>CM077669.1:312983978-313511478 GCA_039707655.1 Elymus sibiricus | reverse complement strand
GACTCTTTACTCATTGGGAATCATGATGAGGATCTTAAAATGATTGTTACTTCTCCTATTGACTCTTTATTTACCTCTCTGAATATAAATGATAAAGGGACTGGAGATGAGTCAACTCTAGTTGAGAAGCGTCCCGTTTGCTTGGAGGGTGATGATTTTGATGCTAAAACTGAAAAAGGTGGGTTTGGAGAGGTCAAAACTTTAACTAGTGATGTGCCCACTATTTTGGATTACAAGTACTTTAATTATGATAATTGCTCTTTAGTAGAATGTTTTTCCTTGTTGCGATCCGTTATTAGCTCACCCAATGCTTATGAACAAAACAAAGCTTTTACCGAACATATAGTAGAAGCTATGATAAAAGCTTATGATGAGAAACTTGAGCTTGAAGTTTCTATTCCTAGAAAATTGCATGATGAGTGGGAACCTACTATCAAAATAAAGATAAATAAATATGAATTCAATGCCTTGTGTGACCTTGGTGCTAGTGTTTCAACTATTCCTAAAACTCTTTGTGATGTGCTTGGTCTCACTAATATTGAAGATTGTTCCCTTAACTTGCATCTTGCGGATTCTACCATTAAGAAACCTTTAGGTAGAATTAACAATGTGATTATTATTACAAATAAAAATTATGTTCCTATATATTTCATTGTGCTTGATATTTATTGCAATCCTTCTTGTCCCATAATACTTGGAAGACCTTTCTTACGAACTATAGGTGCAATCATTGACATCACAGAGGGAAACATAAGGTTCCAATTCCCATTAAAGAAAGGGATGGAACACTTCCTAGAAAGATAATTAAAAACCCACCTTATGAATTAATCATGAGAGCTACTTATGGGTGGAGTGTCAAAGATGACAATACTTGAAACTATGCATTATGCCTAGCTAGGGGGATAAAACAATAGTGCTTGTTGGAAGGCAACCCAATAGTTATCTTTGATTTTTTGCTTTAAACTTTCTGTTTATTTTTAATAACATGATTATTTCCTATGTAATTTTTTTTTTTGGTTTTAAATTAGTGTTTGTGCCAAGTAAAGCCTTTGGGATGACTCACAAGATTAGTAGAATCGATGCTGAAACAAAACAGAAAGTTTTGACTCCAGTACAGGAATTTCATTTTTTACTAGAGCGTGATAATGATCTGACATTTTTACACAGTGTTGCTATACAAATTTTCTAGGTTGTCCTAATTTTTCAGAATTTTTAGAGTTACAGAAGTATAGGTTTTCTACAGATTTCTACAGACTATTCTGTTTTAGACAGATTCTGTTTTTGCTTGCTTAGTTGCTTGTTTTCATTATGCTATGGATTGTATCGGGGGGTATAAGACATGGAGAAGTTAGAATACATTACCTATTATGCATTTATGAAATTGGAATCAATTTATAACAGTACCTGAAGTATGCAATATGTTTCTTATACTAACGAATCTCACGAAGTTTTGTTGAGTTTTGTGTGATTGAAGTTTTCAACTTTTGGGTGTTATCATGATGGACAAAGTAATAAGGAGCAGAAAGAGCCTAAGCTTGGGGATGACCAAGGCATACAAGGTAATATTTTAAAGGATACTCATGCATCTAAGCTTGGGGATGCCCCAGAAGGCATCCCCTCTTTCGTCTCAAATCCATCGGTATGTCACTTGAAGCTATATTTTTATTCGTCACATGATATGAGTTTTGCTTGGAGCGTCGTTTTCTTTTGTTTGCTTTTACTTTCATTTTCCACAATCATTGTTTGATGGACACAACTATTTAAGAGAGACACAACTTCATCATAATTTGTTAGAGTACTCTATGTGCTTCACTTATATCTTTTGAGCTTAGCAGTTGCTCTAGTACTTCACTTATATCTTTTTGAGCACGGTGGCGTGTAGATTTCATAGAAATAATTTCACTCTTGTTCTTCACTTATATTTGTTTGAGATTAAATAAATAGTGACGGTAATTTGCATGGGTCATAAGACTAGTCCAAAAATATTAGGTATTCAATGAGTAATAATCAGAACCATCATGTAGCACATATAAAGAAATTGTGGGTCAATGATATTGATGTGGTAATATGAAATAGCTGTGAGTTCATAATTGTTAAACCGTAGAAGTGTCGATATTAAGAGAGGTAGACCTTTTTGTTCATCTAAAAATTAAAGAGGCATGGTGATGATGTGTGAGCATTTCTATTCCTCATTGAAATCCTAGAGTTGTTTCGGGTCAGAAGCGCGCGATGGTTAACTCCTACCAACGTCTTCCCTCGGGGCATGTGAGTAGTACTTTGATTTATGATAAACTAATAAAACTTTGCAATAAGTATATGAGTTCTTTATGACTAATGTGAAACCATGGACATACGCAATCTCACCTTCTCATATTTTCTAGCCTCTTCGGTACCGTGCATAGCCCATTCTCACCTCGAGGATCGGTGCAACTTTCGCCGGTGCATCCAAACCCCGTGAGATGATACTCTCTATTGAACATAAGACTTATTATATCTTCCTCAAAACAGCCACCATACCTAACTATCATGGCATTTCCATAGCCATTCCAAGATATATTTCCATGCAAATTACATCGTCACTTCACATGACTACTTCGTTCATCATCATATTGCTTTGCATGATCATATAGAGCTGACATAGTTGTGGCAAAGCCACCGTTCATCATATTTTTGATACATGTCATGCTAGATCATTGCACATCCTGGTACACTACCAAAGGCATTCATACAGAGTCATATCTTCATATCAGTTCTCCATATCGAGTTGTAAGTAAATAAAAGTGTGATGATCATCATTATTAGAGCATTGTCCCAGTGAGGAAAGAATGATGGAGACGATGATTCTCCCACAAGTCGAGATGAGACTCCTGGCAAAAAAATAAAGATGGGGGTGGGCAAATGAGCCCACCTTCCATTCAAAAAAAATGAGAGAAAATGAGAGAAGGGACTTTGCTACTATCTTTTACCACACTTGTGCCTCAAAGTGGCACCATGCTCCTCATATAGAGAGTCTCATGATATATCATTTTCATATGCTAGTGGGAATCACTTATTCATTATTACAAACTTGGCTTGTATATTCCTACGATGGGCTTCCTCAAATGCCCAAGGTCTTCATGAGCAAGCAAGTTGGATGCACAGCCCACTTAGCTTCATCTGAGCTTTCATACACTTACAGCTCTGGTGCATCATTTGCATGGCAATCCCTACTCCTTGCATTGAGCATGTCCATAGCCCGTTGGTACGCCTAGTGGATGTGAGATTATCTTCTCCACTTTCTACCCCTTTGATATCTACCACCATACTCTATTCCACTTAAATGCTATGTCCAATGGCTCACGCTCATGCATTGCGTGAAGAATAAAAAGTTGATGCATATTGAAAAAGTACGATGCAATTGCCTGACTTGGACACCGTGGTGCTTGACATTTGTATTAATGTGGTGAAGATGGAGCCATGCCTTGCTAATATAATAAGATGAATGGGGTAAGATGAATGGGGGGGGGGGTAAACATTCCTTAAGGATCGTATACTTTTAAGGATTGATGATTCTGTTTCTTACATTTTAATTATTGCTATGTTAGTATTTGTTGATTCATATTTTCTCAATGAGCATACATGCATAAGATTACATAATGGATAGCATGTCACATCAAAAATTCTGTTTTTATCATTTACCTACTCGAGGACGAGCATGAATTAAGCTTGGGGATGCTTGATACGTCTCCAACGTATCTATAATTTTTGATTGTTCCATGCTGATATATTATCATTCTAGGATACTTTTTGTGTCTTTATTTACCAATTTATAATATTTTTGAGCACTAACCTATTGACCCAGTGCCCAGTGCCGGTTGCTATTTTCTGCATGCTTTTGCCTTTTCCGGTTTACAATACCAAACGAAGTCCAATTGCCACGAAAGTTTTTGATGATTTTTTCTGGACCAAAAGAAGACCTGGAAGCTTTGGAAGGAGGTCGGGAGGTGCTCGAGGGCCCCACGACACATCAAGGCGCGCCCTGGGGGGGACCCTGATATGTGGTGGCCCCCTCGTGGCTCTCCCGACGTCCCACTATGGCCTATAAATTCTATAATATTGCAAAAACCCTGAAGGCAGTCCCGAAACCCTTTTTTCGCCGCCGCAAGTCTCTGTTCTGTCGTGAGGCCATTTGGAGCTCCGTTCCGGCACCTTGCCGAGGGTGGTTCGATCACGAAGGGCCTCTACATCAACCTTGCTGTCCTCATGATGATGTGTCAGTAGTTCACCACAAACCTACGTGTCCATAGCTAGTACCTGGTGTCGGTGTCAAAACCAGCGGATCTCGGGTAGGGGGTCCCGAGCTGTGAGATTAGGATCGATGGGTAACAGGAGACGATGTTTACCCAGGTTCGGGCCCTCTTAGGGAGGTAAAACCCTACGTCCTGCTTGATTATATTGACGTGTACGAAGGTTACAGAGTCGATCTACCTAGAGATCAAGTTGCTAAACCCTAGATGAGTTCACCTGCCTTTTACGAACTAAACCCTCTGGCTTATATAGACACCAGGGGTCCCTAGGGTTACACATAGTAGGTTGCTTGTCGAAGGAGTAAACATGCCTATTCTACCATCTCAAGCTTGAAGGTCACGCCACGGCTCCTTAGGTTTCCTCCCTGGTCACGGGGTATTCGGTCAGTCCGATCTTCCAACGAGTGGCCCACGAGTCCGGCCCATAAGGAACAGGCCGGTAGTCTAAGGACCCCTTAATCCTGGACTCCCTCAGTAGCCCCCAAACTAGCCTCCAATGCCGAGGTAGGTAGTCCGGACGGTCCTGTGCTCCAAAGTCTTTGGCTTGCGAGGCGAGTTCTACTCCCCCTCTATGCTCGGTAAACAATAATCCGGTCTTTGATCTTTGAAACGTCACGGGGCCCACAGCATTAACTCCGCCGCCCCTTGATTTGGGTGCGCCAATGGGAGACGGGAGGCCCAGCAGCCTTTTACAGGACTGCCTTTTTCGCAAGCAGAGGGGAGGAACTTCCCATTTAAGCGGGCTGAATCGTGGTTTAGGCAACCGCTTCCTCTCCCTCACCATCGAAAAGCCCCAAGCGAAAAAACTTGAAAATATGGCAAGCGTCCCTGGCTCCTCCTCGCGTCCTCACGGCCCCCTCCCCGGAGATTGGGCAAGTTGTACAGTATCTCTTCTCCAGCTGCGCAACCTTGAGACCCAGGGTTACCTTCCTGCCTCGGATCTAGCGTTTACTCACGCCGGATTGACTTCCTTTGATGGCGAAGCCTTCGTAGAGAATTTCCCTGCTCCACGCCAAGGAGCGCGGGTATGTTTCATATCCTTCCTCTTACGGGGCCTAGGATTCCCCATTCATCCCTTCTTGAGGGCATTACTGGAATTTTACGGGATCCAACTCCATCATCTCACCCCTGGGTCCATCCTGCACATTTCGGGCTTTGTTACCCTCTGCGAGATGTTCTTGGGCTACGAGGCCCATTTTGGTTTATGGAGGAGGTACTTCTGCCTTGTCCCACGTACTCGGGGTGGGACAATTCGGGAAGTAGGCGGAGCCGAAGTATGGCGTATAGCCGGGACGGGGTATCCCGTGGGGACTCCGAAGAAAGAGTCCGAAGAATGGACTTCGGAATGGTTCTACATTGAGGATGTTCCCATGTTCGACCCAGCTCGGAGGGGTCTGCCCGAATACTCTGAAGCTCCTTTGAAGAAAAGGTTCAACTGGCGACCGAAGAGTCCATCCCAAGAGGAAAGTGCCGAAGTAAAACGCCTAGCCACCCAAGTGAGGCTACTAGTCCACAGTAAGCTAACCATCATCGACGTGATGGCAGCCATCATTGCTTGATGCGTTCAACCCCTTCAGCAAAGGATTCACCCCCTGTGGCGTTACAACGGGACAAGCGATACCACCCGTTCCCAACGGCAGGGTCCTGCCAACCAAGCGGCAATGGCAGCCATACTGGCCGATCTTTTCAAAGGAGAAAAAGAAGATTTCGCTCAACTGTCAGCCAAGGAAGGCTATTCGAGTCATAACCCCATCGAATGGGTAAGCTTTTAGCTTTGTTTTCTGAGTTCGGATATTTATGTGTAATCCTTCTGATCGAAACTTTCACTCCGTCCAAACAGAGCTGGAGGCGCTGGGTTGAGACAGTTAGCTGTCCGGTGCCCCAACCAGAGAGTTATTCTCACGACGATGATCCCGGATTCCATGACGATCCGGAGCTGTCAATTGAATACGAGGATGGGGTCTTTTACCAGGAGAGCCTTGACGGCTCCAAGGTGGCTCTTCTAGCCGATCACCCCGGACCACTTCCTTCTTCCATCATTGGAAAAAAGAAGGCCTCTTCCCGTAAAGGGCGAGCGACCCCTGCTAAACCGAATGTGCCGACCCCTATTCCCTAGGGTCGCCGGTCCACACGTCGAACATCGTCTGCTGCAGCAAGGCCCGTACTGAGCAACATCGGGAATCCTCCTCATGGGCCGACCGCGGAGGCCACCTCGACCATGCACTCGACGAAGAGGTACTTTATTTAACCGTTTAGTTCGGCCATTGTAATGATTGCAATAAGTACTCACAAAATCTCGCGTTGAAACACTCAGGAGACGAGTACAACCACCTTCTTCCTGGAACGCCGCCGAGGACTCAGGCAACCATCATGAATCAAGGTCTACTGCTCAGGCTGAACTCGACGAGGAGGCCCCGGTGACGGGTCAGCCCCCTGAAGATTCCGGGGACGTATCGGTTACCAACTCCGAGGTAGAGAGTGTGATGAATCACTGGCGGCGAAAGGAAGCCCTGCGCCACCAAGCGTTTTCTGATCAAGAGTTTAATGCTCTAAGTTCAGTGGACGTATACATCGGAGCTGCCCGAACCGGGCTTGAGGGAGCCGCTAAGCTGATCTCGTCCCGCATTGAGGTGATTAATAGGTTTTAACAACCGAACACAAATATTAATCAGGTAGCCCCCGAGCCTTGAATTGGCCGGAATGGCCGAGTTAAGGATCTGAGTATTGTTTTATTGACAATGTTGGCCTCAAGGCAGCAAAATGAGAAGCTGGCCGAGGAACTCGAGGTGAGCCAAACACAGGTACAAACCGTGAAGGCCGAGCTTGAGCAAGTGAAGAATTTCACCCAAGAGGCGCACGGTGAGTATGTCAATTTGCCGAATTTATTCAACATTCCCATACTGATGAGAGGGTACTTTATAGCAGCTGAATCCATAGGGCAGTTGCAGAAAGATTTGGATGCAGCCCGACAATCTCAGAGGTACGCCGAATCTCAGCAAGAAGCTGGCCACCTTGTGTTGACCCGAAGTCTTGAGGAAAAGAACCGGCTTAAGGCGGAAAACCAGCGGCAAGCCAAAGAACTTAAGAGTTTGAAAACTCAATTGGCTCAAGCCCAGGAAGAGAACCAGGGATTATAGAGGGGCATGTTCCGTAAGTGCACTTATATCTTTGTTATTCCAAAAAGTGCCTTTATTATATCATGCTTCGTCTCGTGTCTAGGTCTCCTGACCGGGCGGCCCGAGGTAGAAATCGGAACATTCAGAGGGAACTTACTGAAGGAATTGTCTGTCGTACATGAGCGGGCTTAGAGAGCCATGAAGAGCATGGCCAAAGCACTCTGGCCTGCCGAGACGCCTCCAGAAGGGATGTCCGAACTAGCTGATCGGTTTAAAGGAGCTCGATGTTGTTTTGAGTTATGGAAGACATCAGCTTGTCGAGAGGGAGCACGGGAGGCGAGGGCGATGATCAAGACCCGCTTTACCAAACTTAACCCAGAGCATATGGCTCGGGTTGGGCCGGTAGGGCCGGATGGGCAAGAAGTTCCACTTCATTTGGTTTACGACCAAGTGATGCCCACCGCTTGTCTTTCGCAAGAAGATTGCGCCCTGGATACCTTAATAGATAATCTTGACCAGCAGCCATGTGTTTAATTCTATGTAACTATGTACTTTAGATCGAAAACTGCTCCGTCTATGCTGTAAACGTTATCTTAACTGGCCATCGGCTCATGCCTCCCTCGCTAAGAGCTTAGGAGTGTTCCATATCAAATGTCCTTCGATAGAAGGAACTTATTTCTGGGAAAAGGCAATCCGTCCATGCGGTACGAATAGACAGAACGTGCATAGGGAGATATGTTATATTACTGCTTAATGTAAGAAACATCTTCTGAAGAAAATAGTTCCTCTATCGGTACCTTCCTTCAGGTTGCTACGTAGATCGTAGATATCATGGCCGTATACTATTAGTATGCGGAAAATGGCTTTCTTGGAAAAATAATCCCACGCAATGGTGATAATCACCGCAAGTTTTTTACTTCCGTCGTGGCCGACCAATTTTCCTCTTAAGATACCTAGCTTTTGGCTTCACCCGTCTGAGGTACGTATCCGGATGATCCGGTCGTAACAATCGCAGAGGTGCTCCCTTTACCCTCTAGCCGAACAATCAGGAACGTAGAGGGTAAGCACAGGAACGAGGCAACCCAGCTTGGCCAAAATCTTAGGTCCAATTGATGCATATATTGGCTTAAAAACGATAAGGGAAGTGTGCATGCACAATACATGTGAATCAGTGCACATAATATATAATAATTGGCTTCTAGAAGAAGCCCCCAGGTGTTTTTTCAGATAGGACATTTGAAGATGTGTGCCGAAAAACTTAAAACAAGCTCGGTTTAGCCGAACACATGGCTGGGAGATAATATCCGATCATGTAAAGCTAATATGGAAAGGAAAGAATACGAAAGAAAAAGAAAAAGAAAAAGAAATGTAAGAAATATGACGACACCGATCTAGCCGTAAAAGCGCCGAAGACGAGCTGCGTTCCATGGGTTTGGTTCGAGGCGATTGTCCGGCGGGTTGCGGAGGTGATAAGCCCCTCCTGTGAGTACTTCGTCAATTATGAAAGGGCCCTCCCACTTGGGATTGAGTTTTTGCTTCTGCTTCTCTGGGAGTCGTAAGACGAGTTCGCCCACATTATATGCCTGCGCTCTAACCTCCCTGCTTTGGTAGCGCCGAGCTTGCTGTTGATAGAAAGTAGAGCGGGCCCGAGCTATATCGCGCTCTCCTTCCAAGGCGTCTAAGTCGTCCTGCCGATCTAACTCGGCCTCCTTTTCTTTGTACATGCGTACTCTAGGTGTGTCGTGAATGATATCGCAGGGAAGGACTGCTTCTGCCCCATATACCATAAAAACGGCGTGTATCCCGTTGATCGATTCGGGGTGGTCTGCAGACCCCACAGAACGGAGTCAAGCTCCTCTACCCATTTGTAGTCGGATTCATGAAGAGATCGGACCAGTCGTGGTTTGATGCCGCTCATGATGAGGTCGTTGGCCCGTTCGACTTGTCCATTGGTGTGCGGGTGATACACCGAGGCGTAATCGAGCTTAATGCCCATGTTCGCGCACCAGTCCTTCACCTCCTGGGCGGTGAAATTGGATCCATTCTCCGTTATTATGCTATGCGGGACACCATAACGGTGTACCACGCCAGATATAAAGTCGACTACCGGTCCGGACTTAGCTGATCTTACCGTTTTTGCTTCGATCCATTTGGTGAACTTGTCGACCATGACCAGTAGATATTTATTTATCTTGGTCCCCCCTTTAAGTGGCCCGACCATGTCCAGCCCCCAGACCGTGAAAGGCCAGGTGATCGGAATAGTCCGAAGAGCTATCGGGAGCATGTGGCTTTGATTTGCGAATAGTTGACATCCAACACAGTGTTGGACGAGTTCTTGGGCGTCCGCTCGAGCGGTGGGCCAAAAGAATCCAGCTCAAAAAGCTTTGCTTACTAAGGCTCGTGCGGCGGCGTGGTGGCCACCCATGCCTACGTGGACTTCGGCCAAGAGATGTCTTCCTTCTTCCTCAGATATACACCGTTGGAGTATCCCAGTAGTGCTTTTCTTATATAACTCACTCTCGTGGACCTTATAGGCCTTGGATCACCAACTTATGCGTCTTGCCTCCGTCTGGTCGTCGGGTAGTTCTTGGCGGAGAAGGTAAGCAAGGAAGGGCTCGGTCCATGGTGCGATTACTGCCATGACCTCATGAGCCGAAGGCGTTTCTTCAATTGTGGAACTGCCGATGATTTGCTCATCTGGTTCGTTATTAGGAGGGACGATCTCTTCTATACTTATGGCTCCAGCGCTATTATTCTCGTCCTGCCATACCACCGATGGCTTAAAAGCCATTCAAGGAAGGTATTTTTCGGGACGGGGTCGCGCTTGGCCCCCATGCGGGCGAGTATGTCCAGAGCCTGATTGCTGTCTCTAACGATGTGGTGGAATTCTAGTCCCTCGAACCGTGCGGATATTTTAAGAACATCATTTCTGTATGCTGCCATCTTTGGGTTTTTAGCATCAAATTCGCCGTTGATTTGAGAGATCGCGAGATTAGAATCTCCCCGTACTTCAAGCCGTTTTATGCCCATCGATGCTGCCATCCGAAGCCCGTGCAATAGTGCTTCGTATTCGGCCCCATTGTTGGAATCGGCGTACATGATCTGCAACACGTACCGGACGTTGTCTCCCATGGGAGATGTGAGGATAACTCCAGCCCCCAGTCCGGCCAGTGTCTTGGATCTGTCGAAGTACATCGTCCAATGGGAGTATGTACTATATTCCCTGGGGAGCTCGGCCTCTGTCCATTCGGCAAGGAAATTGGCCAACACCTGAAATTTAATAGCTCATCGTGGCTTATATGCGATTTCGAAAGGAAGGAGTTCGATGGCCCATTTGGCTATGCGGCCGGTGGCGTCCCTGTTATTGATTATATCGTTCAGGGGTACTTCGGATGCCACCGTGACCGAACATTCTTGAAAGTAGTGTCTGAGCTTTCATGATGCCATGAACACTGTATAGGCTATCTTCTGATAGTGCGGATATCTGGACTTGCATGGCATGAGCACTTCTGACACATAGTAGACTGGCTTTTGTACCCGGAATTTGTGACGCTCGTCCTCTCATTCGATGACGAGCACCGCACTAACCACTTGATTGGTGGCTGAGATGTACAGTAACATTGGTTCACCGGCGCCTGGCGCCGTGAGTATGGGGTTGCTGGCCAGTAGTGCTTTAATTTCCTCTAGTGCAACCGTTGCTTCATCGGTCCACTCGAAGTTTTTTGTCCGTTTCAGCAGCCTATAGAGCGGTAAAGCCTTTTCGCCAAGGCGGGAGATAAAGCGGCTTAAAGCCGCCACGCAGCCCGCCAGTTTTTGTACGTGCTTTACCTCTGTAGGAATCGCAAGTTGAGACAGGGCGCGGATCTTAGCAGGATTCGCTTATATTCCTCTATGGGAAACAATGAATCCGAGTAGTTTACCAGCGGGAACTCCGAAGACACATTTGTCCGGATTGAGCCATATATCATATTCCCGTAGACTAGAAAAAGTTTGCCTGAGGTCGTCTACGAGCTGGCTGACGTGTTTGGTCTTAATGACCATGTCGTCCACGTATGCCTCTACTGTTTTCCCGACTTGTTCTTCGAGACAAGTCTGAATCATACGCTGGTATGTGGCACCTGCGTTTTTTAGCCCGAAAGGCATCGTATTAAAGCAGAATGGCCCGTAGGGGGTGATGAATGCAGTTGCAGCTTGATCGGATTCCTTCATTTTGATCTGATGGTATCCGGAATAAGCGTCGAGGAAGCTCAATGAGTCGTGTCCGACCGTGGCGTCAATAATCTAGTCTATGCGTGGTAAGGGGAAAGGGTCCTTGGGGCAAGCTTTATTAAGGTCTTTGAAATCGACGCACAGCCGCCCGGACTTATCTTTCTTCGGTACCATCACCAGGTTTGCCAGCCACTCGGGGTGTTTGATTTCCCTTATGAATCCGGCCTCCAACAATTTTGCTAGCTCCTCGCCCATGGCTTGTCGCTTGGTTTCGGAAAATCGGCGTAGAGCCTATTTGACAGGCTTGAAGCCTACGATTATGTTCAGGCTGTGCTCTGCTAGCCGTCGTGGGATTCCTGGCATATCAGAAGGATGCCAGGCAAAGATATACCAGTTTTCTCGCAAGGATGTTCGCAGTGCTTCGTCCACAAGGGGGTCCAGCTGAGCTTCGATGGATGCTGTTTTGTTGGGGTCCGTTGGGTGTACCTGAAATTTGACGATTTTGTCTGCAAGTTTAAAGGACGTGGATTTGGGACTCTTGCCAAGGACCACATCATCCTTGTCCACAGTTGACCAGAGTGCGGTCAGTTCCTCTGCTGCAAAGGTCTCGGCTAGTGCCTCGAGGGCGAGCGCTGCTGTTCTGTTTTCGGCTCGAAGGGCTGTATGCGGGTCACTTGTGATTGTGATCACCCCATTTGGGCCCGGCATTTTGAGCTTCATATACCCGTAATGTGGTATAGCTTGAAATTTTGTGAAGGCGTCACGCCCCAACAGAGCATGGTAACCACTGTGAAAGGGCATGATATGAAAGAGAAGTTCTTCGGATTTGTAGTTCTCGGGCGTGCCGAATACTACGTCGAGGGTAATGTGTCCGGAACAACGTGCCTCTTTCCCAGGGATAATCCCGCGGAAGGTTGTGTTGCTATGTTCGATGCGGGATCAGTCGAACTGCATTTTTTCCAAGGTATCCTTGTAAATGAGGTTTAAACCACTGCCACCGTCCATTAGCACCTTTTGTAACCTGAAACCATCGACGGTCGGGTTGAGGACCAGTGCGGCAGGTGTTCGGCCGGGGCGGGTGATTGGTTGGTCAGCTTCTCCGAAGGTGATAGGTGTGTTTGTCCATGAGTTCGTTGCTGCCACCTGATAGATTTGTTCGAGTTCTCGAAGAGCTCTCTTCATCTTATCCCTTGAGGAAAACATTTCGTAGATCGTCAGGATCTCAGCGTTGCTTTCTTGTGGCGGTGTTAAACCTCTGCCTGGAGGTGGGGCCTCAAGGATGGCCTCTCCGCTCTTTGCTACCTGCCTAACGACCCAGCAAGCTCTATGGATGTGAGTCGGGCTTGTGTTCAGTAATAGAGAGTATATAGGGCATGGCTTGTCTAATAGCCCGTCAAGGACAGATCTGACTCCCGTAGGGGGTCTATTCTTTTTCTCAGCGGGTTCATGTTCGGTCGGCCGTTTTGGAGGTATCCGCTTTTTCCGAGCTCCTCTAGGGTGTTTGGCAGGGACCGGATCCGAAAACAAACTTTCAGCTTGCCAGGTGCTTTCCATGGCGTAGTATTTCTGTACCAGGTCCGATAGCTCGGCGAATTCATGAATGTGACGACGGGCTAGGGCATTGAGGATTCCTTCATTGTGGCAATTCTGCCTGAAGGTTGCTATTAGCTCCTGGCCACTAGAGTCTGGTACTCTGTCTTTAATAAGGAGGAGCCTAGCCCAAAACTGTTGGACTGACTCCCCTGGCTATTGTTTAATTTCCCGCAAGCCCGGTAACTTGGGCTCTCCTGCGCTTGAGGAGTGCTCGACTTGGATGGTGGGTGGGGAAAATTTTGGTTTCTCGCCAGGATGTGACTTCGGGCTCACGGCGTTTTCCTCCCGTGTCATCGCGGGATCGGGCTTGGCGAGTTTGGAGCCCATATTATAAATAGGATCTGCGTGGGTTCTAGGCCGCGCGCTAGATCGGCGGCTGATCCCGAGCTATTTCCGACATGGTTTTCGGATTCCGGATTGTAGGAGAGATCCTGACAGTCGGAAACCGGGATGTAAACAGTTTTTAATTCCGGTAGTTGAGAGGATGAGCCTCCGGCCGGACACTCAATGGTGGCGACTAGGTGAGTAATCGTTGGGGTATGAATCTCCCTATCATCTGGTTTAAACCGGATCCGGTCGTAGATTCAGGTTTGGCCGTCGGTCACACGCATGGTTTGAATCCGACCAAGCAACTCGTTTAACGACGAGATGTCAGCGGGGTCCATGCCGTTGGAGGGCATGGGGTCGATCCGCAGCGCCGTTGTCTCAGGGTCGCTTGACGACGCACCTGTGTTGTATTCGGCCGTGGCAGATGCGGGCATATCGGCTGGGTTGGGCGTTATGGCCGACCCAGGGACAGAGGCCACCTCAACGGTGGGGCCTACTGCCTCCAGCGTTAAGGCATCGGGGCCAGTGGGCTCCCCTATGAGAGCTGAGAGCTTTGTTAAAACGAGATCTCCCCGGGAGTCGGCGACGAACTCAAGGTTCCCGAACCTGACTTCCTGATCGGGGGTGAAATTCTTGACCTGGCCAAGATGGCCGACCGGATCGGCATGCGATATGATGATGCCGAACGCGAATATTTGACCAGGAACGAAAACGTCCTTGCCGCGGACTTCATCGCTAATGATGAAGCGATCCATCGATTCCTTCTGTGATCCCACAGCGGAACTCTCAATGAAAGCACCAATGTCGGTGTCAAAACCGGCGGATCTCGGGTAGGGGGTCCCGAGCTGTGAGATTTGGATCGATGGGTAACAGGAGACGAATAAGACGATGTTTACCCAGGTTTGGGCCCTCTTATGGAGGTAAAACCCTATGTCCTGCTTGATTATATTGATGTGTACAAAGGTTACAGAGTCGATCTACCTCGAGATCAAGTTGCTAAACCCTAGATGAGTTCACCTACCTCTTACGAACTAAACCCTCTGGTTTATATAGACACCAGGGGTCCCTAGGGTTACACATAGTCGGTTGCTTCTCGAAGGAGTAAACATGCTTATTCTACCATCTCAAGCTTGAAGGGAACGCCACGGTTCCTTAGGTTTCCTCCCTGGTCACGGTGTATTCGATCAGTCCGATCTTCCAACGAGTGGCGCATGAGTCCGGCCCATAAGGAACAGGCTGGTAGTCCGAGGACCCCTTAATCCCGGACTCCCTCACCTGGATGGCAAGCTCTCTATCTCTTGATCTTCAATACAATGATCATTTCATCTTCGCTTTGATCTATCCGATGTAATCCTATTGTGCGGTGTGTTTGTTGGGATCCGATAAATTGTTGGTTTATGTTCAGATTATACATGAAAAGTATTTGAGATACCTCTGATATATATTGTCTCTTAATTGCATGATCATTATAGCTTCGTAATGCTCTCCGGTCTATTGATGTGCTTTGGCCAAGTAGATTGATATTTCATCGGTGGGAGTGGTGCGTTGTGGTAGGTTCAACCCGACGAGTTTCTATATCCCAATGACAAAGTAGGGGACAAGATGCGTCTTTGTGTTGTTGCTACTAAGGATAACACGATGGGGTTTATTCATATTGCTTGAGTTTACTTTGTCTACATCATGTCATCGTTCCCCATGCATTACTCTATTTTACTTAATACTCTAGATGCATGCTGGATAGCGGTCGATGAGTGAAGTAATAATAATAGGTGCCGACAGGAGTCGTCTTATTTGTTTATGGACGTGATGCCTATATACACATGATCATTGCCGTGAAAATCACATAACTATCCGCTTTTATATCAATTGCCCAATAGTAATTTGTTACCCACCGTATGCTGCCTACATGAGAGATGCCGCTAGGGAAAACTATGCCCCCCCCGGTCTATTCATTTATATATTTACAAACGCTACAATTACCTTGCTGCCCTTATTTATCTTTTATTTTATTTTGCAATTTATATTTATCAACAATTATCTACACAATTCATTTGCTTGCAAATAACGAGATCAAGGGGATTGACAACCCTCTTGCCCGCGTTGGGTGCATGTTGTTTGTTCATTTGTGTGCAGCCGCTGAAGACGGTTGAGGATTGATATTCCTATTGGTTCGATATGTTAAGTGTTCTACCGTAGGTGCATCGCATGCCAATTAAAATTTTCTTACGCGCAGAACATCCAAGAACATGCTACGGAAATGGATCACAGTTCGTTACCACTAGACGCGCAGTGTCGTGCAGCGGAAGTAGAGTTGGGGCAGCACGTTCGCGTGGTCCGTCTCCTCCTCGTCCGATCTCCCTCGAACGGCCGATCCGATCTCCCTCGCGCAGCCAGTCGCCGGATCCCACGTACATGTTCGCCGGAGCGGCGCAAGTGCACCGCCTCTAACGGTATCCGCGCGTGTTGGAGGAACACCGTGCGGCGGACTGCTAGGTCCTATCACACAGTCGGCGGCGGGAAGTGGAGGTGGCTAGTTGCAACACATGCAAAGCCCTAATGATGGTGCCGAAGTGATCAACCGGATGGGTGTGCCGCACCTCCAGTATATATAGGCATCCGTCGCGGGCTCAACTCATGAGCCTCGCACGGATCCTAAAGCCCACGTGTTCCTTCCCTTAAGCGCGCGACCCCTTAGGTTCTCGTTCACTTGGTCGCGAGTCAGATTACATCCGGCTCGACCAGTCGGTAGCGGCCTCTAGCAAAGCGTGCCGACTCCAAGTGTCCGATGAAGCTGGTTAGGCGAACCTGTACTTCACACTTCTGTTCCCTTTGCCACAGGATATATGTTGTTGTGCTCAAGGAGACATGGTCATCCTTGTTGCCGCACGACCTCTTTCTCGTTCCGGTGAATCCGACCAACACTTCGGATTATCTCATAATCCTCATCGCATGGCCATGCTTATCCAGGTCGGGTCACCCGAGGGGCCCAGAGTATATCTCTCCTCATCGGAGGGGCAAATCCCATCTTGCTCGACCACGTCTCGCAGCATGGGTCTGGACAAGCCCGAAACCTACCTTTATAACTACCCTGTCACGGAGTAGCATTTGGTCGGCCCAAAACAAGTCTGTCACCATCCCGAGTACATGCGCCAGCTCAGGTTTTAGGACACAGAACGTATGTTGTACTAGAGACTCACAGATGACCTATCGCTGTGTCTGTCCAACTCAGACCTTATCTCGACTAGGATCCGACTACGTCGAATTCGACCAGATCTTTCCGAGTCCATATTATCCGGCTAGCATCCAATGCTACATGGTCAGTGAGACCAGACCATCCACCGTGTCATATGCTAGTCTAGCTGGCTGCGTGTCCACACAGCCCTTTCGACCAGGGACCATTTAGGTCAGTCATCGTACAAAGCATAGTCTCACAAACAAGTCACGTACTTGTTAATACACATCATTGATAATGTCCAAGGACTATCTTTATTCATAAACACATAGGAAATATCATCATACATGATTGCCTCTAGGGCATATCTCCAACACGAAAAACCTTGGTTTCATAATTGAGGGAAATACTTACCCACCCTTGTGCTGTAATTACCCGTTCCTCTTCACGGAAAACCCAACGCAGATCACAAGTATCACGTCCCATATGCAAATTTGAAATTTGGTTCAGATCTGCCTAGAACATATTTTTAAATTTATTAAACAGGAAAATAAAGCGCACCATGTTGTTCTACAAATTTTTCTAATAAATTTGCGTATATAAATCATTTAAAACAGCGTTACAATTTAATGGCTATGGATTACACCATTTTTAACATGGCATTGATGAAAATTAAATACAAACAGCAACTTAGCCTTTTTTTACATGGATGAAAGTGACATAATATGAAACTACATGAAATTCTACCGAATTTTTATATATGACATGTTTTATTTAGATGCACGGTTATTTAGCTATGAATTACCAAAGTTTAACACCAAAATGGCCCTAAACATTTTCATATGCACTTCAACGAACCAAAATAGTAGTTTAATGATTTTAATCAATTATAAAAATTTCTAACAACAGAAAGTAGATCAAATTCTGAGCATTTTACATAAATAACTTGACTTCATGTAATACATGGTTGAATTTATATGAATTTTACAAAATGCCATTTGAATCTGCCCAAAATAGGAAAACAAACAACTAACATAAGTTCTTTTTTTTGAGGGGAACAACAAACATAAGTGAAGGCATGCAATCAGTGCACCGAGCAATGCCCAGGGGTGGATCAGGCCCAAACGGATGTGGGTGCACATTTAGAAAAAAAACAAAACCGAGACACGGAAAATGATTTGAGGTCAGTGGGAGTCGAACCTAGGACCTCCTGGTATTGGCGCGGGGGATGACATTCGGCTGGTTCGGTAATTGTGAAAGGCTAGGCAATTGCACCAGTTGAATTGGACAGGTTCCAGGCCTGGCGAAATCAAAACAAAATAAATAAAGAGAAAACAAAAAATACCTTGGAAAGCCTGGGATTCGAACCCACGATCCTTGGCTGGACTCCCGCTACGATAACCTGCTAGGCTAGGTCATTTATTGTGCTAGACAGGTAGCTGAAAATGTAATTGAAGTAGCACCGAAAAGTGGTACTCTGGTGAGAGAATTTTTTTATGGAAAAGATAGTGAGGCCGTGGGGATTTGATCCGTGGTCTCCTCGGCACATGCGCGATGCGACGACCACTGTGCTAGCGGGCTGTTTAGTACACACAGCAGAGCTCGCTAATTTATAAGCTACCACCAAAAGTGGCGAGCTTCAGCCATGGATGGCCGGAGATGCTTGCCGACGGGGATGCCAAGTGATGTAGCGATGGCTGGGGTTAAAAACTGGTGGCGGGGGTGCGGATTTGAGGGAAGGGATTGGTGGTAGATGTAGCATGCGTGCGTGCTGCAAAGGGCGGCGTGAACATGTGCTCGAAAACAAGCTCGAGGAGGAGTTCGTCTCGGCTGCAGCAGCGAGGCAGTGGCTGTGAAGGGCAACGCGGGCATGCAGCACGGACGTGGGATCCGAGCTGCATGGTTGTGCACTCGTAGTTGCGTGTGGATGTGGACAAGCGCAAGCTGGGGTGAAGGCTAGCTAGGCACCATGCAAATCAACAACAAAAAAAAACCTTGGACCGGAGTGTTGAAACAGGCTTTGTACATAGCCCATGGTGGCGGCCCAGCTTGGCCCTCACGCTAGCCCAACATGGCTACCGATAGCTTGCACGTACGTGACCGATTATATGGGATCGGTAACCCACCTCGCGCATGATCTCCTGCTCGATCTCCTGCAAGTTAGGGCTCCAGTTAGCTAGCTCTTGTACTACCGCTGCTTGTATAAATACCACAGATAAAGATTGAATAAAGTGTGCAACTCAAAATATCTCTCTCTCTCATTTCCCACATGGTATCTGTTTTCTTCTACTGATCATCCGCGCTTCCTCTCTCCCCTACTCTGGCCATGGCTTCCCCACACTCCTCCCACTCCGGCGAGGTCAACCCTTTCGCCGTCCTCGAGCCTGCTTGAGCCACCAGTCTCCGCCTCATCCACATCCAGGATCACGTTCCCATTGTCCTGGATCTCCACACCCACTCCTTCTCCACCTGGCGTACGTACTTCTCGTTGACGTTTCATGAATTCTAGATTTGGGATCACCTCGACGGCTCGGTTGACGCCCGTGCCATGCACGACGATGCCAACTGGATGGCGGTGGACGCCACCATCATCAAGTGGCTGTACTGCACGGTCAGCCGCGAGATGCTCTGATACGTCCATTTTGCATCATGATTTCCTACTGTTATTTATTATGTTTTGTTGAATAATAATGCTTTAGGGAGTGATTCTAATGCATTTTCTCTCATAATATGCAAGGTTTACACAAAGAGGGATAATACCGACAGCTGGAATTCTGGGCCTGAAAAAGCACATCAGAGATACCTATTCTGCACAACTCCAAAGAATCTGAAACTTTAAGGAGAATATTTTTGGAATATATGAAAAATACTGGAGCAAATAACTACCGGAGGGGGCCACCCTGGTGGGCACAAGACACCAGGGCGCGCCAGGCCCCCCAGGCGCGCCCTGGTAGGTTGTGCCCTCCTTGGCCCACCTCCGGTGCCCATCTTTTGGTATATAGGGTCTCTTGAACTAGCAAAAATAAAGAGAGGACTTTCGCGACGGAATGCCGCCGTCTCGAGGCGGAACTTGGGCATGAGCACTTTTGCCTTCCGGCGGAGCGATTCCGCCAGGGGAACTTCCCTCCCGGAGGGGGAAATCAAAGCCATTGTCATCACCAACACCCCTCTCATCTTTGGGAGGCCAATCTTCATCAACATCTTCAATAGCACCATCTCCTCTCAAACCCTAGTTCATCTCTTGTGTTCAATCTTTGTACCGGAACCTCAGATTGGTACTTGTGGGTGACTAGTAGTGTTGATTACATCTTGTAGTTAATTACTATACGGTTTATTTGGTGGAAGATTATATGTTCAGATCCATTATGCTATTCAATACCCCTATGATCTTGAGCATGAATATTATTTGTGAGTATTTACCTTTGTTCTTGAGGTCACGGGAGAAGTCATGTTATAAGTAATCATGTGAATTTGATATGTGTTCGATATTTTGATGATATGTATGTTGTGATTCCCTTAGTGGTGTCATGTGAACGTCGACTACATGACACTTCACCATCCTTGCGCCTAAGGTAATGCATTGTGGAGTAGTTATTAGATGATGGGTTGCTAGAGTGACAGAAGATTAAACCCTCGTTTATGCGCTACTTCGTAAGGGGCTGATTTGGATCCAAACGTTTAATGCTATGGTTAGATTCTATCGTAATACTTTTATCATAGTTGCGGATGCTTGCGAGGGGGTTAATCATAAGTGGGAGGTTGTTCAAGTAAGAACAACACCCAAGCACCGGTCCACCCACTTATGAAATTATCAAAGTAGCGAACACAAATCAAACCAAGATGATAAAAGTGACTAGATGAAATTCCGGTGTACCCTCAAGAACACTTTGCCTATTACTAGAGACTGTTCTGGCCCGTCCTTTGCCACAAAAGGATTGGGCTACCTTGCTGCACTTTATTTATCATTACGGTTACTTTCTTGTTACCAATTATCTTGCTTTCAAACTATCTATTACCTACAATTTCAGTGCTTGCAGAAATTACCTTGCTGAAAATCGCTTGTCATTTCCTTCTGCTCCTCGTTGGTTCGACACTCTTACTTATTGAAAGGACTACGATTGATCGCCTATACTTGTGGGTCATCAAGAGTCTTTTCTGGCGGCGTTGCCGGGGAGTGAACCTCTCTTGGTAAGTGGAATTCAGTAAGGAAAAACTTATACTACGTGCTAAAATTTATTGTTACTTGCTACTATGGAAAACAATCCTTTGAGGGGTTTGTTCGGGGTATATTCACCTCGATCGGAACCACAATTAGTTGCCCCTCAACCTACACCTACTGAAAATATTGGTTATGAAATTCCTTCGGGTATGGTAGAATAACTGCTAGCTAATCCTTATGCAGGAGATGGAACTGAACATCCTGATATGCACCTAATACATGTGAATGAAGTTTGTGGATTATTTAAGCTTGCAGGTTTATCCAGAGATGAAGTTAAGAAGAAGGTTTTCCCTTTATCTTTGAAGGGAAAAGCATTGACATGATATAGGCTATGTGATGATATTGGATCATGGAACTGGAATCGATTACAAATGGAATTCCATCAAAAGTTTTATCCCATGCATCTAGTTCATCGTGATCGGAATTATATATATAATTTTTGGCCTCGTGAAGGAGAAATCATCGCTCTAGCTTGGGGGAGGATTAAGTCAATGTTATATTCATGCCCCAATCATGATATTCCAAGAGAAGTTATTATTCAGAATTTTTATGCTTGGCTTTCTCATAATGATCAATCCATGCTCGATACTACTTGTACTGGTTCTTTTATGAAGAAGACTATTGAATTCAAGTGGGATCTCTTAGAAAGAATTAAACGCAACTCTAAAGATTGGGAAATTGACAAAGGTAATGAGTCAGGTATAAAGCTTAAGTTTGATTGTGTTAAATCTTTTATGAATGCCGATGCTTTTCACAAGTTTATCACTAAATATGGACTTGACTCGGAGATAGTAGCCTCTTTCTGTGAAGCATTTGCTACTCATGTTGATCTCCCTAAAGAGAAATGCTTTCAATATCATTCCCCTATTAAAGAAGAAATTAAAGAACCGGTCATAGCTAAAGAAGAAACCATCATTTACAATGTTGATCCAGTTGTGCCTACCGCTTATATTGAAAAACCACCTTTCCCTGTTAGGATAAAGGAACATGCTAAGGTATCAACTGTGGTTCACAAGAGTAATATTAGAGCACCTAAGCCCCCTGAGCAAATTAAAGTAGAACTTAGTGTTGCTATGGTTAAAGATCTCTTGGTAGAAAATATTGATGGGCATGTTATCTACTTCTGTGATGAAGCTGCTAGAATTGCCAAACCTGATGAAAAAGATAAACATAAACCCGTAGTGGGCATGCCTGTTGTCTCAGTCAAAATAGGAGATCATTGCTCTCATGGTTTTTGTGATTTGGGTGCTATTGTGAGTGATATCTCTTTTACCTTATACCAAGAAATTATGAATGAAATAGCACCTGCTGAAATAGAAGACATTGATGTTACTATTAAACTTGCTAATAGAGACACCATCACACCACTTGGGATTGTTAGAGATGTTGAAGTCTTGTGTGGGAAAGAAAAAATATCCTACTGATTTTCTAGTTCTTGGTTCCCCACAAGATGACTTTTGTCCCATTATCTTTGGTAGACCTTTCTTGAACACCGTCAATGCTAAGATAGATTGTGAAAAACAAATTGTCGGTGTCAGTTTTGGTGATGTGTCTCATGAGTTTAATTTTTCCAAGTTTAGTAGACAACCTCGTGATAGAACATTATCTAGTAAGGACGAAAAAATTGGTCTTCCTTCTATTGCCATGCCTCCTACTGATCCATTAGAAATGAAATAGGTAAAATTTTCTTTGAACAACAACCTCTCCTGAAACACAATTTTCCTATTGAAACTCTTGGAGGTCCTCCTCCACCTAAAGGTGATCCTGCGTTTGAATTATAGCAATTGCCAGATACTTTGAAGTATGCTTATCTTGATGACAAAAAGATATATCCTATTATTATTAGTGCTAACCTTTCAGAACACGAGGAAGAAATATTATTAAAAATTCTGAGGAGGCACCAGGCTGCTATTGGATATACTCTTGATGATCTTAAGGACATTAGTCCCACTCTATGTCAGCAAAAGATTAATATGGAACCTGATGCTAAACCCGTTGTTGATCACCAACGACGATTGAATCCTAAGATGAAAGAAGTGGTAAGAACTGAAATATTAAAGCTTCTGGAAGTAGGTATAATCTATCCCATTGCTGATAGTAGATGGGTAAGTCCCATTCATTGTGTTCCTAAGAAAGGAGGTATTACCGTTGTTCCTAATGATAAAAATGAACTCATTCCACAAAGAATTGTCACTGGCTATAGAATGGTAATTGATTTTAGAAAATTAAATAAAGCTACTAGAAAAGATCTTTACCCTCTGCCTTTCATTGACCAAAGGCTAGAAAGATTATCTAAGCACACACACTTTTGTTTTCTGGTCGGATATTCTGGTTTCTCTCAAATATCTGTATCACAATCTGATCAAGAGAAAACCACTTTTACTTGCCCTTTTGGAACCTATGCTTATAGACGTATGCCTTTTGGTTTTTGCAATGCACCTGCTACCTTTCAAAGATGTATGACTGCTATATTCTCTGACTTTTGTGAAAATATTGTGGAGGTTTTCATGGATTATTTTTCGTTTACGCGACTTCTTTTGATGATTGCTTAAGAAACCTTGATCGAGTTTTGCAGAGATGTGAACAAACTAATCTTGTCTTGAATTGGGAGAAGTGCCACTTTATGGTTAATGAAGGTGTTGTCTTGGGGCATAAAATATCTGAACGAGGTATTGAGGTGGATAAAGCTAAAGTTGATGCAATTGAGAAAATGCCATGTCCTAAAGGTATTCGAAGTTTCCTTGGTCATGCTGGTTTCTATAGGAGGTTCATTAAAGACTTCTCTAAAATTTCTAGGCCTCTTACTAATCTTTTGCAAAAGGATATCCCTTTTGTTTTTGATGATTATTGTGTGGAAGCTTTTGAAACACTCAAGAAAGCCTTAACTTCTGCACCTATCGTTCAACCACCTGATTGGAACTTGCCTTTTGAAATTATGTGTGATACTAGTGATTATGCTGTTGGCGCTGTTCTAGGACAAATAGTTGATAAGAAATTAAAAGTTATCCATTATGCTAGGAAAACTCTAGACAGTGCCCACCGAAATTATGCTACTACAGAAAGAAAAAAATTAGCAGTAGTGTTTGCTTGTGATAAATTTATATCCTATATTGTTGATTCCAAGGTTATCGTTCACACCGATCATGCTGCTATAAAATATCTCAAGGAAAAGAAAGTTGCTAAACCTAGACTTATTAGGTGGGTTATCTTGCTTCAAGAATTTGACTTACATATTGTTGATAGGAAGGGAGCTGAGAACCCCGTAGTTGATAACTTGTCTAGGTTAGAAAATATTCTTGATGACCCACTACCTATTGATGATAGTTTTCCTAATGAACAGTTAGTTGCAATAAATGTTTCTCAAAACACTCCTTGGTATGATGATTATGCTAACTATATTGTCGCTAAATATATACCACCTAGCTTCACATACCAACAAAAGAAAAAATTCTTCTATGATTTAAGACATTACTTTTGGGAAGACCCACATCTCTATAAAGAAGGAGTAGATGGTATTATTAGACATTGTGTACCTGAGCATGAACAAGAACAAATCCTACGGAAATGTCATTCCGAAGCTTATGGAGGACATCATGCGGGAGATAGAACTGCTCACAAGGTATTGCAATCTGGTTTTTATTGGCCTACTCTCTTCAAGGATGCCCGTATGTTTGTCTTGTCTTGTGATGAATGCCAAAGAATTGGTAATATCGGTAAGCGTCAGGAAATGCCTATGAATTACTAACTTGTTGTCGAACCATTTGATGTTTGGGGTTTTGATTATATGGGACCTTTTCCTTCCTCTAACGGGTACATTCATATTTTGGTTGCCGTTGATTATGTCACTAAGTGGGTAGAAGCTATTCCAACTAGTAGCGCTGATCACAACACCTCTATTAAAATGCTTAAAGAAGTTATCTTCCCGAGGTTTGGAGTCCCTGGATACTTAATGACTAATGGTGGTTCACACTTTATTCATGGTGCTTTCCGTAAGTTGCTTGCTAAATATGATGTTAACCATAGAATTTCATCACCCTATCATCCTCAATCTAGTGGTCAAGTTGAACTTAGCAATAGAGAAATAAAATTGATATTTCAAAAAACTGTCAATAGGTCTCGAAAGAATTGGTCTAAGAAACTAGATGATGCACTTTGGGCCTATAGAACAGCTTATAAAAATCCTATGGGTATGTCTCCATACAAAATGGTATATGGAAAAGCTTGTCATTTGCCTCTAGAGTTAGAACATAAAGCATTTTGGGCAATTAAAGAACTCAATGATGATTTCAAACTTGCCGGTGAGAAGAGGCTATTTGATATTAGCTCACTAGATGAAAGGAGAACCCAAGCCTATGAAAATGCCAAACTATTCAAAGAGAAAGTAAAAAGATGGCATGAAAAAAGAATCCAAAAGAGGGAATTCAAAATAGGAGACTATGTTCTTTTGTTCAACTCTCGTTTAAGATTTTTTGTAGGTAAGCTTCTCTCCAAATGGGAAGGACCTTATATTATCGAAGAGGTTTATCGTTCCGGAGCTATCAATATTAATAATGCAGAAGGTACTAACCCGAAGGTGGTCAATGGACAAAGAATTAAGCACTATATCTCAGGTACGCCTATTAACATTGAAAGCAATGTTATCCAAACCATGACACCGGAGGAACACATAAAAGAAACCTTCCAGAACACTCCAGAATTCTGAAAAATAGGAGGTACGTGATGTAGTAAGTAAACGGACTCCGAAAAATCCGCAAAAAATATTTTCTGTTAGTTTTGGAATATTAGAAAAATTAAGAAAATAAGAAATAAACCGGAAGGCAACCGAGGTGAGCACAATACACCAGGGCGCGCCAGCCCTGCCAGGTGCGCCCTGGTGGGTTGTGCCCACCTCGGACACCTTCCCGACTCCGTTTTACTTCCATATGCTTGTTTCCCAAGAATAAAAATTCTCTATATATATCCCCGACTGTTTTGACGACCGCATTGCGGAAAAGCCCTCCGTTCTTGTTTCGTGTTGTTTTCCTGGCAGATCTGAAAATATGTTGCCTCAAGATTTAGAGGGGGGGAGCTATGTTGCTGACTATATTGCAAACCCCAAGATCTATGGAGAAGTGGAGCACTATGGATGGACCTCAGACGAGGAGGAAGACGCTGCCATGAAGGAAACAAAGGATGATAGCTCTGAGGAGGAGGATTACCCGCTTCCTCAACCTGGAGACATGCATGTGGAATTCAAGAAGTCGAGCCTCCCTAGAGGATACAAACCCGAGGTTCAATTTATTCCATCTCGTTTTCTGCAGGAGAGCAAGGCGGCATTGTGCAAAAAGATAGTAAAACTTGAGTTGGAGAATGATGATCTAAGGGAGAAATTTTTTATGCTTAAATATATGTTGAAGAAGGAGGCTACTTCATCACCACCACCAAAGGAGACTTGAGCACACGGGTATGGGCACTCCCCTTGGCTTGAGCCAGGCTTGGGGGAGGTGCCCCGGTATCGTACCACCTTTACCTATTTTAGTTCGATCTTTAGTTTCTTTTTGATTTAGTTGAATAAAAGTTTAGCATGATCTATTTTCGTGTGTTAGTTTCGTGGTCTATCTATCTATGTAATCGAGTGAGAATTATATAATAAAGTTTGGTTTGAGCTTTTGCTCCTCTACTTTCTTGTTGCACCCAAAATAAAAGGAAAGAGAAATAAAGAAAAGAATCATATGCTAATCTTATGGTAAGTAATGACATCATATAAGGAAAAGTATAAGTGGTAAAATTTATTGGAGATTGACAAACATAGAATTGGTCAATGATGCAATTCATGAAAGGATTTATAAGGGAAGAGAAGATTCACATGCAAATACACTATCTTGGACATCTTTTATGATTGTGAGCCCCAATTAAATATTATATGCCAAAATTGTTGACGTTGGACAAGGAAGTAAACATAATGATTTATGTTTGTTCATATTCACATAGAAGTTATATTGTCATAGATCCTTCAACATGTGGTGCTTGCTCAATATCTTTGCTAGCCAAATATTTCGCACTAAGTAGAGATACTACTTGTGCATCCAAAAACCCAAAACGCAAATTCATGTTTTGAGAGTCCACCATACCTACCTACGGATCGAGTAAGATCCTTCAAGTAAGTTTTCATCGGTGCAATAAGGCAATAAAAATTGCTTCTAAACGTGTTTTGATCAATTAGTGTAAGAGAAAATTGAGCGCTATACAAACTTATGATGGCAAAGTAATAAAAGCGACAGACTGCATAATAAAGGTTGCTATCATAGGGGGCAATATAGCATGACGTTATTTTACATTAAGGGATCGAGCATACAAACCAAAAAGCGCATGACAACCTCTGCTTCCCTCTGCGAAGGGCCTATCTTTTACTTTTATGTATTTACTTTTATGCAAGAAGTCAAAGTATTCTCCCCTATTCCTTTTTATTCTTTCTTTTTGCAAGCATCATGCGGTGAGGAAAGATCTAGGCACATATATCCAGTTGGATGTGAGTGAGCATGAGTTATTATTGTTGACATCACCCTTGAGGTGAGTACGTTGGGAGGCAAAACTATAAGCCCCTATCTTTCTATGTGTCCGGTTGAAACTTTTATCTCATGGGTATGCTGTCAGCGTTAGCAATCATAGAAGACTAAATGATGGTTGAGTATGTGGACTTGCCAAAAGGCTCCGACATGAGACCCTTTCTAAAAATATGATGAATTGTAGTTGCAAAGTTGACTGAGAACATAGTTTGTTGGTTTCCAATAAGGTTTATGCTTTATACTTGTATGCCGTGATGAATTGTTACTTGTTCATCAGAAGTTATATGACAAAAGTTATATGAATAAGTTTTATGCTAGAGTTTGTTGTTGTTATGATAATAAGCATGATGCTACTATGTCCTTATTTTGTTCTTAATGACACCTCTCTCTCAAACCATGTGGACATGCTTTTCAATATCGGCTTTTCGCTTGAGGACAAGCGAGGTCTAAGCTTGGGGGAGTTGATACATCCATTTTGCATCATGATTTCCTACTGTTATTTATTATGTTTTGTTGAATAATAATGCTTTAGGGAGTGATTCTAATGCCTTCTCTCTCATAATATGCAAGGTTTACACAAAGAGGGAGAATACCGGCAGCTGGAATTCTGGGCCTGAAAAAGCACATCAGAGATACCTATTCTGCACAACTCCAAAGAAGCTGAAACTTTACAGATAATATTTTTGGAATATATGAAAAATACTGGATCAAATAACTACCGGAGGGGGCCACCCAGGTGGGCACAAGACACCAGGGCGCGCCAGGCCCCCCAGGCGCGCCCTGGTGGGTTGTGCCCTCCTCGGCCCACCTCCAGTGCCCATCTTCTGGTATATAGGGTCTCTTGACCTAGAAAAAATAAAGAGTGGACTTTCAGGATGGAACGCCGCCGTCTCGAGGCGAAACTTGGGCAGGAACACTTTTGCCCTCCAGCGGAGCGATTACGCCGGCGGAACTTTCCTCCCGGAGGGGGAAATCAAAGCCATCGTCATCACCAACACCCCTCTCATCTTTGGGAGGCCAATCTTCATCAACATCTTCAAAAACACCATCTCCTCTCAAACCCTAGTTCATCTCTTGTGTTCAATCTTTGTACCGGAACCTCAGATTGGTACCTGTGGGTGACTAGTAGTGTTGATTACTATATGATTTATTTGGTGGAATATTATATGTTCAGATCCATTATGCTATTCAATACCCCTATGATCTTGAGCATGAATATTATTTGTGAGTATTTACCTTTGTTCTTGAGGTCACGGGAGAAGTCATGTTGCAAGTAATCATGTGAATTTGATATGTGTTCGATATTTTGATGATATGTATGTTGTGATTCTCTTAGTGGTGTCATGTGAACATCGACTACATGAAACTTCACCATCCTTGGGCTGAAAGGAATGCATTGTGGAGTAGTTATTATATGATGGGTTGCTAGAGTGAAAGAAGCTTAAACCCTAGTTTATGCGCTACTTCGTAAGGGGCTGATTTGGATCTAAACATTTAATGCTATGGTTAGATTTTATCTTAATACTTTTCTCGTAGTTGCGGATGCTTGCGAGGGGGTTAATCATAAGTGGGAGGTTGTTCAAGTAAGAAAAGCACCCAAGCACTGGCCCACCCACATATCAAATTATCAAAGTAGCGAACACGAATCAAACCAACATGATAAAAGTGACTAGATGAAATTCCCGTTTACCCTCAAGAACACTTTGCCTATTACTAGAGGTTGTTCTGTCCTGTCCTTTGCCACAAAAGGATTGGTCTACCTTGCTGCACTTTATTTACCGTTACCTTTACTTGCCTGTTACCAATTATCTTCCTATCAAACTATCTGTTACCTACAATTTTAGTGCTTGCAGAAATTACCTTGCTGAAAACCGCTTCTCATTTCCTTCTGCTCCTCGTTGGGTTCGACACTCTTACTTATCGAAAGGACTACGATTGATCCCCTATACTTGTGGGTCATCATCCTCTCGCACGTGATCCATGACGATGACTCGGCGCTCAGCGTTTGGACCTCCATCTGTCAGTTATTCCTCGACAACCAGTTGCAGCGCCAGGTACTCCTCACGACCGAGTTCTACAGCCTTTCCCAGGACGGCATGTGCCTCTTCGACTACTGCAACCGCCTCAAGGTGCTCGCCGACGAGCTCCACGACGTGGGCGCCCCGGTCTCCGATGCCACCATGCTCACCAACCTGATCCGCGGGCTTGGTCTGGACTACGCCAACGCTGCCTCCAACCTAAACCTCCTCACCGAGCCGACGTTCGCCCGCGCCGTCAACTACCTGCGCCTCAAGGAGCGGCGGAGGTGGTAGTCCTCCCTGCAGCGCACCCAGGCTGCCCTCGCTGCGCGCACTGCACTGCCGGCGCCACCCGCGGCCCTGCCTGCGGCCGGCCTCTCTCCGCTCGGTCACGCCAGCAAGAAGAAGCGGGGCTCCGACGGTCGCCCTTGTGCTGCCGTCCCAGCTCCCGCCGGGCGTCCCTCCGCGTCGCCCGGTCCGGCTCCTGCGCCCTAGTTCGGGGGTGTCAATCCTTGGACTAGCGTTGTCGACGCGTGGGCCATACCACCGGCATGTGCTCCCCACCCCGGCATCCTTCGATCATGCCCCGTCATTTACCAGGCGCTGCTTGCTGCGTCTCCTCCTGGTGGCTACCCCACGCCACCGCCAAACGCGTGGCCTCCAGCGCCTCCCGCGCACTGGCTCGGCAACAACGCCGGGACGTCTACCTCTCATGACCCCATGCTCCTGGCCGCTCTGCACCAAGCGCCCTCGCCCGCCAACTACACCGGCAATGGCGAGTGGTTCATGGACACAGGGGCATCTTCACATATGGCCTCCCACCCTGGTATTCTCACCCATTCCCTGCTCTTACCTATGTCTACTCACGTTGTGGTGGGTGATGGTTCTTCTCTTCCCATCACACACCGTGGTGATCTCTCCCTTTTATCTTCTCACTCTCCCATTAAGCTATATGATGTACTTGTTTCTCCTCACCTCATTACTAATCTTGTCTCTGTTCGTGCCCTTACTCGTCAAAATTCTGTTACGGTTGAGTTTGACGCTTTTGGTTTCTCTATCAAGGACGTGCAAACCAAGATGGTGCTGCTTCTATGTAATAGTCCCTGCGATCTATATCCGCTCCAGCCATCGTGTAACGCCCAAGATGCGATCCTATCCTTATTTTGGCTCGAGGGCCTCGATAGGGATAGAAGCGCATCTCGTCATTTCGCAAGAATGGATATCATTACAAGTACATGTAAGGAAGAGATGAGTATATGGAATTGGCTTACACTCGCCACAAGCTAATCAAGATCACATCGATACAACAACATATAATCCTCATACAGAAGAGCAGGGTCCAACTAAGGACGAAATCAAACGATAAAATGACGTCCATCCTTGCTATCCAGGCTGCCGGCCTGGAACCCATCCTATGATTGATGAAGAAGAAGAAGAACTCCAAATCAAACAAGCATCGCTCTCACGTCAAAGCATCTCGTTACCTGTACCTGCAACTGTTGTTGTAGTAATCTGTGAGCCACATGGACTCAGCAATCTCATTTCCAAGGGTATCAAGACTAGAAATGCTTAATGGGTAAGGTATGGTTAAGTGGTGAGGCTGCAGCAAGCACTAAGCATGTATTTGAGTGGCTAACTTACGAGTATAGGAATAGGGGGGGTGATCGTCGCATAAACGGACATGAACTAGTAATGATCACTAAGTGATTCTGAACACCAACTTACGGTCAAACATTACCCCACCGTGTTCTCATTCGGAGCAGGCCTCAAGAGAAGATACGCTCACGGTTATGCACACGGTTGGTGTATTTTATTAGAGTTTACTTCAAGTTCTCTATGACCGGATGTTAAACAAATTTCCAAGTTGCCACATAACCGCGGGCATGGCTCTCATGAAAGATTTAACCCTGCAGGGGTGCTCCAACTCATCCATCACAAACTAACCACAAGCTGCGTTGGAATTCCTCAACCACGGGATAACCCGTAGTATTTGCCAAATCCCGATGGAAAATCTCAACCTTGAGATAGCCCGAAGTGTCATCGAAATCCCGCGCACAAGACATTCGAGAAAGGTAAAACAAATCCAGCAAGACCGCCCGATGTGTCAACGAACACGATAGGAGCCGCGTATCTCGTTCTCAGGCACGACCGGATGAGCAATACGTACGGCGGCCTGATAGACATCCCTCGAGTTGCCCCGAGGTGGCCCCACAAGTGGCTCTAGTTTGGACCAACACTCATGAGGAGCACTGGCCCGGGGGGTTGATTAAATTATCCACGTGTTTATGACGCCCTACGCTAGTTTATGAGTTATTAGGCAAATGTAGTACCAATGTTGGGCTTTGCCAGAAGAGTTTTATCGCAAAACAAAAATCAAGGGGGTCCCCATAACAATCCCAATCATGTTAGGAGCGCTCAATATGGAACATAACACCGGTACACAAGTAACTAGGGCGGCAAAAGTGGAACAAAACACTGAGCAAAAGGCCAAGCCTTCCACCTTTTACCAAGTATATATGTGCATTAAATTAAATAGCAATAATATTGTCATATCTCAAAAACATACATGTTGGCACATGGAGACAATTTGCACCTGCAACTAGCAACACTATAAGAAGGGCTGAGCAAGCGGTAACTTAGCCAAACAATGGTTTGCTGAGATGTGGAGGTTTAGAGGCTTATCATGGCATTCGGGAGGCTTGACATACAAGTGGTAGGTAGGGAGACATAGCGATAGAAACGAGACAACTAGCATGGCAATGATAGTAGTGGTATCAAGGGAAATGGTCATCTTGCCTGAGATCCCGCTTGGAAGAAGAACGAATCCGTGAAGAAGATGATCCAACATAGTCGAATGAATCCTCACACACCAAACACTTTCGGCACTCTATCGAGGAGAAGCAATCCGAAAACAACAATCAACACATGATAAACACCACAACATATTCATGATATGATGCACGACAGGGATGATGCATGTCCATTCACATATGCATGACAAGGCCAAGCACAACGGTCAATTACTACACATTAAGTGAAGCTCAATATGCAACGGGTTGCATATTGACGAAACTCCACATTCGAATTATTTAGTTCACTCTCGTTTAATTACACAACAAGTTTAAATGTTGTTAAACATGGCAAGAGGTGAAGCATAAGAAACTACACTCTCTATGCAACTTAAATGAGGCCGGAAACAACCTATAGTATTTCCGAAGCGACGTCATATGCAAATTTAGAAATTGATCCAGATCTGAACTAACCATTTTTTATATTTGTTAAACAGCAAAACAAAACGCACCATGTGATTCTACACATCATTCTAATCGATTTACATATATAGAACATTTGAAACGGAGCTACGGCCTAAAAGATATGACCAACACAAGATGAATATGTCATGAAAGCAAAATGCATGCAAACGACCACCACAAACATGTTAAATCATGGATGCAACAAGATATTATGAAACTACATGGAATTCTAAGCAATTTTCATTTGGAACATGTTCAAAACGGAGTAGCGGTTCAACAATAGCAAGCAACACAAGTTTTAGTTCAAATTTGTCCAAAACAACAACATGGCATTTGCACACATGATAACAATAAGCTACAAGATTCTACAATGCACAAACAAGACATGGGGCTGTAGCCAACATGATGCACAACAATTCATACCATCACATCAAATTGAGTAGAAGCATGGATCAGTAGGAAATGAGCTCACAAGATGACTATAAAGTTTAGCAGATTAGGACTTAGCGAAATAGCAGTTTTTAGCAGAGCAGTTTTCCATGGAGGCATATTGGCAGCAATGAAACTATATGCTACAGGGCATATCATGGCATGAAAATCTACAACATGGTAGAGGACATGATGCACTTCAATTCATTTCATAATGATAACATCAAATTATGCACAGATTCATGGCAAACATCAACACAACATGGCATTCCAATATAACCAGATTCTCAGACTTAGTGAAAATTAGAGTAGACATGGGCAACGGTTTTTTAACAGATTGACATCTTTGACAACAGAATTAATTAGGATGCAAATCCTCTACATGAGAACAAATGGCACCACATGGCAGAGCATAACATTCTTTACAAAAGACTCCATGGTGGCAACAACAAAAGAGTCCTAGAACACTAGCAACTCACATGGCAACATGACAACAAAATAACAGTTCCAGATTTAGAATTATTTAGACCCCTCAAAACAGCAACATTGATTAAGCATGTACGCATGATGAAAACTACAGCTACACAAGGAACCCATGGCATGAAAAACATACTAACAGCAAGAAGACATTGCATACTACAAATAACTCTATTGGCACAAACTCAAAATAGTCATGGATTGCTTAAAACGACGCTCTCAAAATGGAAATTAACGTTAACAGATTTCAGATTTATCACGATAACTACTTTAGACCAACATATAGACATGCTAATGAAGTTTTACCTAGCAACCAGAGGCATGGCATCAAAGTAGACGTCACATAGGGCAACACTCATGAAGACACCACATGCAAAAGACCTACAGATGAGATGCAATCTTCCACGAAAGATTAAATAAAATAACAGTTTTACCGACTATGACGGAATGCACTTTTGCAACACAGATTTGGGCATCTGGATGAATCCTAATATGAATGCAAATGATGCTATCACATAGAGCACGAAAAATAGATCAATTTTCATGTATAGCACATTTTCAATGGATGCACGGTTTACTAGATATAGCCACTCAAAGATGCTATCATGCTGGAAAAAACAAACACTTGTTGACTTAGAGAAAATTATACCCTCTGAAAAACGGGACGGGGAGATCCACCGGAACTTGGTGGTCCCATTTGGATGGTTGGCCCTAGCAAGTCGTGGTCGGATCCGGGACGAGGCCGTCCCGATCCGGGTCAATGACTACGACGGTCGGCCTCGCCATGGCCGGCGCGACAATCCTGCGAGGAGGAGGTTGAAGGCGCGGGGGTAGACGGGGTCACCGGATCCGGGGGCTACCGACCCGGATCTGGCCGGAGGCGGGGCAGAGGTGACCGGCGGCGAGCCTTGCGCGGCGGCGGCGCGAGATGGCAAGGCGGCAGCGGGGTGGCGCGGGGAAGGCCGGCGGCGGCTGCGGTTCGCAGGGGCGGCGACGAGGTCACCAGAGGGCGTGGTGGCGGGATTGGCAATGCGGCGCGCTCGGGCGGAGCAGCGTAGGTCGCCGCCGGCGGAGTTGGCAATGCGGCGCGCTCGGGCGGAGCGGCGCAGGTTGCCGCCGGCGGGGTCGGGCATGGAGGTCTGTCTGCGGGGCAATCGAGCGGAGGCGAAGCTCCTTGGCGGGGATGAAGCCATGGGCTCGCAGGCGCGGGGGCTGGCGCACCTGGCCCGGGTGGGCCTGCTGCGGGCCTGGTGGGCCACGGCTGCCGGGGGCTGCACGGGGACAGGTGGCGGCCTGCGAGTGGTCGCGGGTGGTGCCTAGGGGCACGGAAAATGAGGAAGGGGAGAGTGGCGGCTGCCCAAAATGGACGGAGGCCTTCCTTTTATAGGCAGGGGCTAGGGTTAGCAGTTTTTGGGGCGTTCCGGAGCCCTCCGATCGCGATCTGATGATTCCAATTGGAGGGGGTAGGCTAGGTGGGCTAGGTGGGCTGCGATGGGATGTGTAGAGGGGATTGGTGGGGATGAGAGGGAATGGATGGCAGCCCGTGACATGTTTTTTAAAATACCGCATGCGTCCGATATTAAAACCGATGACGGTGCCGCTACAGTCGACCGTTGGGGTATCAAACGACCTCCGATTGTGACAAAATTTGGCAGGCGGTCTACCTACAATATAACAAGACCGCACGCCAACTTTTGACCCATTCCGAGAAAGTTTTATAAGAACTTTTAAAAACAATCTTTTAATGATGCCACGGGCGCGTGCGTGTGTGGTTGGTCTCGAAACGGTGGACGACACGAATGGTGAGAACCAGCAACTACGAACGGATGCAAGCTTGAAAAAATGACGGCAACAGAGTGCAGATGCAATGCGAATGATGCGATGATGAATGCGAGAACTAAATGAATCACACGATGACAAGGGAATAAAACAGGAATCTTCTAGAGCGTCGGTCTCGGGCTATTACACGTCGCCCCCCAACCACGCACCCATCGCCCTCACCGCCAGCGTTGATCTCTGGCATGCCCGTTTGGGGCACCCCGGCACCTCGGCCATGCATCAACTTCTTCGTAGTGACTTTTTTCAATGTAATAAAAGTGCGCCGCACTCTTGCTCCGCTTGCCGCTTGGGCAAGAGCACTCACCTTCCTTTTTCTGATTCATATCATGTTTCCAGTTTTCCCTTTGAGTTGTTACATTGTGATGTATTGTCCTCTCCAATAATTAGCAAATCTGTCTTTCAGTACTACTTAGTGGTCCTTGATGATTTCTCGCATTTCGTATGGACTTTCCCCTTGCATCGCAAATCGGACGTGCTCGCCATGCTCACCGCTTTCTTTTTGTTTGTCTGCACCCAGTTCTCCCGCCCCATTCTCGGCCTCCAAACCGACAATGGGCGCAAATTCGACAACCATGGCGTGCACTCCCTGCTCACCACGCATGGCTACATCCTCTGTCTCACCTGCCCGTATACCTCGTAGCAAAACGGGCGTGCGGAGCGCGCCCTCCGCACCCTTAATGACAGCGTCCGCGCACTCCTCCTTCACGCTGCCGTCCCACTCCGGTTCTGGCCCGAAGCGCTCTCCACCGCCACCCACATGCTCAATATTCGGCCCTGCCGCGCACGCGGCAACTTCACCCCAACCACCTCTTATTCGGTCACCCCCTCCTACGACGAACTCCGGGTCTTTGGTTGTCTATGTTACCCCAATCTTCTCGCTACCTCTCCCCACAAATTAGCCCCACGATCCGTCCCCTGCATATTCTTCGGCTACCCTCCAAATACCAAGGTTTTTCTCTCTTTCGATCCGGCTTCTGGGCGTGTCATCATCTCCAGGCATGTGTGCTTTGATGAGTCTGTCTTTCTGGTTAAATAGGTCTCCGGCTTGTCTACTGTCCCGCAGATCACGCCACTCACGCAGCGCCGATCTCCTCTGCTTGTTCTTCCTGCCGCGCCCACTCCACCTCGCGGCGCAACCCGTATGTCTCCACAGGCCGCCTGCGGGCCTCGCCGCGCTGCCCCGGCTGTGGAGTCGTCCGCTCATGACTCCCCTACAGCGGTGGCCTCGCCGGGTCCAGTAGTCTCTTCGCCGGCTGCCTCTGCCGTCCCGGCCGCGTCTGCTCATACTACGCTACCGGCCACCGCTCCCGACGCCCCGGCCTCCTCCGACACGGCTTCTTCACCACCTACGTGCGGCGCCCCGGACCACTCTGGCCCGGCTTCATCCTTGACTGCGTGCAGTGCCTCGGCCTCTCCCACCGGGGCAGCCACCTCGCCTGCTGCCCCCGTCCACTCCGGGGTCGTCACTCGCGTGCGCAGGCATTCATCGTCCCAGCCGGAAATACTCCTCCGACGAGTATGTCTGTGCTGCTACCACGACTGCTCCTTCGCAGCTCCCGGCGTCCGTTCACTTGGCGCTCCATGACCCTCACTGGCGCACCGCGATGCAGGAAGTGTATGATGCACTACTGCGGAACTGCACCTGGCAGCTCGTTCCGCGGCCAGCTCGCGCTCACGTGATCAGCGGCAAGTGGGTTTTTCGCCACAAGCTGCGCTCCGATGGTTCTCTGGATAGGTACAAAGCTTGCTGGGTCGTTTGCGGTTTTCATCAACGCGCTAGCCTCGATTTCACCGAGAATTTTGCGCCCGTCATGAAGCCTTGCACCATCCGCTGCGTCCTCCAGCTCGCCGTTTCGCGCAGCTGGGCCGTCCATCAACTTGACGTCTCCAATGCCTTCTTCCATGGCCACCTGACAGAGCAGGTGTTCTGCCAGCAGCCGGCTGGCTTCGTTGACCCAGCGTGCCCCGACGACGTCTGCCTACTCTCTCGCTCCCTCTACGGCCTCAAGCAGGCTCCGCGCGCCTGGTACCAGCGGATCGCTGCGTTCTTGGTGAAGATTGGCTTTGTCATCACCCGGTCCGACGCTTCGCAGTTCGTCTACCACCGGGGCACCGACATGGCGTACCTCCTTTTGTACGTCGACGACATCATCTTGACTGCCTCCACCAACACCCTCCTTCGTCACTTCGTCGGCCTTTTTCAGCGCGAGTTCGCCCTGAAGGACCTCGGCGCTCTCAATTACTTCTTGGGTGTGGAGGTAGCGCGTCGCTCCGGCGGTTTCTTCTTCTGCCAGAAGAAGTACGCCCTCGAGCTACTGGACCGCGCTGGCATGACCAACTGCAAGCCAGCGTCTAGACCCATCGACACCTCGAGCAAGGTCTCTGGATAGGATGGCGTGCCTGTTGCCGACGCCTCCTTCTACCGCAGAGTCGTCGGTGCCCTCCAGTATCTGACGCTAACCCGTCTAGATCTCCAGTATGCGGTGCAGCAAGTCTGTCTCCACATGCATTCCCCACGTGACGTTCACTGGACCCTAGTGAAGCGGATCTTGCGGTACATACGTGGGATGCCCTCTCTTGGTCTCACTCTCTGCGCTTCCTCGTCGCTCGACATCGTCGCCTACTCCGACGCCGACTAGGTCGGCTGCCCCGACACACGCCGTTCCACATCTGGCTACTGCATCTACATGGGGCCTTCACTGGTGTCGTGGTCGTCTAAACGAGAACCCACCGTGTCCCGCTCTAGTGTGGAGGCCGAGTACCGCGCCGTCGCCAATGCGGTCGCTGAGTGCTCCTAGCAGCGCCAACTCTTAACTGAGCTCCACTGCGGCGTCGCCAAGGCCACAGTGCTCTACCGCGACAACGTCTCGGCGGTGTACCTCTCCGCCAACCCCGTTCATCATCACCGCACCAAGCACATCGAGCTCGACATCCACTTCGTCCGCGAGAAGGTTGCACTTGGGCATGTCTGTGTTCTCCACGTTCCCACGGCCCAGCAGTTCGCTGACGTGATGACCAAAGGTCTTCCACTATCGGTGTTCCGTGAGTTCCGCTCCAGTCTCTGCATCTCCGACGGAGAGGCTTCGACTGCGGGGGGGTGTTGAAACAGGCCTTGTACATAGCCCATGGTGGCGGCCCAGCTTGGCCCTCATGCCAGCCAAACATGGCTACCGATAGCCTGCACATACGTGACTGATTCTCTGGGATCGGTAACCCACCTCGCGCATGATCTCCTGCTCGATCTCCTGCAAGTTAGGCTCCAGTTAGCTAGCAATTGTACTACCGCTGCTTGTATAAATACCGCAGATAAAGATTGAATAAAGTGTGCAACTCAAAATCTCTCTCTCTCTCTCGTTTCTCACACAGAGGTCGGAGAGCAAGTCGTTGGCATGGACGAAGCTTCACCTATGGGGATCTATGAACAACGTAAAGGATAAGGGAGGAGGAGTAAGGTACCTATCTCACCTATAACATGAAGATAGGGCCGGAGGTTGGACGGAGACACCGCGACGGTCGCCGGAAAACCGGAGCTGCAGTGATCCGAGAAGATGAAGAAGAAGAGGTCAAGGGCGGCTTCGATCTGGGCCTTGGCGTCGCGTTTGTCATCGAGGAAAAAGAGGTACTACGGGGACGCCCTTCCCACGGCACCAGAGGACCGGAGGAGCGCCGTGGAGGTCACCCCGAGCTCGAGCGCGAGCTCGAGCGGAGCATGGTTAGCAGGGCATTGACATGGCGTGGGAGAGACTTACCAGCAGTGGAGAGGGAAGGAGAGGGACAGAATGGGTCGAGGGTAACTAGGTCTAGGGTTAGGACATGTCTTATAGGCCTCTCGGGCGTCGGACGACCGTAAAATCGACGAGCTCGTCGACGTGGCTCCTTTAGATGTCCTGCCGTACTGAGGAGGAAGAAGTGTGGTGATTGTGGACTGGTAGGCTGCACTACTGAGCCAGTTCGGAGAAGGGCCCGAATTGGGCTGCGCCACGGAAAAGACATAGGTGGGTTGCGATCAACTCTCTCTCTCTCTCTCCCTGGCATTTTCCTCTTTTTTAAATAAAAGCATGAAAGCAAGATAATTGTCGAGAGATTTTGGATAGGAATTCGAGGGAGAAACCAATTGATTTGGAACGCTGGGAGAAGGCCCTATTAACTAAAAATGGTTTGGGCATTTTTCGAGATAGAAAATTAATACACATTTAAATTTAATTCAAACTAGATTAATTCTTTTGTCCAACCAAAACATTTCCAATTGAGCTAAAACTTGAGGGAGGGGGTTTTGGCATGACATAGGACTTTAAAAAAGTGAACATTTTCCAAAGATAATAAAATGTCACTAAGATTTGAATAGAATAAAGAAGAAGTGAAAAAACAAATAGGTCTTGATGTTTGAAAGAAGTTGAACCCAAGTAGGAACTTGATCCCAGCAAAGTTTAAAGGGAAAGCACACAAACGAAACACAACTACACATGACACCACATGGTAAGATAACATGACATGTATGATGCAAAATAAAATGAAAATAAAACATGGTCATGAGTTAATGTGATGATGATGTGTATGATGCAATGCAATAAAATGAGAAGAGTCACAATGCAAACATGTAGCACAACAAGTGAGATGAGCATGGTATTAACCTAGAGAAAGAAAAAAATGCAAAACAAAGATGATGATGATGCCACTCATATAAATACCCACATAGAAAGATCATACATGAAGAGGTTGGATAGGTTAAAAAGTAGGAATGTTGCTCTTTGGTTGTTACACTAGTCCTGGACACTCTCAGCAGCCCCCGTACTTGTCTTCAAAGCCGAAGACAATAACAAAGTTCCGATTATGTCGGGGATATAACCCCACGGTGTGACCCGCCCTATTGGGCCGGGTCAATATAATAGCGGCTATGGAAATATGTTCAAGATGGGCCGCGTTGTGAAGATAAGACAAGTAAGGCGGCCGCTACATAAATCGCTGGACGACCCAAGCACATGGAGACGGCGACTCAAGGACCACAAGGCAGAAGACGCCAGATGGTTCCTTGCCTGAGAGGCAAGGGGTGTTAGAGATGTGATAGGTCACGAGTCATCTTATGACCCGGACTGTTGTAAACCATAGGGTCTCGACCTATATATAAAGGCGAGCCCCTAGGACCGAAAGATTTAAGTTATTCCCCCTCGAAAGCTAGGTTAGCGATTCCACTCCCTTGTAATCTAGATCACCATCAATATAGACACAAAGCAGGACGTAGGCTATTACCTCCATCGGAGGGGCCGGACCTGGGTAAACTCGCCTCCCGTTCTCGTTTAACCCCTTTGATTCGCCACCTAGCGGCGATGGCCTCACTCCTATGTCCTTACACGAGGACACCTGCCGTGACAAAACCACGACTGTTGGCGCCCACCGTGGGGCTCTCGCCCGGTGGAGTTATGTTCTCAAAGGGAGCACTTCGGGGTTTATGGAGCTACGTGACGGGTCGTATGACCAAGAGTCACCGGAGCAAGATCTACATCGACGATTCAGGCTGGGGCCCCGAGGCCGACTCAATTGAGTACGTGTACTGGGTCCCCTTTGGCAAGATCCACGTCTTCATCGGCCAGATTGGCGCGGCAGTACCCGAGTCAGACATATGCACCAACCTCGTCAAGCCATCTCGGCGCGCCCAACCCGGGCGGCTTCAACCCGACCAGCATCACGAAACCAAGGTCCTCGGTAAGTTTCGTGAGTCGCCTTATCTGGCTACTACTTATGCAATGGGGAGCATGATGGTTCGAAACCCGTCTATGGATGGCGGATCAGGTGGATCAGGCCTTTCACAGGGTGCTCCGGGGGCTGAGTTTCAGCATCAGCACAGTGACCAGGCTCTTCAAAACAAGTCTAAACAGTTGAGTCACGGCCAATATCATGTTTTCACCACTAACACCTACAAGCGAGACAACAAGGTCAGAAGCAGGGCAGTCAACATGGCAGAGCCAGCAGTGCCCAGGTACCTTAACTAGTCGGAGCACCCGATCACCTGGAGCAGGGAGGACCATCCTCCCCGGGTTAACAACCTTGGCGGGTTAGCTTTGGTGGTGGCGCCTCAAGTCGGCGGTTACACCTTGACCAAGGTCCTTATGGATGGGGGCAGCAGCATAAATATTCTGTACTACAAAACTTTCCGCCGATGGAACCTGCCTAAGAGCTCGCTACTCCATTAAGACGGTTTTTCACAGGATTGTTCCTGGAAAATCGGCTTATCCGATCGGGCGGATCAAACTCGATGTTTCTTTCGGTGATGAGAATAATTACATATGTGAGTCCTTGATGTTTGAGGTAGTCAAGATAAAGAGCCACTATCATGCCCTCTTTGGACGGCTGGCATACTCTTGTTTCATGGCCTGGCCTTGTTATATCTATCTCAAGCTCAAGATGCCTCGACCAAAGGGTACTATTACCGTGAGCGGAAGCCGGAAGATAGCCCAGGAGTGCGAAGAAGGAGACGCAGCTTATGCCGAGCCTAATTGCGCGGCTGAGGAACTGAAGTTCTATACCTCCAATGTTGACCCGGCTGATATGAGCCCACTCAAGAAGCCCAATACTGAGTCGAAGCCTTCACTCAAGTTTAAGCCGGCTGAAGATACTAAGAAGATAGATTTCATGCCAGGTGACTCATCCAAGCAGTTCACTATAGGGACCGGCTTGGATCCTAAATAGGAAAGCGCGCTCATCGAGTTTATCCGTGAGAATCAGGACATCTTTGCATGGAAGCCTTCTGACATGCCTGGAGTCCCGAGAGAACTCGCTGAGCACCACCTTAACGTAGACCCGAAGATGAAACCAGTATGCCAATATCTTCGTCGTTTTAACGAGGAGATACGCAAGGCTATTGGAGAAGAGGTATCCTGGCTCCTAGCTACCGGGTTTATCGTTGAAGTTTTTCACCCCAAGTGGTTGGCTAACCCGGTGCTTGTTCTGAAGAAGAACGGCACTTGGCGCATGTGTGTCGACTACATGGATCTCAACAAAGCCTGTCCGAAGGATCCTTTGGCTCTCCCACGTATCGATCAGATCATTGATTCTACGACGGGTTGTGAGTGTTTGTGCTTTCTGGATGCATACTCCGGCAATCACCAGATCAAAATGGCTGTTGAGGATCAAGAAAAGATGGCTTTCATCACACCCTTTGGTTCTTTCTGCTATGTCTCTATGCCCTTTGGGCTTAAGAGCATGGGGGCGACTTATCAGCGCTGCGTCGAGAATTGCCTTCAGCCAAAGATTGTGCGTAACATTCACGCTTATGTTGATGACATTGTGGTGAAGTCTCAGACGAAAGAGATGCTCTTGGAGGACATCTAGGAGACGTTTGACAATCTTCGAGTGTACCGGATGAAGCTTAACCCGGCAAAGTGCGTTTTTGGTGTTCCCACAGGCAAACTTTTGGGATTCCTCGTTTCCGAGCGAGGCATCAAAGCTAACCAGGACAAGATCAAGGCAGTAACTTCGTTAGATAAGCCGGCAAATATAAACCAGGTTCAGTGCATGGAGGGTCGCATCGCTGCCTTGAGCCGTTTCATAAGCTGCCTGGGGAAAAAGCTACCCCTTTTTATCAAGTATTGAAGAAAATAGGCGACTTTAAGTGGACTGACACCGCCAATTAATCCTTTGAAGCACTCAAGAAGCAGCTGCTTAACCCGCCCATCTTAGCCGCCCCGACCAAGAAAGAGCCGATGCTCCTGTACATTGCCGCTAATTCCAAAGTGGTGAGTGTAGCAGTGGTCGTTGAGCGGAAAGAGGAAGGGAAAGAATATCCGGTTCAGCACCCAGTTTACTTCGTGAGTGAAGTTTTAACTTTGTCCAAGTAGCGGTACCCGCATTGGCAAAAGCTAGTCTTCGGAATTTTTATGCCAAGCCGGAAGCTGAAACACTATTTCCAGGAGCATCCAATCACGGTGGTCAGTTTGGCACCTCTTGGTGATATCATACAAAACCGGGAGGCCACTGGATGGATTGCTAAGTGGGCGATTGAGCTTGGTGATCACCATCTAAAGTATGTGCCTCGAACCGCCATCAAGTCCCAGGCACTGGTAGATTTCCTCAACGACTAGATAGAGTTGCAGATTCCAGAGGATAGGCCAGACAACACCTACTGGACTATACATTTTGATGGATCTAGACAGTTGGAGGGCTCGGGGGATGGAGTCATACTGTCTTCCCCACGAGGTGATAATTTTTTGTGTGTTTTGGGGCTCATGTTTCCTTGTACTAACAATGCAGCCAAATATGAGGCCCTCCTATACGGACTCAGAATAGCTAAGGAGATAAATCTGAGCCGGGTCAGGTGTTTGGGCGACTTAGACTTGGTGGCTCAACAAGTATCAGGGACTTGGGACTCTAAGGACCCCCTGATGGCGGCCTATCGGCAGGCAGTTTCTAATGTGGCAGGTCACTTTCAGGGCTATCAAGTCGATCATATTGATCGCTGGCTCAATGAGGCGGCTGATGCCCTATCACGACTCGGCTCACAGAGGAAGCCGGTTCCCCAATGTGCTCTTAGACGTCCTTCATAACCCTTCTGTCAAATTGCCGTCTGAGGAGGATATAGCTATCCCTAACCCGAAGGCACAGTTGGTGGCGGCTCTCCACGCTACTCCAAACTGGACTATTCCGTATCTAGCTTATCTGACTCAAGGCGAGCTCCCAGCCGAGGAAACCATGGCTCAACAGATAATCAGACTGTCCAAATCAATGACTATCGTTAATGGAGAGTTACACCGACGAAGCAGCACTAGCGTGTTTCAACGATGTGTTTCCCCTGAGGAATGCCAGGAAAATCTTAATGAAATTCATGCTGGTGATTGTGGGCATCATGCCGACTCACGGTCCTTGGTGGCAAAGGCTTTTTGACATGGGTTCTACTAGCTGACGGCTCACGCAGATGAAGAAGAGATTGTGCGCAAATGCGATGGGTGTCAAAAGTTTGGTCGACAGGCCCATGTCCCGGCTCAGGAATTGCATATGATTCCAATTACTTGGCCGTTTGCGGTTTGGGGGCTCGACATGATTGGCCCGTTCAAGCCATCTTCTGATAAGAAAACCCATCTCTTGGTGGCGGTTGATAAGTTCACTAAGTGGGTTGAAGCAGAGCCAATTAGTAGTTGTGATGCAGAGACTGCGATCAAGTTCTTGAAAAAGTTAATATTCCATTTTGGCTACCCCCACAACATTATCACTAATAATGGTACCAATTTATCCAAGGGAGCCATGGAATAGTTTTGTCAACGAGAACACATCCGGCTTGACCTAGCAGCAGTTGCTCATCCACAGTCCATTGGACAAGCCGAACGAGCCAATCAGGAGATCCTCAGAGGGATCAAACCCCAGCTTATGGTACCACTTGAGCGTACTCCAGGCTGCTGGTTTGAAGAACCCCCTATAGTACTTTGGAGTATTCGGACAACTCCAAATAGATCCACTGGATACACGCCTTTCTTCTTAGTGTACGGAGCCGAGGCAGTTCTTCCAAGCGATATTCGCCACGACTCGCCTCGGGTTGCTGCTTATGTTGATGCAGATAATGAGCTAGCACGTCAAGACTCCCTGGATGCTTTGGAAGAAAAGCGTGATTTAGCAGCATCCAGATCTGCTATTTATCAGCAAGACCTACGTCGCTATCACAGCCGTAGAGTCCGAAGCCGTACTTTTCAAGAAGGTGACTTAGTGCTAGTCTGATTCAAGATCAGACAGGGATGCATAAACTTTCTCCACCTTGGGAGGTGATACGTCTCCAACGTATCTATAATTTTTGATTGTTCCATGCTATTATATTATCTGTTTTGGATGTTTTATATGCATTAATATCCTATTTTATATTATTTTTGGGACTAACCTATTAACCTAGTGCCTAGTGCCAGTTTCTGTTTTTTCCTTGTTTTTGAGTATTGCAGATAAGGAATATCAAACGGAGTCCAAACGGAATAAAATCTTCACGATGATTTTTCTTGGACCAGAAGAAACGTGCCAGACTTGGAGATGAAGGCAGGAGACCTGCCGAGAGATCACAAGCCTGCAGGGCGCGTCCTAGGGGGGGCGCCCCCCTGGCTTGTGGCCCCCCCTGCAGGTCCTCCAACCCTAATCTTTGGCCTATAAATTCCGAAATATTCCCCCAATACCAGAAAGAGCCACGAAAATACTTTTCCGCCGCCGGAACCGTCTGTTCCTGTGAGATCCCATCTTGGAGCCTTTTTCGGTAATCTGCCGGAGGGGGATTCGATCACGGAGGGCATCTACATCAACTCCATTGCCCCTCCGATGATGCGTGAGTAGTTCACCGCAGACCTTCGGGTCTAGCTAGATGGCTTCTTCTCTCTCTATATTCTTCAATACCATGTTCTTCATGATCTTCATGGAGATCTATCCGATGTAATACTCTTTTGTAGTGTGTTTGTCGAGATCCGATGAATTGTGGGTTTATGATCAGATTATCTATGAGTATTATTTGAATCTTCTCTGAATTCTTATATGCATGATTTCATATCTTTGCAAGTCTCTTCGAGTTATTGGTTTGGTTTGGCCAACTAGATTGGTAATTCTTGCAATGGGAGAAGTGCTTAGTTTTGGGTTCAATCTTGCGGTGTCCTCACCCAGTGACAAAGTAGGGGTAGTGAGGCACGTATTTGTTTTGTTGCCATCGAGGATAAAAAGATGGGGTTTTCATCATATTGCTTGAGTTTATCCCTCTACATCATGTCATCTTACCTAATGCGTTACTCTGTTCTTCATGAACTTAATACTCTAGATGCAGGCAGGGGTCGGTCGATGTGTGGAGTAATAATAGTAGATGTAGAATCGTTTCGGTCTACTTGACACAGAAGTGATGCCTATATGCATAACCATTGCCTTGGATATCGTCATAACTATGCGCTTTTCTATCAATTGCTCGACAGTAATTTGTTCACCCACCATATTATTTTCCTTCAAGAGAGAAGCTTCTAGTGAAACCTATGGCCCCCGGGTCTATTTTCCATATTATATTTTCAGATCTATAAACCAAAAATACCAAAAATACTTTGCTGCAATATTTTTACTTTTGTTTTACTTTTCGTTCTAGTAATCTTCTATATCTATCTCTATCAGATCTCATGCTTGCAAGTAACCGTGAATGGATTGACAACCCCTTTATAGCGTTGGGTGCAAGTGTTTGATTGTTTGTGTAGGTGCGAAGATTGGGGACTTGCTTGTATCTCCTACTGGATTGATACCTTGGTTCTCAACAATTGAGGGAAATACTTATCTACTTTGCTGCATCACCCTTTCCTCTTCAAGGGAAAACCAACGCAAGCTCAAGAAGTAGAAAGAAGGATTTTTGGCGCCGTTGCCGGGGAGATCTACATAAAGCCTACCAAGTACCCATCACAAACTCATCTCTTGCATTTACATTATTTGCCTTTTGCCTCCCATTTTCCTCTCCCCCACTTCACCAATTTGCCATTTTATTCGCCTTTTTCTTGCCGGATCTCTTTTTGTTTGCTTGTGTTGCCATGTGCCTCATATTTGCTTGCATCTTCGCTTGCTAAAAATCTATTGTTATGGATCCTCATCCACTTGCTAATCTTTTCAAAAGGCCAAATTATGATGAACCAATTGCTAGTGAGTTGAGTGCACTTGATTATCTCTATGAAGTTTTGTTTGAACATCATGAATCTGGAAATTTTGATGAAGTGTTGAAAGAATAAATTTATAAGGTGATTCATGATAGCTCCTTGATTGAAAAGCATGATTGCAATGATGTTACTATAAATTCTATTAATGTCAATTATGTTAATGATATGCAAAACTACAAGCTTGGGGATGATAATTTTGTCATGTCCACTTCTTATTGCAATGATCATGATTGGGGTGATAATGCTTCTTATGATCTTGAAAATTTATTTAAGCCTCATGTTGAATATGTTTGCAATAGTATCGAAAGTGGGTTTGGGAGAGCGTCAACTTTAGGTAAAAAGAATCCCACATATTTGGAGAGCGTTCAATCTTATGGATTTTTTGATAAAAGTGGATTTGGAGAGGTCATAACTTTAGTTGATGATAATCCAACTATTTTGGAAGATGATAAAAACTTTATGCATGTTGATCATAAATAAAGTATTGTTTATGATAGCTATATTGTTGAATTTTATTATGATTCTACTGAAATTTATTATGAGGGAGGAACTTATGCTTGTAGGAACTGCAATAATATCAAGTTTCCTCTCTATGTGTTCAAAGTTTTGAAGTTATGCTTGTTTTGCCTTCCTATGCTAGTTGATTCTTGTTCCCATAAATTATTTGCTCACAAAATCCCTATGCATAGGAAGTGGGTTATACTTAAATGTGCTTGTCATGAGATTCATGATGCTCTCTTGCATATTTCAATTACTACTTTTTATGTGAGCATCATTGAAATCATTATGCCTAGCTAGGGGCATAAAATGATAGCGCTTGTTGGGAGGTAACCCAATTTTATTTCTGTTTTTGTTTCTGTTTTTGAGTGCTTTACACATTATTACCTCTGTAGTAATTGTGTTTTAGTGTTTTAATTAGTGTTTGTGCCAAGTAAGACCTTTGGGATGGTTTACGTTGATTGTTGATTTGGTTTTGCTGAAAAACAGAAACTTTTGCGCTCAGTCCAGGAATTTTATAAATTCACCAGAGCATCAATTTGATCTGAATTTTTTACACAAGATTTATATACAAATTCCCTGATTGTCCTAATTTTTCAGAATTTTTGGAGTTACAGAAGTATTCGAAGTTTACAGATTGCTACAGACTGTTCTGTTTTTGACAGATCTGTTTTCTTTGTGTTGTTTGCTTATTTTGATGTATCTATGGGTTGTATCGGGGGGTATGAACCATGGAGAAGTTAGAATACAGTATATATTACACCAATATAAATAAAGAATGAGTTCACAACAGTACCTAAAGTGGTGATTTATTTTTCTTATACTAACGGATCTCACGAGTTTTCTGTTGTGTTTTGTGTTGTGAAGTTTTCAAGTTTTGGGTAAAGATTTGATGGACTATGGAATAAGGAGTGGCAAGAGCCTAAGCTTGGGGATGACCAAGGCACCCCAAGCCATATTCAAGGATACCAAAGAGCCTAAGCTTGGGGATGCCCCGGAAGGCATCCCCTCTTTCGTCTTCAATCCATCGGTAAATTTACTTGAGGCTATATTTTTATTCACCACATGATATGTGTTTTGCTTGGAGCGTCTTGTATGATATGAGTCTTTGCTTTTTAGTTTGCCACAATCATCCTTGCTGCACACATCTTTTGAGAGGGACACGCATTAATCATGAATTTATTAGAATACTCTATGTGCTTCACTTATATCTTTTGAGTCAGGCAAAGTTGCTCTAGTGCTTCACTTATATCTTTTTAGAGCACGGAGGTGTTTTTTATTTTATAGAAATAATTGAACTCTCGTACCTCACTTATATTATTTTGAGAGTCTTTAAACAGCATGGTAATTGGTTTAGGTTATGAATTTCATCCTAATATAATGGGCATCCAAGAGGGATATAATAAAAACTTTCATATAAAGTGCATTGAATACTATGAGAAGTTGGATTCCTTGCATATAGTTTTGAGGTATAAAGATGGTGATGTTAGAGTCATGCTAGTGAGTAATTGTGGAATGGTAAAAATACTTGTGTTAAAGTTTGTGATTCCCGTAGCATGCACATATGGTGAACCGTTATGTAACGAAGTCGGAGCATGATTTGTTTAATGATTGTCATCCTTTGTGTGAGGGTCAGGAGCGCGCGATGGTTAACTCCTACCAACCTCTCCCATAGGAGCATGCGTCTAATACTTTGCTTCGATAACTAATAGATTTTTGCAATAAGTATGTGAGTTCTTTATGACTAATGTGAGTCCATGGATTATACGCACTCTCACCCTTCCACCATTGCTAGCCTCTTTAGTACCGCGCAACTTTCGCCGGTGCATTAAACCCACCATACACCCTTCCTCAAAACAGCCACGATACCTACCTATTATGGCATTTCCATAGCCATTCCGAGATATATTGCCATGCAACTTCCACCGTTCCGTTTTTTATGACACGCACCATCATTGTCATATTGCTTTGCATGATCGTAAGACAGCTAGCATGATGTTTTCATGGCTTGTCCGTTTTTTGATGTTGTTTGCTATGCTAGATCGTTGCACATCCCGGTACACCACCGAAAGCATTCATATAGAGTCATATCTTGTTGTAGGTATCGAGTTGTAAGTAAATAAAAGTGTGATGATCCTCATTATTAGAGCATTGTCCCATGAGAGGAAATGATGATGGAAGCTATGATTCCCTCACAAGTAGGGATGAGTCTCGGGACTTTACAAATAATAAAAGAGGCCAATGAAGCCCACAAATAAAAAAAAGAGGCCAAAGATGCCCACCAAAATAAATAAAAATGAGAGAAAAGAGAGAAGGGACAATGTTACTACCTTTTTTTCCACACTTGTGCTTCAAAGTAGCACCTTGATCTTCATGATAGAGAGTCTCCTATTTTTTGTCACTTTCATATACTAGTGGGAATTTTTCATTATATAACTTGGCTTGTATATTCCAATGATGGGCTTCCTCAAATTGCCCTAGGTCTTCGTGAGCAAGCAAGTTGGATGCACACCCACTTAGTTTCTTTTTGAGCTTTCATACACTTATAGCTCTAGTGCATCCGTTGCATGGCAATCCCTACTCACTCACATTGATATCTATTGATGGGCATCTCCATAGCCCGTTGATACGCCTAGTTGATGTGAGACTATCTTGTCCTTTTTCCACACAACCTCCACCATATTCTATTCCACCTATAGTGCTATATCCGTGGCTCACGCTCATGTATTGCGTGAAAGTTGAAAAGGTTTGAGAACATAAAAGGTGTGAAACAATTGCTTGACTTGTCATCGGGGGTGTGCATGATTTAGGTACTTTGTGTGGGGAAGATGGAGCATAGCCAGACCATATGATTTTGTAGGGATAACTTTCTAAGGCCATGTTATTTTGAAAGGACACAATTGCTTGTTAGTATGCTTGAAGTATTACTGTTTTTATGTCAATATTGAGCTTTTGTTTTGAATCTTAAGGATCTGAACATTCATGCCACAATAAAGAATATTACATGGATAAATATGTTAGGTAGCATTCCACATCAAAAATTCTGTTTTTATCATTTACCTACTCAAGGACGAGCAGGAATTAAGCTTGGGGATGCTTGATACGTCCCCAACGTATCTATAATTTTTTATTGTTCCATGCTATTATATTATATGTTTTGGATGTTTTATATGCATTAATATGCTATTTTATATTATTTTTGGGACTAACCTATTAACCTAGTGCCTAGTGCCAGTTTCTGTTTTTTCCTTGTTTTTGAGTATTGCAGATAAGGAATATTAAACGGAGTCCAAACGGAATAAAATCTTCGCGATGATTTTTCTTGGACCAGAAGAAACCTGCGAGCCTTGGAGATGAAGGCAGGATACCTGCCGGGAGATCACAAGCCTGCAGGGCGCGCTCTAGGGGGGCGCGCCCCCTGGCTTGTGGCCCCCCTGCAGGTCCTCCAACCCTAATCTTTGGCCTATAAATTCCCAAAAATTCCCCCAATACCAGAAAGAGCCACGAAAATACTTTTCCGCCGCTGGAACCCTCTGTTCCCATGAGATCGCATCTTGGAGCCTTTTTCGGTAATCTATCGGAGGGGGATTTGATCACGGAGGGCATCTACATCAACTCCATTGCCCCTCCGATGATGCGTGAGTATTTCACCTCAGACCTTCGGGTCCATAGCTAGTAGCTAGATGGCTTCTTCTCTCTCTATGTTCTTCTATACCATGTTCTTCATGATCTTCATGGAGATCTATCCGATGTAATACTCTTTTGCAGTGTGTTTGTCGAGATCCGGTGAATTGTGGGTTTATGATCAGATTATCTATGAATATTATTTGAATCTTCTCTGAATTCTTATATGCATGATTTCATATCTTTGCAAGTCTCTTCGAGTTATTGGTTTGGTTTGGCCAACTAGATTGGTAATTCTTGCAATGGGAGAAGTGCTTAGTTTTGGGTTCAATCTTGCGGTGTCCTCACCCAGTGACAAAGTAGGGGTAGTGAGGCACGTATTTGTATTGTTGCCATCGAGGATAAAAAGATGGGGTTTTCATCATATTGCTTGAGTTTATCCCTCTAGATCATGTCATCTTACATAATGCGTTACTCTGTTCTTCATGAACTTAATACTCTAGATGCAGGCTGGAGTCGGTCGATGTGTGGAGTAATAGTAGTAGATGCAGAATCGTTTCTGTCTACTTGACAGGGACGTGATGCCTATATGCATAATCATTGCCTTGGATATCGTCATAACTATGCGCTTTTCTATCAATTGCCCGACGGTAATTTGTTCACCCACCGTATTATTTTCCTTAAAGAGAGAAGCCTCTAGTGAAACCTATGGCCCCCGGGTCTATTTTCCATATTATATTTTCAGATCTATAAACCAAAAATACCAAAAATACTTTGCTGCAATCTTTTTACTTTTGTTTTACTTTTCGTTCTAGTAATCTTCTATATCTATCTCTATCAGATCTCATGCTTGCAAGTAACCATGAAGGGATTGACAATCCCTTTATAGCGTTGGGTGCAAGTGTTTGATTGTTTGTGTAGGTGCGAAGATTGGGGACTTGCTTGTATCTCCTACTGGATTGATACCTTGGTTCTCAAAAACTGAGGGAAATACTTATCTACTTTGCTACATCACCCTTTCCTCTTCAAAGGAAAACCAACGCAAGCTCAAGAAGTAGCAGGAGGGTCCTTTTGTCATCAGCAGAAACCTTAACAGTGGCTCATATTATCTGGTGGACTTACGGGAAGGATCATATACTTCTGAGAAGGAGACGACCCGGCCCTGGAACATCGCTCACCTACAGCCTTATTATACTTAGAAGAGCCACCGGCTCCCTTTATGTAATCCCCCCTGCAAATTATGTATATACTTCTTTATGTTCAAATATAATAAAGTCGGCACCCTCGAAACTCGGGGTCTCTGTCGTTTCAGCCAATAAATTGAGCATGAGTCTTTATTGTTTGCAACATAGGTCACTTGGGGGCTTCCAACTCATCGAGTTTAGCTTTCTCACCCTTTTGACCCGGCAAAGACGCCATAATATACGGTTAAACCTGCATGTATGCTTGACGCGATTCCGATCAGGTGACCCCTTGTACTCTTGCAAGTCAATCCTCTTTTGGACCCTGAACTTCAAGGTTAAAACATTGGCTTGAGGCACGAGAGAGCCGGCATGCAGAGAGCTAGGAAAAACCATGGGTTATACCCGCTTCATCAAAGCAAAGACTTGAGCCTCGAAAGCCAGTCTCCTTTTTACCAAGTCTCATTGAGTCAGTTTGTTAATAGAATTTTTTTATGATTTCTTATCACAATGTAAAATTTGCAGGCACTGTCCTTTTTCCGGCTCATACCTGAGTATCAGGGTTAATGACTACGGTCATATTATGGCCGGTCTTATATCTTCAATATTATTGAAGAAAGGTTCGACAAACACTTGAGTCTTGAAAACCAAGTTCTTTGCCGCCTTATTCCTTGACCTGTTTTTCTGTCTCAATTAGTAAACTCATTGAGCACAACCACAAAGACATTCAAGGAAAAGTGAAAAGAGTGGCACAATCATATCACAGCAATAAGCTCAAAAGATTGAAGTTTTGCACCAACAAAGGTGCACACATGCACGATGGCATGACCAAGAATTTCAAGGAAGTTTTAAGGCTACCACTATTACAGGACCACAATGGAGCTCCAAAATACTCTGGTTTTTTCTAGAACTACTGGGGGCTAATTCAGTCTGGCGACTCATTCAGCTTCAAAGATGCCTTTATTCTTTCTCCTCGGTGTCCGCCTAAGGATCTACTTCCACCGACTCATCATCTTCATCAACTTGTTGGCCTTTCTGTTGCCACCGAATTGAGTTCACTGATTCAAAATTTGATGTTCACTCGACAAAAGATGATGCGTCAACATCAGGGGCAAAAGGTCTATTACGTCGAGGAGGCACCAATTCAGCCGGCTCATCCTTGGGCGGGTTAATGCGCTCATTATCATTGGTATATGCATCATGATATTTTACGAGGTCAATCTCTTCATCTATCAGAGTTGCCAAAGGTCGCGTCTCTATCATGCACTTTGCATAATTGGAATGAGTAAAGGTGGAGCCATCAAGCTTGAACTCAGGAAAGCTGCCCTTCAAAAGCTCCACATCCAATTCAGGCAAATATGCCTTTACTCGAGCAAGCGCCATTTTTGCCCCTCTTCGAGCCGCCGATCTCCGGGTCTCGGTCACCCATTGTGGCATGGTTGAAAGTTGCTTCAACATATCCTTGATGCTAGTTGGTGGGTATTTCAGATTCTTCACCGACATAATGGAGTAAACAGATCCGGTGAACAATTGCTCTACATATGTGAAGATGGTTTTCAATTTCACAGTAGGCAGCTCTACAAGATTATGGTTTTTCCGCCCTGCAAACAACAGAGAAAAAACAATGAGCCGCCATACAATTGAAAGCCGGAAAACTACTAAAGAGAAGCAGTATACATACCAAAGATGGTCGTCAACATTTCATTAATCTGTTTCACAAGAGTAGCATATTTTTCCTTCAAAGGATCAAGCTTCTTTTCTGCCTTTTCTGCACATCTTACAAGCATGGTTTTTTCTTCTTCAAATAACTTTATGGCTTGTTCCAAACGTTCATTTGCCTGACGTGCAGAATCTTCAAAATGAGTCGCCATGAGCTGAGCATCAGTTTTTAACTTCCTCTCTTCTTTGAGTTGTTTCTGCAGTTTTACAGCAACTGACTCAGCAACTTCAACGTACTCCTGGCAGATGTACAAGCAATATCAGTAAAATATTTCTACAACAGCTTTAAACCGCCTTATGACGAATTATTTTTCCTGTGTAAAGTCCCAAGCAAATTGCAAGCAATATCCTTGACAATTGGGGCTAATGCATGCCAATTTTTCCTTAAAAAATCTTAGCATGGAAAGACGTGACTCATCCCAAGAAGATGAGCCGGCCCTTGGGGGCTACAGGTTGAATTATTCAAACAATATTAAGGAAAGACCCGACTCATATCAAGAAGATGAGCCGGCCCTTGGGGGCTACAGGTTGAATTCTTTAAGTAATATTAAAGACCCGATTCATCTCACGAAGATGAGTCGGCCCTTGAGGGCTACATGGCTGAATTCTACAAAGGTATTAACAAGATCCGACTCATCTCATGGAAATGAGCTCTTGGGGGCTACAGCTACAGATCAGTTATCAAATGAACCAACTTATTTCAATAAACTGGTCCTTGGAGGCTAATGACAATATAGAGATAGTGGTAAAACAATTTACCTCATACTTCTCCTTCATGGCATTTATCATGCTTATTTCGATCTCCTGGCTCTCAGATAGCCGGGTCAAGTACAGCTGGTGCAAATCTTCAATGCCAAGTGTGGACAACTCTGGAATCTCCAGTTTGTCTTTTCCTTTATCCAAATTGACCGGTTCATCCTTAGCCACAATTTTAGCCAAAGAAGTGGAAGTAGTGGGAACTTGAAAACCCTCCTTCACAATGATAACACCCAGAAGTTTTGTTCTTGTTGGCGCCTTGGGGTCATCCAAGTGAGTCGCCGGGCAGGAAGGACGAACCGGGCTTGGTGGTCGAGCAGACGGCTCGTCTGATGCGTCCTGGCTTTCAGGTGGTGTATCCATGAAAACTGGCCCATCTGGCCTAGGTGTCTCAACGTCGATTGCCACCTCAGGGTTCACATCTGTATCTTTTTCCCCAACGGGGACATCTTCTGTTGTTTTTACTGGCAAAGGATTTGACATGTTTTGGTGAGCAGTGCCAGAAGATGACCCGCCAACCCTCTTTGACGAAGTAGCCTTGGCCCTGTAAATTGCAGATATCAAATATTATGCTAAGTATAGCTCAAGGTTTAAAATAACATAAGTCAAGAATTGCAAGTTCAGGGGCTTACCCACGGTTGTGTTGAAATACGGAAGTTGCGTTGCAGTCGAGTCATCTGAAGATGAAGGAGAGGCCTGATAAAGCGAATTCGAAGGACTAAGAGGTTGTTGAGCAAGCTCAATAAACAGACAGCCAAGAGAATCAAGTTCTACCTCGTATTCCTCTCCAGAAGATGACATGGGGGTCGGGTTATCTTTTTTGCCCGATGAAGGAACAGGGGCTTAAGGTGTGACCTTCCAGAAAATAGAGTTCTCCTGCAAAAAACATGCGGTAAGAAACGGCGGGTCACAGTGAATTAACAAAAGATAGTAAAAATAATCAGTACCGGAGTTGGCGGGCTGCGCAGATAAAATGGACCCAAACCAGTAACACTGCACAGCTCTTTCGAGTCGGAAAAGAATTTCTTCGTTTGCCTGTTGAGAGCGTCATCAGTCAGGTCCTCACGAGTAAAGCGTTGAGGGTCAGATGAGGCGCCTGAGTACGTGCACATCAAGCCACCTCTTACACTGATAGGCTAGATCCGCCACTTTAGCCAGCAATGGATCAGATTGATACCAGTCAAGCCGTGTGCGGTCAGAGCCCTCAATTTTGCAAGAAGAGGTGCCAATGGAGCCCTCTCTTCATCTGTTGGCCAACCCGGAAAATCTACATTGTTGCCAAGTCTTTCCAATCTGTAACCCGGCAGGGGGTTTTCTCCTTCAGGTGCGGTATTCTTATAGTAAAACTAGGTCATATTCCATCCTTTGGGGTGACTTGCCAATTTGGATTCAGGAAAGGCACTTTTCTTCCTCTTCTGAATCGAAACCCCACCAAGTTAACAGGCAACACCATTCCTCACCTCGGTTTGATGGTTAAGATAAAAGAATTCCCTAAAAAGGGTCACACACGGCTCAACCTGTAGATATGCTTCGCATAGCACCTAGAATTGACAAATATTGGTCATGGAATTTGGACCAATGTCTTGAGGCCTGAGCTTGAAGAAATGCAAAAGGTCCCTGAAGAACTTTGAACCGGGAGGACGGAAGCCTCTGCGTAGATGGTCAGCGAAGACAACAACTTCTCCCTGCCGCGGTTGGGGAGACAGCTCTTCTTTGGGAGCCCTCCATTCTATGACCTTTCGAGCTGGCAAGAGACGTTGATCCACGAGGTTGTCCAAGGTGAGTTTGGATTCTTTGGTCTTGGCCCAGTTACAGACTTTGGAATTCTTTGGAGCCATGGCGGGTTACAGAGCAACTATAAAGACAAAGAGAAAAATGAGTCGGTGCACATTACAAGTCGCCTGCGCTAAATTGGCTATTTTAAGCCGACGAAATAGAAGAAGGACGAAAACATTTCTACAACACTTAGCAAAATGTGCTGGTTCACAAAAAGTTTTCTACTAAAGTTTTCCTTCCAGATGGATCCAAACAAATAAGGAAAAATAATGAAATATGTGTTCTAACTGACGGAGAGGTCGAAACTACGACATTCAAGGAGCAGTCTTCGTGTTTCATTCTAGATCTACTTATGAGGAAAATAAAGCGGAGATTGTACTACAGCTATGAAGTACTGAGAAATAATAGTGGATCTACAGGCTACGTCTCGTACGGACATGATGAACATGGCATATATGCCGGAAGTAACGAACACTAAAATGGGAAGGATTCATACCAGATTACGTCGGGGCGCAGGCGGAGATGGTCGCGCCTGTGTTGACGGCTGCGAAAGGTCTTGACGGCGTCGACGATGAAGGTGGGAACCCTGGCGACGCCTCTGGAGCTCCGCTGGTTTTCGACAGAAGACGAAGCGAGAGGAAGAGAATGACGGAAAATTTATTGTGGAAGCTCAGTGGGCTTATTTATAATAAAGGAAAACAGAACAGCGCCGGGAAAAACAAAACGGTTGAAGTAAATTTGTGGCTAGGGAGACGCCTCGATTTTCGCATCAGCCTAGATTTGGCACAATTTTCAAAAGATACGTTATGATGACTCTGGAAAACAACGGTCAGTAGGATGACGTCATCAGCAGATTGGCACAGGAGAAATGACAAGTCTGGAAGGACTGCGAGCCGGCACCTTTAGGATCATGAAGAATAGACGCAAGAAGATGGTAAGCCGCCAAGGGAGATAAGAAGAATTGACATGAATGAATTCAAATCAATCTGGGGCCTAATGTCGGGGTTAGAACCCCACGGTGTGACCCGCCCTACTGGGCCGGGTCAGTATAATGGCGGCTCTGGAAATATGTTCAAGATGGGCTACTTTGTGAAGATAAGACAGTTAAGGCGGCCGCTACATAAATCGCTGGATGGCCCAAGCACGTGGACACGGCGACTCAAGGCCCACAGGGCAGAAGATGCCAGATGGTTCCTTGCTTGAGAGGCAAGGGGTGTTAGAGATGTGATAGGTCACGAGTCATGTTATGACCTGGACTCTTGTAAACCCTAGGGTCTCGACCTATATATAAAGGCGAGCCCTTAGGACCGAAAGATTTAAGTTATTCCCCGTCGAAAGCTAGGTTAGCGATTCCGCTCCCTTGTAATCGAGAACACCATCAATATAGACACAAAGCAGGACGTAGTATTACCTCCATCGGAGGGTCCGAACCTGGGTAAACTCGCCTCCCGTTCTTGTTTAACCCCTTTGAGTCGCCACCTAGCGGCGATGGCCTCACACCTAAGTCCTTGCACGAGATCACCTGCCGTGACAAAACCACGACAGATAATGTCTTCAACTTTATAGTCTTTGGCTCGGCAGGCCAGTTCAACAATCCAGCCCCAAGCAACTGCTCAAGATCTGTAAGACCGAGTCACATTACCTTTTTAACCAAGCAAGAGACCAGTCTGGTTGCGCTGTGTAAAAACAAGCTTTCTGTCGGCTTTCGGGCTCCGCAAAACCCTCAAGGTTCGAACACAGGGGCGGGTGCGAAGATCTCCTGCAGCTTCGCCCTACTTAGCTCGCTACACGATGGTTACTACGGCGAACACGCACGATGACGAGGAAGAAGATGAACACAGTGGTTTACCCAGGTTCGGGCCGCTGGGAAGCGTAATACCCTACTCCTGCTTTGGTGGATTGCTTCTCGGGGAGGTGTGGTGGATGAACTAGTACAGTGGTCTCGAGCCTCGCGAGGGCGCTCGAGTGGTGTTCTTGGCTCTCAGCCTTGTCTTGTGTAGGTGTGTCCATCCCTTCCCCTCTCTACAGTGCAGCCTAGCCTCGATATATAGCAGTGGCCCGGGTCCTCTTCCCTTATCGCAATGGCGGGAAGGGATCCCACAACGGCCAAATTTGAAGGGGGACAGGAGTACATCCCCGCCTGTCCAAAGGTGGTCTTCGCCTGCAAAGTAACTGTCGATGATGCAGAGGTGGGCTCGGCGATGACATCCGCCCTACGGGGCTCGTGGTCGTGGTCTTGTTGCACCGGAATGGAAACCTTTGGGAGGCGCTTTGGGAACCCGCGTACGTCCCTGCTCCCTTTGCACCAAAGGGGAAACTGCACCGCCTGGCGCACTGGCGCCCGCCTGTCCTTCCTTGCGTCATCCTTGACTCCTGAGGCTGGGTTCCGCATACAGAGCTCCACCGCTCCGGAGGGGGCCTGGGGAGGCCTACCCCCTGCTGACCCTAGTGCTGTTCTTCCTCACGAGCCTGGGGTCCTCGCGAGGGCCTTGTCTTGAGTAGAGTCGCGCCAGGCCATGTTTGGCTGACGAGGTGGGACATGCCCTGGGCCGCTGGCAGGCAGGTCTGGGTACCCCCGTTCCCAGAACACCGTCAGTAGCCCCCAGGCCCAAGGCGCGCTCAAGCTGGCTTCCGGGCGAAGCCTTGAGGACGGCCCGAAGTGCCGCGGGCCCCAAACGCCTGCGGGCCAGGCCGGCGCGTGTCGTTCGGCTGATGTTGGGCTTCCAACGTCCCTCTGGCCACTGCCCGAGTCGACAAAACCCCATTCCCAGAACGCCGTCACTTTCCTTTGTCCAAAGTGTATAGTTTAAGCCCCGAGGACTGGGAGTATGGGTGTGCCCGACAGCTAAGCACTGACAACTTTTTGTAAAAAGTCATACTTATGACATCATGCATATCCGTCAGTACTTACTCAACCCACGGTTCGAGGAGACTCTTGGCACATCATCTCAAAAGAGAGATCGTGCCCCGCATTTTAAGGGATATCATCAATCGATTGTTTTACCCCACGTGTTTATAATGACACGATTGGCCGAAACATGGCAATTTTATTGACACAGTTAAGTGGACATTTCGCCTTTTTACTAGCCTATAAAAAACTGGGGCTGGTTAATTCTTTCCCCCACGCTCTCCTCCTGCTCCAGCGTCGAAACCTCCATCGCTCTCAGCACCCTCAATCCTTCCACCAAGCTCAAAACTTTCCGCCCCAATGGCTGAGGAAGATCTGAAAGGGAAGTGGGTTCCCTCGGAGGTTGACAACACCACCATCAGCGAGCTACGGGCGGCGGGGTATATCCCCAATGGCGTGGCCTGCAGGACTCCAGGGGCCAACTAGCGCATCCTGCTACTTGTAAACTGCATTGGGATTTTCCCTGAAGAGGATAGGAGATGCATCATAGTAGAGATAAGTGTTTCCCTCAGTGAGAACCAAGGTTATCGAACCAATAGGAGGACCAGGCAAATTCCCGTCTTCAGCACCTACAAACAAAAGAGCAAGCACTTGCAACCAACGCGGGCAAGAGGGTTGTCAAGCCCCTTGAACTCGTTACTTGCAAGCGATGATTAGTGGTAGATAGATAATAGAAATATAAAATAAAATAACAGTAAATAAATGGCAGCAATATTTTTGGTCTTTTTGTAATAATATATTTTTTGAAGACCCGGGGACCGTACTTTTCGCTAGAGGCTTCTCTCTTGAAGAAAGCATACGGTGGGTAAACAAATTACTATTGGGAAATTGATAGAAAAGCACATAGTTATGCAATAATTATTCACGACAATGATCATGTATATAGACATCACGTCCATAAACAAGTAGACCGACTCCTGCCTGCATCTACTATTACTCCACCCGTCGACCGCTATGCAGCGTGCATCTAGAGTATTAAGTAAAAAACAGAGTGATACTTGGAGCAAGATGACATGATGTAGACAGAGTAAATCCAATCAATATGAATAAACCCCATCGTTTTCCCCTTAATGGCAGTAATACAATACGTGTCATGTCCCCTTCTGTCACGAGGATTGAGGACCACAAAATTAAACCCATCACAATGCACCACTCCCGCTGAAGATAAATCAATCTAGTTGGCCAAACCAAACCGATAGATCGGAGAGCAATACGAAGCTATAATAATCATGCATATAAGAATTAAGTAAAGACTCAATATATTTTCATGAATAACCTGAACATAAACCCACAATTCATCGGATCCCAATAAACACATCGCAAATAAGGATTACGTCGGCTAAATCACCATGGGAATCATGGTGAACTTTGTATTGAAAATCATAGAGAGAGAGAGAGAGAGAGAGAGACAGAGAGCCATTTAGGTACTAGATATGGACCCGTAGGTCTATGGTCAAATACTCACACATCATCATGGAGTCAGCAAGGTTGATGTAAAGGCCCTCCGTGATCGACCCCCCTCCGGCAAGGCACTGGAACAGGGCTCCAGATGGCGTCCCGTCGGAACAAAGACTTGCGGCGACGGAAAAAGTATTTTTGCTGGCTCTCGGGTGTTTTCCCGATTTTAGAGAATATATAGAGTTGGAATTAGGCCAGGAGGTGTCGGGAGGTAGTCCAAAGCCATCAGGGTGCGGCCACCCCCTGGGCCTGCCCTGTTGGTTTGGCACCACCCCGTGTGGCCTCCGGTCTCTCTCCGAAGCTTCCAGTCTTAATTTTTTACACAAAAAATCATCAAAAAGTTTCGAGGCATTTGGACTTCGTTTAATACAGTATTCCTGAAAGGCCCAAAACAAACAGAAAACAACAACTGGCACTGGGCACTAGGTTAATAGGTTAGTTCACAAAAATGATATAAAATAACATATAAATGCATATAAAGTATCAAAGAATGATAATATAGTAGCATGGAACAATAAAAAATTATAGATACGTTGGAGACGTATCCCATCCCCACTCTCCACGTCGGGGAGCGGGTAATCTCCATCTCCCACCTCGTCAGAGGTCTGGGATTCCCCCGCACCCCTTTGTGCGAGGGGTTCTTTTCTTCTATGGGTTAGATTTATATAATTTTACCCCAAATTCTATCCTCCACCTCACCGCCATCATCACGATGTGTGAGGCATTCTTGCGGGTGTCGCCCGACTTGTGGATAAAGACCTTTTGTGTCAAGCCGAAGAGTGGCGACGGCGACTTCGCCAAGTGCGGCGGTGCCATGATCAGCAAACTCCAAAATCCGGAGTGGCTAGAGGGTACCTTTGTCAAGATGGTGAAGATGTGGCAGCGAGACTAGTTCTACATCACCGAGCCTCGGAAGAAGCTGAACTCCTGGCAGCCGAAGAACCTAGAGTGGGGCAACCCATAGGAAGTTACCCTTCTTCAAAAGAAGATCCACACCCTCAAGGACATCATCAAGCTGGTGGATGTGATCGACATGATGTTGCATCATGGCATCCTACCCCTCCAGCTTCGGGCTAGCCCGATGTAGCTCTACAAGCCTGAGGACCCCCAAACAATCCATCACATCTTCTGCACCGACATGGATGACATGTGGACCTCCCATTTCAAGCCGAAGTTGAAAAAGTTCCTCGTAAACGGGCCAGACAACGGCTACTCGGAGTCACACGCTCTAAAAGATGTAACCATCTGTGTTGCGGATCCCATTAATTCAGAGTTGTGGTTTATAGGTTAAATATCTTCATTTGTATGCAGAAATGGGTGGCCCGGGCGGCAAGTATCAACTGCCCCGCGCCCCTGCCCGAAGGCGACATTTCTCCCGAGCTCCATGCTCTCCCGGCCGAGGTGTCTTCAAAGGGCCCGGTCAAGGCCAAAAGAGAGTTGGGGAGGAAGAGTAAGATGACGGGAAGTCTTGGGATGGAAGACCCCTCAGATTCCAAATCCAAGGACATTAAGGCTGTCTGCTCAATGGGAGGGGACAAAGAGGAGGAGGAGCAGAGCGAGGACAACTCGTCTCCTCCAAGGAAGAGGGCAGCATCCGAGGACGTCGGGGGGGGGGGGGGTCGAGACCCACGGTGGTCGAAAACGCCTTATGAAGGCCTCCGACGTCACACCGCGCAAGGCTCCAGCCAAGACCCACATTGCCCTCTCCTCTTGAGAGAGCGTGCAATCTAAGGCTGGCAGGAACAAGCCGCCGCCGAGGAGCTATGCCATTTGTTTCTATCTCATCTTTATACTGTGGCCCCTCTTTCCTCGTGTATTTTGATTCATCCTTTTACCTTTTACAAGACCCAAGGGGCGGTCCCTAGCGATAAGGGATTGAGTGGGCTTCCTCTAGGTACCTCATCCGAGGGGCATCGTCCCTCCCCTCCTGCTCAGGACGGGCCGGGGTAGGCGACTTCGCAATCCCCACCCTTGCTGACCACGGGGGACAGCGCCAATGTGCCCATGGCCATGGTGCATTCCTTGGCCGCCGAGGACCTGCTGGCGAAGGTTCCTTCCTCTACGGAAGGAACAAAGCTAGGGTGACCAGCGTCTTCGACGCCGCCGACACCGAGACGCTTCGGCCGTCTACCCCAGTAGTAGCCTCTCCGCTACATGAGGGAAACGAGGTGATCCGTTCACCCCCGTCTGCCGGAGGGCAGGCGCCCAAGGTGTGGACAGAAGAGATGGAAGCAACCATGACGAGCTCTTCCTTCCATGTCGAGCACCGCACACTCATGGGTGCGACATTGCAAAACTACTGGTCCGTAGAGGCTGATATGAGGGAGGTCTTCCGAGGCCTCTTTCAAGGTATTGAGGTAAGCTTCATTCCCGATTTCCCTTGTTAATATGGTAAATGTATAGAGCCACCAAGAGTTAGATATAGTCAATGACTCTTAGCGGGAAGATTGAAAAAAAATAACTGGTCCCAGGACCGTAAGTGTCCAACCACAGTAGTCCCCCGAGTCCTGAGTGAGATCCTAAGATCTTACTCGAGGGTCCTTAAAATGTATAAAAATCAATAGCAGTAGCCCCCGAGACCTTGGTCGAATAAAAGTATCCGAGCAGGGGACCGATGTCGTTCGAGGAGTTTTTTATATCTGCACTTTGTCTTGTTGTAGGAATAGGCCTCGGTTTCAACGTCCAACTCCCAGGAGTTGGAAGAGATGAGCCACAAGCTCGATAGGTCCGAAAAGGACATGGAGCTGATGAGCAGGTACATGGAGGAAGCTCAAGGTAAATACTAAAATACAATTGGTATTTATGTACCTATATCTGAAGTAAAGTTGTGGCGCTCGGCTCTAAATTTTATTTGTAATGCATTTGTAGCTTCCTCCACGGTGCTTGAAAAGCTCCGGGCTGAGATACAAACAGTTCGACATGTGTTGGTGTACTGATACAGGGGTACCCAGTGCCCCTAACTTATGCACAGGCGGTAGTAGCTGAGCCCTTCAACGTTTGTTCAATCCCAGCGAATGATCAAGACCAGACTCCAACAAGCCCGACGCGGCAGCCCAAGCCTGGACTGCAGCGCGCCAAGCACGTCCCCGGCGCTTGCCGGGGACCAAGACATGCGTGCCTTTCTGAAGACCCGACAAGCTATTTCCCGGCAGGCGCGAGCTAACCAGCCACTGCTCCACCTCATCGCTACATCAGTCACTTATCGATGCGGTGTCGATCCCTCAAGCGGCTAATCAGCTCTTGCTAAGCACGTGGCGGCGCGCCAGAAGACAAGTTACACCCAGTTGACACCCGCCCTGCAACGTGTCAAGACCATAAGCGACGACCGGCCAGGCGATGGCAAGAGCTTGCCGGGGATGCACCCCCGAGCGCCACCTAGGCTGGTAATCATGGTATTTTGTCCTGAATGCCAGAGTTTGGTATGATAGCTCTGCTAACCTATATAATCGATAGATAATGACTGTTTTGCCATTGTGGTAACCCCTTGCACTATAAAAGGAGGCCCGAGGATACCTTGCTCAGGATTGGCTCCCCCGAACATTTGGACTCACCTAGCAGCTCTTTTCCCGAAGGCAACCCTTGCCGGGATAGAGCGCGAGGCACCTCTCGTGTTCTTCCAATCAAATCCACCAAAAGTAGGAGTAGGGTTTTATGCTTAGCAGCGGCCCGAACCTGGGTAAAATGCGCGTGTCCTAATCATCACGCCGTCTCATGCTCTCCGCTCTTCGTGCAATGTGACCCCCATAGGTGATCGTGAGCATCCGTTCCCCGACATCTTTGGAGGGCGTGCATCATTTGCGCGAACCCGAGTTCGTGAACGGAGGATCGATCTTCATGGTCATCTTCTTCAACAATGGCTCCCACCTCGAAAGCCCCCTCGCACGCGGCCGCCGGCGCCGTCGACGCTGCGGCGGCTGCGGGTGAGGCGGGCGACGTGGACGACGTGACCGGTGCAGGGGGCGCCCCCGTACAGTCTTTCACGGCCGGGGATGGAGCAGGAGGCGCCGAAGGGGAGCGACTACAACAACAACTTGGCGAGCTCGGCCCCGATGCCACGGGTGAGGGAAACAACCGTTCATCACCTCCCCGTCGCGCAGACGGCCAGGGCCGCATTGGCGATGCCCGGTCCAGTCCGAGCCGTGGCCCACCGGCCGCACCCGCCGCTGGCAAGACTACTGGGCGTGCACCTCGTGCGGAACGAGACGGAGTGCCGAGCGGAGCCGCAGCTCCGCAGGATCGGCCCCTGCACGCCAGACAGCTCCGACGAGTGTCACACGGCATCAAGAACGCGGCGGCGCTTCTCTTGGTCCTACCAGGAGTCGAGCGACGTCACGGTCCACCTCTTTCGTTGTGCCAAGCAAAGCAGAGGAGGCCATGGCGCGAGTCCAGATGATGCTCAACTTCATGCCAGCGGCTGATAAGATGGATGAATGGAGAGCCACCATTCAGAGTTTGATTTCTTTCATCGAAGCCAACAAGCCCCAACATGGAGAACCATCGCGACGTACGCGAACAGCAGTAGCAGCCCGGGGCACCGAGCGTGCGGGAGGGGCCATCCCAACGATGCAGTCCCCTCCGTGACAACAGGCCCAGAGGCAGCCGCAGCAGACTTCACATGCTGATGAGCACGACGAGGCATCCATAGTCTCGTCTGGCCTGCGCGATCACCGGGATCAACGGCGCGTCCTTGAAGACCGGCGAAACGAAGACGCGCGCATCACCATCGAGCGATGCCGGGAAGCACACCGTCAATCTGACAGGCGCAACAGTCCAGACGTCGGCGACCCCGCGCCCATTGCAGGCGGGTACCTTCCTTACGAGGTTGGTTGCCCCGCCTTCACTAGCAAGCTGCGATGGGTCCGCTGGCCGTCGACCCGAGCTTTCAAACCTGAGCTGCCTGAGAAATACGACGCGAAGTTGAACCCGACAGAGTTCTTGGGCATATACACGATAGCTGTTCAAGCTGCCGGAGAAAGAGATTAAAAGGTGCTCGCCAACTATTTCCCTTTGGCACTTAAGCCAAATGTGAGATCGTGGTTGATGCATCTGCCGGAAAATTCAATTTCGTCATGGGCTGATCTGTGCAACGAGTTCGTTGGCGCCTTCACCGGGGTCATCAAGAACCAGGCCAGCCTAGCGATCTTCAAGTCCTCCCATAAAAAGAGGGAGAAACCCTAAGGAAGTACATCCAGAGATTCAGCCGAGTGCACCGCAACATCCCAGAGATCCATCCCGCAGCTATGATTGTCGCGTTCCACTTGAACGTGCGCAACAGAAGGATGCGAGCCAAGATGAATGTCAAGCTCCCCAAGACTGTAAATGAGCTTTACACCTTGGCGGATAAATGCGCTCTAGCTGAAGAAGGAAGGTGACTTCCCGGGGAGGAGGCGGGCGTCGAAGTGGATTCCGATGATGACGACAACACCCCCGACCCGAAGGGAAGAAGCAGGAAGCGCAACAATAAGTGTAAGGGAAAAGCAGTATTGGCTGTCGAGAGCTTCGGAGACCTCAGTGCAAGCAAAAAGGCGAAAGCCGAAACCCTCGACAAGGGAGCTGCCTCGTGCGCTGATTGTCGGGAGGCTGCTGTCGCTGAGAAGACCGGGAAGTCCGACGGGCCGTACTGCAAAATTCACCGCACGAAGGGCCATGATCTCCAGGAATGCCGACAGGTCGAGCAACTTGTTGAGAAGCAGAGGGCCGAGTATGAGAAGCGCGACAAGGAAAAAGGCCAGGATGGTGCTGCCGGGAAAGGCCGTGGCGGCAGAGGGGGGTCACCGCGGCAAAACCCCACAGCAAAAGGAAAAACCCACCAGAGGGCGAGAGAAGAAGGAAACAGACGATATGAGTGAGGATGAGGAGGATGATGAGGATTCCAGCAACAGGGAGTTTCAGAAAGGAACCGAAGCCATGTGCGTTGACGGGGGTGCATCCTTGCATTCCTCTCATCGCCAGGTCAAGCAGTGGGCACGTGAGGTCAATGCTGCGGATCCAACTGCAGAATCTCGGAAGCCACTCAAATGGTCCCGCACGCCTATCATATTCAACAAAGAGGATCATCCTGACCGTACCACTACGGTCGGATGTCTCCCGTTGTTGGTTTCTCCGACAATCCGCAACCTTAAGGTGTCCAAGATGTTAGTTGACGGCGGGGCGGGATTGAACTTAATCTCCCCTAAAGTGGCTGAGAAACTGCAGATCCTTGATGAAGAGCTCGAAGCCACGGGTACATTCCAAGGAATCAACCCCGGCAGGAGCCGGCCCCAGGGAAAGATCACTCTGCATATGACGTTTGGCGAGGAACTGAACTTCTGGACAGAGAGGATAGTGTTTGACGTCACCGAGATCCCGCTGCCATACAACGGAATCCTCGGTCTCCCAGCTCTGGCAAAGTTCACGGCGGCATCCCACTATGCCTACAATACCTTGAAGATGCCAGGGCCCATTGGAGTCATTTCCATCCCATCCGACAAGAAGAACGCAGTTATCTGCGTAGACCAGATGTATCGTGACGCAGTAGCAGCTGAAGCCGTAGAAATCCCAGCTCCCACCAAGAACACAAAAAAATTGAAGAAAGCTAGCAGGAACACCGGCAAGGACACCAGGAAGCGCGCCTCTTCGGAGTGCGCTGCACCCGACGGTGACCTGCCGGGGAGTTCCACTAGCAAGAAGACCAGGGTCACCTATCCTAAGACAAAGAAAATCCCGGCAAGGCTGGACGGCACTGGTGGTACGTTCACCATCAGTGCTACCCTTACTGACAAATAGGAAAGCGCGCTCGTTACCTTCCTGCGGGAGAATGTCGATGTGTTTGCCTGGCAACCATCTGACATCCCCGGTGTTCCCAGGGAGGTAATTGAGCACCACCTGGTTGTCTGTCCTCATGCCCGGCCCGTCAAGCAAAAGTTTAGGAAGCAAGCCCTGGAGCAGCAGCAGTTCATTGCCGAGGAAATCAAGAAGCTTGAAGTAGCTGGTTTGGTTAGAGGAGTACTGCATCCAACTTGGCTGGCAAACCCGGTGGTGGTACGTAAGGCAAATGGGAAATGGAGGCTTTGCATAGACTTCACTGACTTGAGCAAAGCTTGCCCGAAGGACCCTTTTCCCTTGTCACGCATAGATTAGATTGTTGATTCCACCTCCGGATGTGACTTGCTCTCATTTTTGGATGCCTAGTCCGGATACCACCAGATATTTATGACTAAAGAAGATGAGGAGAAGACCGCATTCATAACTCCCTGTGGCACATACTGTTTCGTGCGTATGCACTTTGGGTTAAAGAGTGCTGGTTCAAACTTCGCCAGAGTAGTTCAGATTGGTTTTGGACCTCAGCTGCACAGAAATGTGGAAGCCTACATGGAAGACATCGTGGTCAAGACCAAGAATGAAGCCACTCTCATACAAGATCTGGAAGAGACTTTTGCGAACTTGCGCAAGATCAACCTGAAGCTCAACCCTTGAAAAGTGCGCGTTCGGTGTCCCATCCGGCAAGCTGCTTGGGTGCTTTGTACCTCAGCGAGGAATAGAAGCCAATCTCGACAAGATCAAGGCGATTGAACAGATACATGCATCAAGGATATCAGACGCTTCACCGGATGTGTTGCCGGGTTAAGTAGGTTCATCTCCAAGTCTGTTGAGCGCGCCTTGCCGTTCTTCAAGATCTTGAAGAAGGCTGGCCCGATGAAGTGGACCCCGGAGGCAGATGCAGCGCTGCGAGACCTGAAGAATTACCTATCCTCTGCTCCCACCTTGGTCGCTCCTAAACCGCAAGAGCCGTTTTTGCTGTATTTGGCAGCGATGAATCAAGTGGTTAGTGCAGCGTTGGTGGCACAGCGGGAAGTGGATGGAGATTCAGCAGCTGCTGCTGATGCTACCGGGAATGATAAAGAAACATCCGCGGCAAGACTCGATGCAGAGCAAGGGGGACATCAACAAATGGTCGACAGTGGATCCAAGGAGGTGGCAAAGAAAAAATGGTGCAGCGGCATGTGTACTTTGTCAGTTCCCTACTGTAGGGGGCTAGGTCAAGGTACTCTGGGGTACGAAAGCTGATCTTCGGCCTCATCATGGCCTCGAGGAAGCTACGCCACTACTTCCAAGCCCATGAGATAACGGTTGTCACCCGTTTCCCTTTGCAACGCATATTGAGGAACCCCGAAGCCACTGGCAGGATAGTTGAGTGGGCATTAGAATTGTCAAGTTTCGGATTGAAGTATGAGAGCACTTCCACCATTCAGAGCAGGGTGTTGGTGGAGTTTATTGCAAAGTGGAAACCCACGCCAGACGATGAAGCTCCGGAGACAATCCTCCCCGGCAAAGAGGCACCCAAGGATTGTATCATGTACTTTGATGGTGCTTTCTCACACCAGGGCGCTGGAGCAGGCGTGCTCCTCATCGCCCCCACCGGAGAGCACCTCAAGTACGTCGTCCAAATGCACTTCCCCCGGGAGGAAGCCACCAACAATACAGCTGAGTACGAGGGGCTCCGTGTCGGACTCAGAATCGTGGTAGAGTTGGGAATAAAAAGGTTGATCGTCCGAGGAGATTCTCAGCTTGTGGTGAAGCAAGTCAACAAGGATTACCAGAGCCCGCTAATGGAAGCATACGTGGAAGAAGTGAGGAAATTGGAGGAGCATTTTGATGGACTGCAAACAGGGCGCGTGCCACGAGCAGAAAACTGCATTGCTGACCATCTATCAAAGTGCGTTGCGCAGAAGCTTCCTGTGAAACCAGAGACTTTTGTTCTCTGCCTCACTCAACCATCAGTATCCCCATCAGCGATGTCCAAGAAGAGAAGGAAGCTGAACTCCGGAAAGCATTTCCCGGTAGAGCTTCCCGAAGCTGCTGGTAGAGAAGCTGCCGGGGAAAACTCCGTTCCGGTTGACGAGCAGCTCCCTCCCGCAGGATCTCAGGTTCTCACGGTTGAGGCAAGCGCTCCCGGAAACGAGGAGATGCCTTTAGTCCTTGTTGTCGGGCCGCAGGCTCCAACCTAGGCACAACACATTGTCTCATTCCTTCAAATAGGAGAACTCCCCGAAGAGCAAGAGGAAGCCGAAAGAGTAGCCCGTCGGTCAAGTATGTACGAGTTTGTCGATGACACCCTGTACAGAAGATGACCGAACGGTGTGAAATTAAGGTGTATCTGCCGGGAGATGGACTGAAGCTGTTGGCAGAGATTCATGGAGGAGTATGTGGTTCCCACATTGGATCAAGGGCCCGTGCCAGGAAAGCTTTCCGACAGGGTTTCTACTGGCCCACTGCTCTCCAGGACGCCACTGAACTGGTCACCAAGTGTAAAGCCTGCCAGTTCCATTCCAAGAACATCCATCAACCAGCGCAAGCCCTGCAAACAATCCCTCTATCCTGGCCATTCTCGGTCTGGGGGCTCGATATCCTGGGCCCCTTCCCCCACGCTGTCGGGGGCTTTGAGTTCTTGTTCGTGGCAACCGACAAGTTCACAAAGTGGCCTGAGGTGGAACCAGTGAGAAAGGTGACCGCGCAGTCAGTTATCAAGTTCATGAAAGGACTGGTGTGCCGCTTTGGAGGGCCTAACAGAGTGATCACCGACAACGGCACCCAGTTCACGAGCTGCGCCTTCATGCAATATATCCAAAGCCTTGGAAGCAAGGTCTCCTTCGCCTCTGGTGCTCACCCGAGAAGCAACGGGCAAGTCGAGAGGATGAATGCTGAACTGCTGCGAGGGCTCAAGACAAGAACTTTCGATAAGCTGTGGAAGAGCGGTAGGCACTGGATTGATGAGTTGTCGGTGGTTCTTTGGTCCCTCAGGACGACACCAAATCGAGCTACCGGCCAGACGCCCTTCTCCCTGGTGTACGGGGCGGAAGCAGTACTCCCCACGGAACTCATATACGGGTCACCTCGAGTGCTTGCCTACGATGAAGTAGAGCAACAGCAGCTACGGCATGACGATGCCATGCTCCTCGAGGAAAACCGTCTCCGGGCTGCGGTGCGTGCTGCACGCTACCAGCAAGCCCTGTGCCGCTACCATAGCCACAGGGTCCATGCCCGGAGCCTTGAGGAAGGCGACCTTGTCCTTAGGCGTGTTTAGTCCACCAAGGGTGCAAACAAGTTGATGCCGAAGTGGGAAGGCCCTTATCGGGTAGTATGAGTCACCAGACCTGGCACAGTCCATCTGGAGACCGAAGATGGCACCAAGGTGCAGAACTCATGGAACATTGAGCATCTTCGTAAGTTCTACCCGTAAGGCGCGGCTGCCGGGCTCAGTCCCCAGCAGCCACCTTTTGTACAAGCGTTGCCGATGTTGCATATAACCCTTTGTATAAAGCCAGGCGCAGACCCTGTGAAATAATAATAAAGCTAGGCATTGCATCATATCATCATCCTTACATGCTGATTACGCATTTTTTTATGATTGCAATGTTATCGCTTTTAAGTTATAATAAAGATTTGCTAGAATACTTGATGAAACCGTAATCTTCGTTACTGTTCTCACCCTACATGTTTTACCATCGAGAAAACAGGGAAGGGGAACAAAGAAACAAGGATGGCGGCCTGTCACACTCGAAAAGAAGATACTGCTTGGAAAAGATAAGTATATTGCATATCTCCAGTTCAGTACTTCTCGATTTCTCAAGGAAACCCTTAGTATCTTCCTTACTGCGGGTTGTGTAGTCATCCACGTGCTGAAAACCCTTGTCGATACGAGCCGTCCCCCTGTATTTATGTATAGGGGTGACAGCGCCGATACCGACAAGGAGCTCTGCCGGGGAACAACGCCAACCTGTTGCCAGGGGGCTCGTTCCCCCTCTTTGGCACTCGTGGTTTGAATGATGACCCGGCAAGTAGCTCCGTGCAGCAAAGACAAAACATACTGATACATTATAAATAAGGAAAGGAAAGGGATAGTACTTGCGAAAGAAAGACATCGCTTTTCTCATTCATTTCTGATACAAATGGGATAAAGATTACATAAGAGGGCGTCTCTTTTTAATAAATCTTTATTTGGCTTTCTCCCTGTAAATGCATCTAGTGCCACCCTTGTTTGGTTTTGGAGTATTGAAGACAAACATGGTTGAGGGACTAATGTGTTTGTGAGAGTTCACAGGTTAACACAGAGAGAAGTCCCTGGAGTTTCGGTTTAGCCGTCGAAGACGACACCCAAAAATGTTCGAAGACATTGATGACTGCTGAAGCCATTGGTGGTAGACGAAGACATTCGTCCAAAGACAATGAAACGCGAAGACGAAGTCTTTTGGTAGATTTGTTTCCTCTTTTCTGATTCATAGGAACCATCGTACTGTTAAGTGGGGTCGATGTGATCGAAGTCAGATACTGACGTGATGCTCAACCCATACCTATGTCTTCGAGTGAAGACTATGAGAGGAAATCTCTTCCAGAGTTGGTTGAGTCAGCTTTACTTGTAGCCCAAGTAAAGCTGCCGCATGTGTTTGAAATCCGACCGTTGTGACACGTGTCGGTTGGCCATTGACCCAGGGTCATTTCGGTCATATCACGTCGGGTTGCCTGCTAGCTATAAATAGCCCACCCCCTCCACCATAAGTTGGTTGGCTGCTCAAAGAGAGATACGGCTGTTGTCGTTTTGGAGCAACCCACCTCAAAGACATTGAGAGAGACACATCCTGCGAGGATTCACCTAAACACCTAGAGCTAGAGTGTTTGAGCATCACTGAAGTCATTCTGTTCTGAGAGAACTGAAGACTTATTACACTTGAAGACTTTGATCTTCTAGACTGTTAGGCGTTTGGGTCTAGAGCAATCCAAGAGTCATTGTGGATCGCTGGGTGACCAAGTTTGTACGGGTTTCGGAAGTCTCCCCTGAAGACTTACCAGAGTGATTGGGCACTGTCTAAGTGAATTCTGCTCAAGGGGAATAAGGTGAAGACGAGGTCTTCTGAGTTAAATCTCAGCCTCCCTAACGAGACGTACAGTTGTCACAACAACTGGAACTGGTCCAACAAATACTGTGTCTTCGTCAAGCTACTGGTTCTATCTTTCACTTCTTTACATTCCTGTTCTGTATCGTGAAGCCCTTCCCTGTTCATCACTGAAGACTTGTCCTGAAGACATTCATGCCTGCTGTTTATCTGCGTACTGTCTAAGTTTATCTTCGACTCATCTTATTGTGCATGATATTAAAGCTTAACCTGCTTGTATGTCTTCACTGTAATGCATACCTAGATTAGATTCTTGATTGTATCCCTACCTGGTCCTATTTACGTTTCCGCATTCTTCGAATACATTCATCGTTTCGAAGACTTTCATAAAAATCGCCTATTCACCCCCCCTCTAGTCGATAACTAGCACTTTCAATTGGTATCAGAGCAAGGCACTCCCTTGTTCTGTGTTTCGGTTTAACCACCGTGGAGTTTTAGCTATGTCGACTGCAGGGATAATCAAGGTCTCCGCTGCGTGCCCTGTCTTCAATGGCACCGACTACCCCTACTGGAAGAACAAGATGCGCATGCATCTCGAAGCCATTGACAACGACCTATGGTATGTCGTCATGGCGGGCATTCCCGATGTTGGCGAAGGTGTTACTCCTGCTGATGTGAAGAGGTTCGCGCAACTCGACTCCACCGCCAAGAACATCATCTGTGGTCATCTGACCAAAGGACAGTATGGCCGTGTGAGTGCACTTCACACTGCTAAGCAAATCTGGGAATGGCTGTCCAAAGTGAATGAAGGTGTCTCATCTCAAAGAGACTCTCGTGTTGATGTGCTTCGCAACCTGTTCAACCGCTTCAAGAGACTTGACAACAAAAACGTTCAACTCACTTTTGATCGACTCACCGATATCTCAAATGAGCTGAATGCACTTGGCGCCACTGATATCACCAAACATGAAGTCGTGAAGAAGCTACTCAGATCACTTGACAGTTCCTTTGATACTCTTGCACTCATGATTCAAGAGCGCCCTGACTTCAAGAGTTTGGATCCCGCCGATATCCTCGAGAGATTGAACACTCACGAGTTCCAACAAGCTGAGAAGAGAGATATCTACGGACCAAGCTACGGTCGCTCTCGTGCATTGAAGGCCAAAGCTATGACTTTATCTGAAGACAACTCTGAATGCAGTTCTAATGGTGCTGAAGACTTTGGAAAAGAACTCGCTTTACATGTCAGAAAGTTTCGGAAGTTTGCCAAGTCAAAGCGCTACACAAAATCTTCAAAGCGCGATTCCAAGAGGTCTGGTGAAATGTCTTCAAGAGACAGCAAGAAGCATACCTATCATAAGTGCAAGAAAGTTGGCCATTTCATCGCTGATTGTCCTCGATGGGAGAAGGAATCCAAGAAGAACAACAAGGACTATGACTCCGATCACAAGAAGAAGAAGAAGTATGCAAGGTCTTCGTCACACAAGAAGAGTTCATCTGGCAAGGCACATGCGTTCATCGGAAAGGAGATGGATTCACAGTCTGAATCTGATTCAGAAGTTGAGGAAGCATCTGAGGAGGAATCTGACGCTGAAGTAGCTGGATTAGCAATGGCTTCGAAATATCTCTCCACGTCTGTCTTCGAACCCGAAGACAATGGCTCCTTCTTCACCGAAGCCAATGATGATGATGCTGCTCCAGCCTACTGCTTCATGGCAAAAGCCTCCAAGGTATCCTCAAAATCCTCACGTCATGACTCTGAATCTAAGGCTGAATCTGATAATGACAAGAAACCTAGCTATGCTAAACTTGTAAAAATTGCCACCAAGCAACAACATGCCATGGAGAAACTGCAAACTACTCTAGAGAAAAGCGATGACCTGTTACGCGAAGAGATGAGTCTGAACGAAACTATGGCTGAAGACATGCGTAGTCTTCGTTCAAGGTTTGAGGATCTCCAAAGTCGTCATGATGCCCTCTCAACTGATCATGAAAAGCTTTCTCTTTTATATCTTCAGAAGAAGATTGATCTAGAAAAGTTGAGGGAAGCACTTGATGACCTACAGAAGGAAAACGACTCACTCCTAGCAGAGCAGATCAGTACCGCTCAGGATGAATTTAATGCTCCATGCTTAAAGTGTATTGCACGTGAAGCTAATGATTCAACTGCTGAATGTTCAAATGCTTCTGAAAATGCTTTATCTTCAACTGTATCTGTGGCACCTAACCCCTCATCTGAGGAAGCCACTGCTATCACTAATGACAATGACAGGTTGAAGACATTGCTTGAAACTGGCATGGACAAGAGTCTGAAACGGCATCAGATTCTTTGTGATGTCCTGAAGAAGACTATACTGAACAAAAACCCTAGGAAAGAGGGTGTAGGTTTCGAAAGAAACCTCAATGTTGATGGATCCTACTGGACACCTGAGCAGTACCCCAAAGCCACACGGGTTGCTGCAAAAGGTCCTTCAGTTGATCCTTCCACATTATTAGGCTTCAATTGTGTGAATCCTCTCATTATTGATGAATCCTTTGATTCCAATTATAAACTGTTCAAATGTCAAAATGGTGAAGTGTTTGCCAGATTTATTGGAACTAACTGCAGGAATGGTTCTCCTATGAGGAAGATCTGGGTTCCCAAATGTCTTCTTGAAAAGCTTCGCGTGAATGTCTTGATGACATCTCACAAGAAGAAGACAAACTCTGGATCAATGTCTTCAAGAAGACATAAGTCTTCACATGTTGGTACTAACCATTCTGTTTCGCAGGAAAAGACTCCTATGACTCATGAATATGTATACAAGGGCATGAACCGCTATGTTCACCCAACCAAGAACTTCTCTGCTTATTCATTTGAGTACACTAACCCTCCTGTGAAACATACCATTAGGGCATCTTTGCCTAAATTCTCTGATGCTGCCTTACATCTCATTGCTTCTAAGCCACCCCTTCGCATGTGGATGGTTAAGAAGAACTAATATCTTCTATGCAGCATCGGATCTCCAGATAGGAAGAAGCCTATCCCGAAGATTATCTCTGGTGATCCGAAAACATTCTTGTATGAACGCAAGAAAATTAATGCATACCTCGTTCAGAATACTTGCCACTGTCTTCTTCTACATCTTCATCTTAGCATGTTACTCTTACATGCTTTGGTGAACTCGACTAATTCTTAATGCAGGAAGACAAATCCAATGCCACTGAATGGATTATGGATAGTGGATGCACAAGTCATATGACTGGTGATCGAAGCCTATTGATGGAGCAAACTCTTCGACCTCCAACAAAATATCACATCGTCTTTGTTGACAAGAGCAGCAGCAAAGTGCTGGGGCTAGGTAGAGTTGCTATCTCAAGGGACCGGCACATGGAAAACGTCATGCTTGTCGAATCCCTTGGGTACAACTTGATGTCTGTCTCAATGCTCTGTGACTTAGATATGCTTGTCAGCTTCGGCAAATTTCGATTTGTGATACTAATGGCCTCTGAAAAAACCAAAGTCTTCGAAGGTTTTCGAAGAGGTGACTTGTATATGCTAGACTTCTCTGCAGGACCACAGGCTGCCTCATGTCTTCTAGCAAAAGCTTCGGAGTGCTGGCTATGGCACAGAAGGCTAGGGCATGCTGGGATGAGGAACTTGCACACACTCGCCAAGAAGAAGCTCATCATTGGCGTCGAGGGTGTCAAGTTCAAGAAGGACCACCTCTGTGGTGCCTGTGAAGCCGGGAAAATGAGCAGGGCCAAACACCCCTCGAAGACAATCATGACGACCTCACGTCCCTTCGAGCTGCTACACATGGACTTATTTGGCCCTACTCACTATTCCACCTTCTCTACCACTGCAAATCTATATGGCTTCGTGATCGTTGATGACTATTCTCGATTCACTTGGGTGCATATCATTCTTTACAAAACTGAAGTGCTGGATGTCTTTAGGCGCTTCGCAAATAGGTGTATAAACAACTACAAGATCAAGATCAAGCACATCAGGAGTGACAATGGCACTGAATTCAAGAACACAGGCCTGGACACCTTTCTTGATACCCTTGGTATCACTCATGAGTTCTCAGCTCCATATACTCCTCAGCAGAATGGTGTCGTGGAGTGCAAGAATAGATCTGTTATTGAGATGGCTCGCACCATGCTTGATGAATACAAGACACCACGGAAGCTATGGCCTGAAGCCATTGATACTGCATGTCACATCATCAACAGAGTTTATCTCCACAAGTTCTTCAAGAAAACATCATATGAGCTTCTCACTGGTAAGAAACACAATGTAAGTTACTTCAAAGTCTTCGGTGCAAGATGCTGGATAAGGGATCCACACCACACATCTAAATTTGCACCGAAAGCACATGAGGGTTTCATGCTTGGTTATGGAAAGGATTCGCACACCTACAGGGTCTTCAACATCCTTCACAACAAGGTTGTTGAAAATGTAGATGTGCAATTCGATGAAACTAATGGCTCGCAAAGAGAGCACCTGCCTCCTGTGCTAGATGAACCACCTCTTGATGAAGCTATTCGACTGATGGGCACCGAAGAAATTGTGCGTGAAGAACCTCTGGTTGTAGAAGAAGTCATCATTCCTCCATCTACTCAGCGCGAAGACAATGCTGCCAATGAAGACAATACTCAGCAGCCCGAACAAAGTCTTCGCCCTGCTCATCCACATATGGCAAATGAAGTCCAAATTGAGAGAATGCTTGACAGCATAAATGCACCAGGTCCACTTACTCGCTCAAGAGCTACTCAACTGGCTAACTTCTGTGGGCACTTTGCTTTTGTATCTATCACAGAACCCACAAAAGTAGATGAAGCTTTCAAGGAACCAGAATGGATTCAAGCCATGCAGGAAGAGCTTCACCAGTTCGAGCTGAACAATGTGTGGGAGCTCGTAAAGCGTCCCGATCCAAGGAAGCACAACATCATCGGTACCAAGTGGATCTTTCGCAACAAGCAAGATGAGTCCGGTCAAGTCGTCAGAAACAAGGCCAGACTTGTGGCTCAAGGTTACACACAGGTTGAGGGTATTGACTTCGGTGAAACCTTTACACCAGTTGCTAGACTTGAAGCTATTCGAATACTGCTTGCTTATGCTAACCATCATGACATATGCTTATATCAAATGGATGTCAAAAGTGCATTCCTCAATGGTAAGATTGAGGAAGAAGTATATGTTGCTCAGCCCCCAGGGTTTGAAGATCCAAAGCATCCAGACAAAGTCTTCAAGCTCAACAAGGCACTCAATGGCCTCAAGCAAGCACCAAGAGCTTGGTACGACACACTCAAGGAATTCCTCAAGAAGAAAGGCTTCAAACCTGGTTCACTCGATCCCACTCTCTTCACTAAATCCTATGATGATGAACTGTTTGTATGCCAAATATATGTGGACGACATTATCTTCGGCTGTACCAACAACAAATACAGTGATGAGTTTGCTTATATGTTGCAAGAAAAGTATCAAATGTCGATGATGGGAGAACTGAAGTTCTTCCTAGGGCTTCAAATTCGACAACAACCCAATGGCATCTTCATATCTCAGGAGAAGTACCTCAAGGATTGCCTCAAGAAATTTGGCATGAATGAAGCCAAAGGTTACAAGATGCCAATGCCTACCAATGGACACCTCTACACTGACGAAAATGGTAAAGATTTCGATCAGAAGGTATATCGCTCCATGATTGGGTCTTTATTGTACTTATGTGCATCTAGGCCAGATATAATGCTTAGCGTTTGCATGTGCGCCCGATTTCAAGCGGCACCAAAGGAGTCGGATCACCTTGCCGTGAAGCGAATACTTAGATATCTGGCTCACACCATAACACTAGGATTATGGTATCCAAAGGGTTCAAAGTTTGAGCTGATTGGCTATTCAAATTCTGACTTCGCTGGCGACAGAGTTGATCGCAAGTCTACATCACGCACTTGTCACTTTCTGGGACGATCTCTCGTATGTTGGTCTTCGAAGAAGCAGAACTGTGTTTCACTCTCCACTGCCGAAGCCGACTACATTGCTGTAGGCGCATGCTTCACTCAGCTTCTCTGGATGAAGCAAACACTCAAGGACTACGGCATCAACCTGAAGCATGTACCTCTCTACTGCGACAATGAGAGTGCAATCAAGATCTCCCACAACCCCGTACAGCATTTGAAGACAAAGCACATTCAGATACGACATCATTTTCTCCGGGATCACGTGATGAAGGGCGACATCAACATCAAGCATGCTGACACCGAAGATCAACTGGCAGATATCTTCACGAAGCCTTTGGATGAGAAGAGGTTTTGCAAGTTGCGGTGTGAGCTAAATATCTTAGAGTCCTCAAATGTCCTTTGAAATGGGAACACATCCTAATGCTTATGCATACTTAGGACTTTGATGCACAACACACGATGTAACGTATGTCTTCAATTCATGAAGACTTACAATCTGAGTGTGAATACATTAACGAACAATATGACCTCAGAGCGCCACGATAATTGTGCGCCGTGTCTGAGTCAAACATTCTTATACGGTGGGTAACGCCACCAACCAAACTCGAAGACATTGTTTCCTTTCATCTCATTGCCTTTTATCTTATCTTCTGCACATGTCTTTGAGAGTTGAATGTCTTCAGAACAAAATTTATATGTGTTTCAGTTGAAAAATATTTGCAGATCTACATTTGGATTGGAGCTTTGTCCTATAGCTTTGTCTTCAACTTTTTCCTAGGCAAATGTGATCGGACCCGACATTCTCTTCTATTCTTACTCGTCCAAGTCTGTTCTAATCCAGTCATATGCATTCTACATTGACACGTGTTGACTGTCTTCTCTGTGTCCTTGACAGTGGAAGACAAATCAACCACATATTTAATTCTCAAATCTCAACTGTCTCCACTTAATTAGCAAACAACTCCTGCGCCGCCACTTCGATTATGGTAGTGGGCTATCAGGTGGTTTGCATGTATGCCACGTACCCACATAAACCGAGGAGTCAGGGGTATATCCGTCCAACTTGTTCAGAGGTCTCCACACCCTATAAATACAAGCTAACCCCCTTCCATTATTACTTTCCCCTTCCTCCGCCACCCACGTGCTCAAAACCCTAGCGCCGTTGCTGGATTCCATCGCCGTCGGAGACGAAGTGCTTAGCTGCCACGCCTTCTCCGACGACGTACTCACGCCGGCCGCACTCATCCTCCGCTCGCCGCCGCCGTAGCTGTCTGCCTCCACCAAGTTAGCGTGAGGCAGATCGAACCGCTCGGCTTCTCCGCCTCGTCAAGTTGTTCGTATCGTTCGTTATCGCGGTAAATAAATATATATTTTCACCGCGTGGTTTGATCTAAAATTCTTACTAAAATTTGTCGGTTGTTGTTTCTTCACCTTCCACTCAACCGCATCTAGATCTAGATCTATTCTTGCCAAATATGTTCACTTTGTGGTCTGAAAATTGGTTTGATTCCTCACTTGTACGAATCCTTGGACTTGTACAAATCTGAAATCACCATATTATCTATAGAAGTGAATGTCTTCGGTATAAGGTCAATGTCTTCTAAACACAGTGCTATATTCCAAATCTTCTGAGAATGCATATGACCTCTCCTCTTCCCTCGCGTCTCTAACTCTTTCATAGGTACATGTCCGCAGCAGAATCGCTTGGATCTCATAGTCTGAATTCATTTGCAGACTACTTGCAGATTCATCTTGAGTGCTCTGGTGCGTGCTCACACTTGCACACTCCTGTGAAGCCTTTGCTGAAGCCTTTGCCGAAGCCAATGGCCGATAACAATCCAGTCAAGAAGGGAGGGAAGCAGAGACGCAAAAATACTGCCAAAGATCTTCCTCCTGCTCTTTATGAGCAATACAAGTCAGATGAGGGAGAAACATATACACAGCGCAAGAACCGAATCCAATGGATTCGAAGATATTGGAGTGAAGAATGGTTCAATTACCACTTTGTGACTGCTGAGTATGCTGCAAAATGTGCTAAAAAGGCACCATGGACAGACATCATTTACAGAAATCTTCATCCGAAGACAAACGCTAAAGCCATCAATATGGGCTTCTATCCGTGCATGTTCAGGCCCCCAATGCTGTCGGGACCCCGATCCTAAGCCATATGAATCCAGCCTGTAACATGTCACACCACTTTGCGGCCTCACGCACGGTAACCCACGGCTGCCACCTTACCTTGGCCGGGACCGTTTGCGCCTTTTGGCTCACGGATATGAACATGTCGCTAGCATTCACACGTCAAAGAACCCGGGTCGACATGACAAGTTATAGACCCAAGTGGCACAACCGTACAGGGACAGGCATACGTAACCCAACAATGCAAGTGTTGGTCATCGTGTGTAGATGAGTCATAGCAAGCTACAGGGACTCCATTATGCCGTGGGACATAAATTTCATCAACTGCGCGTAGACGAGTCATAGCAGGCTACATAGACTCCATTACACTGCGAGACATTTCCCCGAAGGGACAGACACAGCAGCAAGAAGGATACACGTCGGTCAATCAATGTGTCCGGAGCAGTAGCAAGCTACCAAGGCTCGGTGGAAGCACAAAGAGGTATTTCCCCGTAAAGCAGGCTACTAAAGGTATACAGCTAGGTGTCGAATCCCACACATACCAATGCATTTCAATCATACATGCACTATGCACGATATGCGTAGATACAACATGGCATCACAACAAAACTCTACAACATAACATTTATTTAGGAGGCTCCGAAGAGCCAACATAGTATAATGTTACAAGCAGGGTGGGTCACATGACCCGACATTCAGAGCATAAAAACAACAAGCGGAAGTTACATGTCTGAGTACAGACATCTAGTAAAAGCTGCCGGAAGAGCCTAAAAAGCTACAACGACCCTACCAAAGGAGCCAGACTCCTGTCTGGGTTACTAAGCTAATCCGTCGATGTCAACGTCAAGAAGAACATAGAATGAACAACGTCTATCTCTGCAAAAACGTAAATAAGCAACAGTGAGTATGAAGGTACTCAGCAAGTCTTACATCAGAACTAACTACATATGCATCATGTATCAAGAACGAGATTGTGGGGTTCACTGCAGAATGCCAGCTTTGACCTTTGGCTAGACTGAAATATGATAAAGTAACCATCGTTTCACTACTCTCTCGTCTCCCTACGAGAGAGCACACACGAGTCCACATGTTCACCATATCAATACACCACTACGGATCCACTCTTGTCTTCCCACGAGAAGCCATCCATAGCACTCACACTTATCTGGAGTATTTTAGAGTATCCATTTAAATTGTCTATGAACAATGCAAGTCTCCAAGTAGTCCATATCCGCGGACGTGGCTATTCGAATAGATAGATTACCCTGCATGGGTGTACTTCGTCACACATGCTCCCGCCACTTATCACCATGTGCACGTAAAAGGCACCTCGGCAACCTTCAAGCGGAAGCCAGGCGAGGGAGTCGGCCACGGACGTTAACTTACAACCACTCACGCCCAAAGCAGTTGCCTATCTGAGTTGGAACCCATAATGGAAGTCCGGCTGAGGTTTCCAACATGGCCTCAAACATTGTGAGCAGGGCCCCAAGCCGGTCCCGACTGGGCCGTTCATCCACTTCGCAGGCCGTGCCACACCTATCAATGTTTCGAACTACTGCGACTCCTGGACTGAGAACAGAGTATGTTAATAGGCCGAGAGGGGTCGAGTTACCGGAACCCAATGTGCGGTACTAGCTAATCTTGGAACACAAACACGGAACTCAGTTCCTATGAGCGGTCTCAATGAGACAACCCACCATGTACTCCTACATGGCCTCTCATCGCTACCTTTACCAAAACAGGTTCAACACTTAACCCTCATCATCAGGACACAATCATTTCACTCCGGTTCATCACCCAGATGAATCAGACCTAACACAACTCTAAGCATAACAAGCATAACATGGTTATATATAGCACAACATGGCTCAAGCATCTACCAGGTATGCTAGGTTGCTTGGTTTAGCTATTTACTGTGACAATGACAGGTCATGCAAAGGAGTGGGTTCATCTACCGCAACACAAGTAGCAGTTGAATCGCATTGTCCTAATGCATTGAAATGAGAGCAAGAGCGAGAGAGTGGGATTGTATCAAATATGCTCAAGGGGGTTTCCTTGCCTGTTTATCGGAAGAACTCAGTTGTTCTTCGATGTCGTCGATAACTATGTCTCGCAAGTCTATGGACAAGATCAAACAAGGTATAAATTAAGCAAGGCAAATGCTTCACAATGATGCATGAGGATGACATGTTAATATGTTGCTGGTTTGAGCTAATGCGTCTATCGACAGGTTAAATGAAGATGGTTTGAACCCAAGGTTCAAATTCAACCCCACATGTGAAGTGGCATATTGTGTTTGGAACAAAATGTCCAAGTACTCCTATTTAGGTTGATCTAACATGCATGAAAATGCCACCATCAGATTCATTGGATTTTTCTGATAGTTTTTCATATATAAATTATTTTCATCAGACTTACAGATTAATTTCTATGATTTTTAGAAGTTTTTGCTATTTTCTGGAATTATATAAACTCACAAAACAAATACTGCGTCATGCTTGCGTCAGCGAGTCAACTGGCCTGTGTCCAGGTCAAACCTGACGCCTGGACCCACATGTCAGTGACTCGACCAATTAAAGCAGATTAATTAACCTAATTAAGAGTTAGAACTAATTAAGCCAGAACGCTGGCCCCACCTGTCAGTGACCCTGGGAGGGTCAAAACCCTGTCAACGGGGTCAAACCCGCCGGCGTTAAGCCACCGGCCAGGCCAGACACGGTGGGGGCGCTCAGAAATCGCGCACAGGGCGCCGTTCGACTCGAGGATGGGCTCTTTGGAGAGCTGGCACCACGCCGCGTCCAATGGAGGCCTCAGCCGAAGCTGGGGTGGTCTGCATCGGCGCCGGCGATGACCACGGCGGTGGCCAGAGCACGGGCTAGCTTGGGCGCATGCATGTGTCACGCGAGGCAGTGGCTAAGCAGCGGCAACAACATTGACACATCCCCGCGTAACCGTTGGGCACCTCCGGGTGACCAAATGGTCACCGGAGCGTTGTCGGCGATGGCCCTTGCGGCGGCGGGATTCGGCCATGGTGGGGGGGCAACTAGAGGACGGGGAGAGGGGGAGAGGGACGGCGAGCGCACGGGGAGTCAGTAGGGACGCTCGGTGGGCTCGGGGATGCGCCGGTGGTCTCAAATCGACGATGACTGGCTCCGGTGGCCGGCGACAGAAACGGCGACGATGGCGAGGTTGGAGGGCCCCCAGGCTTGATTCCTTCAGCTGGACGGATGGAGTCGATGACGGCGGAGCCTCTGGACATGGCTGCGGGGCTTGGCAAGGCCGGAGGCTGCGGGTGCGGCGAGCGGCGGCGACGGCGGCTTCGGTTCCGAGGGAGAGGGAGCAGAGGGAGAGGGAAAGAACAGCAGGGAGGAGAGGAGACGTGCACGGGCGTTCCTCGCGGCGTCCTTATCCTGCGCGGCGATTAGCGGCAAGCAGGAGCTGGCCGGGCGCGTGGGCGCTGGCATCGGGCACACGCCCTCGTGCCTTCTGGCACGAGGTTGAGGACGACTGGCCACTGGGCCAGCTGGGCCGGCTGGGCCTCAGGTAAGCCAGGTAAGCTTTTCTTTATTCGTATTCCGTTTTCTGTTTTTCTATTTTTTGCAACTTTGTTTTGGCTCAGAAATATAATTAAGCCATTTTGGTAAATTCTGAAAATTGCCATGTGACCTAGGTGGAAATAAACAATGCCACATAAAAAGTTTTAGAATTGTTGGAATTATATCTAATATATAACAAATATATTTCCAATTCAATAATTGTTTGATTAATCCAAATGCCCAATATAAAATGTTTCTGTTCCTCTAAAATATTGGATGGCATTTTTTACTCAGTCCAATATTTTATTGGAATACCAGGGACATTTTCTTGGAACTATTTGAAGCAATTTTTATATTGCTTATTTGATAGAAAATTGAATAGTGAGGCTTGATCAAATCCCCATTTCAATTTTATTTGAAAATAAAATGCATGCATGAATGCATTGGCAATCATAATTAAACTAGGGCTGTGACAAATGCCCAGTAATCCTCATCCATCGAGCATTCGTGGCTCGGATCCTACACAGTCTGACTCTGATGATGATGATGATGAGCATCCACCAGCCCCAAGGCCGAAGCCTCTGAAGAAGTCAAAAGCTTCAAAGCCCAAGGCTTCAAAGCCTCCCAAGCCATCTGTCCACTCACCTCAGGCTTCGCGCTCTCCCACTAATAATCCAGAAGAGCCTGAGGAAGAAGATCGCCTTCATAGGCGTATGAAAAGGAAAGTTGTTGCTTCCAGAGGTCCGAAGCCTACCATCTCACTCATGGATGCATCAAATATGATTGAACTATCTAACGATGAGTTCGATGATGAAGCCTTGGCTAGGCTTATTCAACAAAAAGAAGAGGAAGCCAAGCGGCTTGAAGACTTACCTCTGATTGACCCAGTCATCTTCGAGCATTTCATTGATGAATGGTTCGCTGACCCCTCCATCAGCATTGATGCACTGCGGCTCCCAATTGGCCTAAATGTCATGTTCCAAGGACTTGTGAATGAGGAACTGACTGTGGCTCAGAAGGCCAAGCAAATGAAGGCCAAGATCAGCCATGAAAAGGAGCTCTTCAAGCAAAATGTGCATAGACTCAATGCCGAGCAGATCAAGGGATATCAGCTGATGATGACAGATCTCAAGGCTGCCTTCGAGAAGCGATGTGAAGCTGACAAGGGAGCCCTTGCGCGCCTCAAGAGAAAGGCTGCTATCATGGTCCAGGCTCACAATGACATGCTCAAGAGACAAGCACTTGGCCAGCCCGCACTTACTCCCGAAGTCATTGCACGCTCCAGGCAAGCTTCGATGTCTTCGGATGTGCCTTCTCCTACACCATCTGTGCGCCGTGGCATTGAGTTTCCTGCTGGCTTCTCTAGTCCTCGTGCACCTCCATCTTCCTCTACTGCTGATAGCACGAAGACCAACAAAGCTGAAGCCAAGAAACGCAAGGCAGCTGCCTCTGAATCCCAACCTCCGAAGAGGTTGAAGACAAGAAAATCAAAATCTTCAGAACCACGAGTTCCTCCTCCTGCTCCTACATCAACCACAGCTCCTCAGCAAGAACCCCTGGTCATCAAGCCAATCTTTGTGGCACCTCCCGCCTCAGAGAACTTAGAAAGACGAGTTGTTTTACATGAGTCTGCTTCCACAGAGACTTAGATTCCAGAAGATACCCCAGCTGCTGAAGACACTGTAGCAGCTGAAGACTTTGCGCATGACGACATTGGTCCTGAAGCCAATGTTGAGCCAGAACATGTTCCACAGGTGGACATGCCAATGGATTCCTCCCCACAGCCAACAAGTGACTTTGTGGATATTGGAACTCCCCTCCGGCCAGAAATTACTGAAGCTGAAACCGGTACACCATCACCACCCTTCTTCCCACCAGCGTCTGCCTCATCAGAATCTCCGTTTGCTCCAGAGGAGATTGAAGCCACCACTCGCACTTCCCCACTCAAACGTCTTCGTCAAGGCCCTCGCGCTCTCATGTCTCCTATTCCCGAAGATGAAGTTCAAGTTTCACTGACTGCACCAGTCGAAGGAGTGTTGATGATTGAAGATGTACCTCCAAGCCAACCTGCAACAGACAGTACGGCAGCCGAAGACATTGCTGCCGATGCCACTATGGGCGAAGCCAATGCCCCCTCACCAGATGGACCTCCTGTTCTTGCCACGCCATCAACTGAAGACAATGAGGAAAACATTGTGATGGCTCGCAATAGGGAAGGAGAGATGGTTCCTGTAAGATGGCCTCGTCTTGTTGCACCACCACGGATGGGACCACAGTATGAATTCCACCTTGATCGACGCCCCAACGTCATGAATCCCATGCCGCGTCTTCCAAGTCTTCGCCAGTCAGGCCCAGCAAGACCATTAGTCTTCAAGTTGGAAAGGTTCAGGCTGAACAACACCTTCTTCAACTCTGAACGCAATCCTTACAAACATGCCAAGATACAGTCTGACAGGTTCTGGAGTGCACCACAACGTCAATACTACATGTGTGTGCTTTACGGTCAGAACATGATCTTTCCCCACAAACATCTCAGCTTTGAAGCAATGAAAGGTCTTCCCTGTTGTGATCAAGCATTGGATTGTCTTCGCGATGTGGGTCTCCTGCCTTTCTGCACTGACCATGAAGACTGGAATGAAGACTTCATCCTTCAGTTCTACGCAACTCTCCACATCTCTGGCTTCAGTCATGACTTGAACACATGGCAGTTGGAGTTTATGATAAGGGATGAGCATATTACTGCTTCACCACTAGATTTCTTTCCCGCAACACCCCTTGCTACCTCTGGTGAAGAGTTGGATCCTCGCTCTGCAGCCTATGAGATTGCCACTCGAAGCCTCTTTCAGATGCGAGAACCCAACATGACTGAAATGCTAACTATGATGAAGCCTTTGGCTAGAGATGCAGAACTGCCCACTTCCTTCTATGTGGATGATCTTCAGTACTTGCCCAAGACTATCTATCACATTCTTCGGCACACTATCTCGCCGATTAAAGGGCACAACTCATCTCGCAAGATTGAAGGGCCTCTGAAGACATTGCTCTACAACATTGTATATGGCATTAGGTTCAACCTTCAAGACTTATTTCTTCACAACCTTGCTGCCAATGGTTTCAATGTCCTCGAGCCGAAGATATACGCTCCCTGGATCATGCGCCTCATCAACTACAGAACCAACACCAGGTTTCTTCCTTCTGCTCGCAACCATGGCGTTTATCTTCCAGATATTGAAGTTGTGCTAGCAGATGTTTATCCATCCAAAAGCAAGAATCCTATAGTCAAAGGCACCAGTGGCACTGCTGATGTTGAAGGTCTTCACATTCCTTCCGATCCATCAAGGGCAAGACTCATTGGTGCATTTCGACAGCCAAGATCCGGTGCTACCAACACCGAAGCCACTGCTAGCACTCTGCCTCAACAACGCCTACCAAGACGGGAGCGTGCACTCACTGATCGTGAACTTCTTGTTTCACTGATTCAAAGGTAAAACAAGCACCATGAATGGACTCGGCGCCAGATGCATGCCATGATGCAAGATATAAATCATGTTCGCAACCTCGCCACCAAGAATGCCTTCGTGGCTTATGAAACCAGTCGCCGCTCATGGAGAACTCTCACTATGCTAGCTCCTAAAGATGAGCTTCGAGAGGATGGCTTCCACCTCCCTTACAGATTCGGTGCACCACCTCCCAGTGCGGAGAAATGGCGCAGGACCCCATCCCTTGAAGACAAAGATTTTTCATCTTCAGCTCCCTCTGCCAACGTCAGGCTCGCAGATGTAGCTGATGATGCCACCTCTCTGCCTCCATCGAATCGGCGTCGCGGCACTGCACCAGGCTCCTCTGCACCAGCTCCTCGCGACCTGCTGCACCGTCTTCATCGACACCTGCTGGGAACGTTTAGTTCTTCCATGTCTTCATCCCTTTTTGGTCATTCGATGACAAAGGGGGAGAAGCATTGGATGATAGTCTTCAAGCGGGTCTACTAATAAGGGTTGTGTGCTACTTTTTGCTAAGTTTACAACTCTCGTTTCTGAACATTTGCTGCTTTGGGTTGTAAAAATTAAGTCCTGATGGACGTCTGCACTTTAGGTTTACCGTACTCTTTGGCGCTTCTTACCAGTTAATTTATGTGCTCGAAGTCATTCTGCAGACACCCATTTTTCATTATGCATTTCATTATCTTCAACATATCTATTAATGCATAGTGATTGGATTACAAGGTATAGGTGAAGATCTCCACAAACTACAACCTGCCATGTGCACTTGCATTCAAGGAAAAAAATTCATGTGCACATCTTCAGGGGGAGCTCTCTATATCTTGTAATCAAAATCTTCAAAACCTTATCTTCACATATTTTATCCCCGTTGAAAACTTCAACCATTTTGTCATCAATCACCAAAAAGGGGGAGATTGTAAGTGCTTCTAGTGCCACCCTTGTTTGGTTTTGGAGTATTGAAGACAAACGTGGTTGAGGGACTAATGTGTTTGTGAGAGTTCACATGTTAACACAGAGAGAAATCCCTGGAGTTTCGGTTTAGCCGTCGAAGACGACCCCCAAAAATGTCCGAAGACATTGATGACAGCTGAAGCCATTGGTGGTAGACGAAGAACTTCGTCCGAAGACAATGAAACGCGAAGACGAAGTCTTTTGGTAGTTTTGTTTCTTCTTTCCTAAGTCGTAGGAACCACCGTACTATTAAGTGGGGTCGATGTGATCGAAGTCAGATACTGACGTGATGCTCAACCCATACCTATGTCTTCGAGTGAAGACTATGAGAGGAAATCTCTTCCAGAGTTGGTTGAGTCAGCTTTACTTGTAGCCCAAGTAAAGCTGCCGCGTGTGTTTGAAATACGACCGTTGTGACACGTGTCGGTTGGCCATTGACCCAGGGTCATTTCGGTCATATCAGGTCGGGTTGCCTGCTGGCTATAAATAGCCCACCCCCTCCACCATAAGTTGGTTGGCTGCTCAGAGAGAGATACGACTATTGTCGTTTTGGAGCAACCCACCTCGAAGACATTAAGAGAGACACATCCTGCGAGGATTCACCTAAACACCTAGAGCTAGAGTGTTTGAGCATCACTGAAGTCATTCTGTTCTGAGAGAACTGAAGACTTATTACACCTGAAGACTGTGGTCTTCCAAACGGTTAGGCGTCTGGGTCTAGAGCAATCCAAGAGTCATTGTGGATCGCCGGGTGACCAAGTTTGTACGGGTTTCGGAAGTCTCCCCTGAAGACTTACCAGAGTGATTGGGCGCTGTCTAAGTGACTTTGGCTCAAGGGGAATAAGGTGAAGACGAGGTTTTCTGAGTTAAATCTTAGCCTTCCTAACCAGACGTACAGTTGTCACAAAAACTGGAACTGGTCCAACAAATATTGTGTCTACGTCAAGCTACTGGTTCTATCTTTCACTTCTTTACATTCCTGTTCTGTATCGTGAAGCCTTCCCTGTTCATCACTGAAGACTTGTCCTGAAGACATTCATGCCTGCTGTTTATCTTTGTATTGTCTAAGTTTATCTTCGACTCATCTTATTGTGCATGATATTAAAGCTTAACCTGCTTGTATGTCTTCATTGTAATGCGTACCTAGATTAGATTCTTGATTGTATCCCTACCTGATCCTGTTTACATTTCCGCATTCTTTGAATACATTCATCGTTTCGAAGACATTCATAAAAATTGCCTATTCACCCCCCTCTAGTCAATAACTAGCACTTTCACTCCCCTAGGGGTAGATTACAAAAAGAGAAAGAGCAGAGGGAGGACCCAAGCAGAAGCCTAGCCTGACCCCGTCAAGACTGTCGGGGGACGGCTCGGCAAGACCACCGGCAAGAAGGACGAAGCCGAAGTCCACGGGCCTGCCGGGGTCCAGCTAAGAAGAAGAGGCGGCGCCCGAGTCGAGAACCCCCGACAAATCGCTCTGCCGGGAGGAGGAGGAGGAGTGCAATGACGGTGATGGTGCGGCCGACGATCAGCTCGAGCCCAGGTCATCGTACTCCGACTTGACGGCCTAGGACTCGTCGTCGTCTTCTTCACCTTCACTATCCTCCTCGTCACTATCGCTCGAGGAGGAGCTTTCGACATCACTCGAGCTCTCCTCGCAGCAGCCAAGACGGGCACCCGAACGCCCATAAATCTTGATGGAGAGCAGGTCGGCCTCCATCAGCTTGAAGCGGAGGACGTGCCCACCCATGAGGTTGTGGACATGTGCGAAGGATTTCCACCCACGCCTAAGAAGCATGATGCGACGCTCCGGGTACTCGACATCCACCCGCACAGCACCATTACAGCAACCATGCGCCCACAGCCATAAGACGTGCGGCTTATCAACCTCCATCACCCTGGCGAAAGGATGGGGAAGGCACAAGCGGCTTCGGGGAGGACCATGCAGCTTGATGACGAACTCCAGCGTCGTTCCCTCGGCATGGGCCTCCTCAAGGGGAGGGTCCGATGGCGGAGGAGGAAGAGAAGCAGCACTCCGTCTTCCCCGGCCGCGGGCTCCGCGTCGACTTTGGCCCCTTCTAGCTCCTTCACCACGCGCACTCGAGCCACCCTCCACCTCCGCGGCTGAAGCGGTGGCATGATCCCGACGGGAACCCCTCGCCATTGAGGCGGAGGCCGGAGGGCGTCCTCGTCCCCTGGGCATGTTAGCGGCGAATGCAGCCCAAGACAAGGAAGTAGAAGGGCGAGCTCTGTGGATTCGTACTCAAGGAGAAAGAAAGGATGGATGAGCATCGCCCCTCGCGACCCCCAATTTATAGGGAAGGGCGCGGGGGCTGGCTCTCCCCCCACTCCAAGGGTCGCCGCCCATCTCCACCAATTCCATCACCCACGATCACGGGTGAACAGGTAACCACCCCATTACCCCAATCCATGGCGTTGCGGTTTCTGCCACGATCAGGACTTTAAGTCACGCGCGCCCGTCGCTAACTCCCCGCTATGCATGCGGCGCGCGTGGCGGAAAAGTGCGGACAAATAAATTGGCAGTTTCTCCCTCCCATTGCGCGTGTGGGCCAGACCCGGGGGCTCCTGTCGGTGGACTGATACAGGGGTACCCAGTGCCCCTGACTTATGCACAGGCGGTAGTAGCTGAGCCCTTCAACGTTCGTTCCATCCCAGTGAATGATCAAGACCAGACTCCAACAAGCCCGACGCAGCAGCCCAAGCCTAGACTGCAGCGCGCCAAGCACGTCCCCGTCGCTTGCCGGGGACAAAGACATGCGCGCCTTTCTGAAGACCCGGCAAGCCATTTCCCGGCAGGCGCGAGCTAACCAGCCACCGCTCCACCGCATCGCTACATCAGTCACTTATCGATGCAGAGTCGAGCCCTCAAACGGCTAATCAGCTCTAGCTAAGCACAGGGTGGCATGCCAGAAGACAAGTTACACCCAGTTGAAACCCGCCCTGCAGCGTGTCAAGAGCATAAGCGACGACTGGCCAAGCGGTGGCAAGAGCTTGCCGGGGATGCACCCCCGAGCACCACCTAGGCTGGTAATCATGGTATTTTGTCCTGAATGCCAGAGTTAGGTATGATAGCTCTGCTAAGCTATCTAATCGATAGATAATGACTGTTTTGCCATTGTGGGAACCCCTTGCACTATAAAAGGAGGCCCGAGGCTACCTAGCTCAAGATTGGCTCCCCCGAACATTTGTACTCACCTAGCAGCTCTTTTCCCGAAGGCAACCCTTGTCGGGATAGAGCGCGAGGCACCACTCGTGTTCTTCCAATCAAATCCACCAAAAGCAGAAGTAGGGTTTTACACTTAGCAGCGGCCCGAACCAGGGTAAAATACTCGTGTCCTAATCGTCACGCCGTCTCACGCTCTTCGCTCTTCGTGCAACGTGACCCCCTGCCGAACCACAAGGGGCCTCTGGTCCCATAGGTGATCACGAGCATCCGTGCCCTGAAAACAGGAGGCCGAGCAGCATAGGGCTGTGGCAGAGTAGGCCAGCGAGGAGCTGGCTGCGGCGAAGGAGGCCGGTGAGAAGCATGCGGCCCGGGTCTTGGAGGTGAAGGTGGACCTGAAGGGAGCTTACGCCGAGCGTGACACCCTTCAGGAGGACACACTAGTGCAGAAAATGCTAGTGTTGCCGTTCTAAAAGCTACATTATTGGCGTGAGGGGTCGACACCACCAATATGGCACAATAGTTAAAAAATACCGATGGCGTCGGGCCCCACGCCATCAGTATTTTTTTGACTGATGGCAGGGCACTATTCACTCATGCTACCACTAACCAAATAGTGATGGCATGGCTACCCACGTCACCACTATCCAGAAATAGTAGCAACGTGAGCATACCCACCAACGCCACCACTAAGTATTTATGGATTTAAAAAATCTATTACATAATTCATCCACACATCCAAATATTTATAAACTCATCCATATATTCAGATAAGTTGTGCAATTCATACATCCATATATATAGAAAGTCTATTAGGGACCCAGGGAGAAGAATAACTTAGTCTTCACCCTGGTCGATCCAGCGTCCCGGTCGCACCCATACGGCCGGTGTGCCTTATCGCTGACCGCCAGGCACCACCGCTTACACGATGTAATTTTTATATACACGAAGGTGAACTTTCACCCCCTTTCATGGTTTTGTGGACTGGGATAGCTAGCCCACGAGACCACAATCCGTCTCCCCTTTTCCAATTCCAATCGAGCCGGGGGTGGTGTGTGGCAGTTTTGACGGCGAGTGGCGGCCTGCGGCAGGTTTTGTGGTTGACGGCATGGTGCTCAGCTGGTTAGTTTTGCAGGAAAGTCAATGACCTCAGCGGTGTCATGATCAGGTGCATGGCATCGGTGTCCTGCAGCGCGGCGGGTAGCGGTCGCGGCAGCTCTGGCTCGAGCACGGTTGCTAGGACTGCAGAAGGACGAACATCCACCATGGCCTCTGGGTGTAAGGTTCGTGCTCTTCCCAATTTTTTTCACACTCGCATGGACACAACGAGCTTGCTGCCCTTGTTCTCCATGCGGCTCTGATCCCCTCCTCTCACACCACATCACATGTTTTGTTGTTAGCCCCTTCCTGCTACTAGGTACCCATTATGTTACTGATCTGATTGTTTCCATAATTTCAATGCTTGTGTGAACCTCAGTAATTCATCTATGGATCTAATTCTGGGTGCCCACGAGGTGTTTGTTTTAATGCCCAGTTGGGAATTGCAGCTATAACACTGGTATACTTTGTGATGGATCTTGGATAAATGACGGTGTAGGTTTTAAATTTCATTGACTATTGATTCTGAGAAGAATTATTGCACGAGCCTGACGGGTAGAATCCTTATTTGTGCCTGGCTACTTGGTAGTATAGTAAAGAAAATTTGCCATGCCCGATGGGTAGATTAAAGTGTCCTGACTCTATGGATTCAGTATGAACAAGTGGGCATTAGAGCCAAGAAGATGAATCTGTCGCTGAATTTAATAATGTAAGATGAAAGTCACCATTCTGAAGTTGACATTCAAAGCAAAAAAGCATGATGCGACTTTTTTAGTGCGTGGTGGTGGGGGCAAGAGGCCTTGGTGGCGGGCGGCATGTGACCTCTCTGGCTGGCGACAATTGGTGACTTTAGTGGTGGGCGTATACGGCAGGCATGTGGCCTCAGTGTTGGGGGTGGGGTGGGGTGTAAGGGGCTGTTTGGTTTATGCCCAAGAGTACCACGCCAAATTGTGGGCGCGCCAAAAAGTTGGCGGCCGATTCGGTCGCCCCAGTTGCGCCAATTCGTTGGTGTAGAAACAGAAGAGGAAAACGTGGGAAGCGTTGGAGAGCCAAAAGATTGGAGCCCATGCAAACGAGTTGTGATGTCTTGCCAAAATATTGGTTGGGCGGACGGGGGCTCCAATCCAAACAACCTCTAAGTGTTTTTAACTTTCCTTAGGGCAGGTAGGCTCGACGATGTGGTGCTTGTTTTGGGCGGTGGCCACGTCAATGCTGCCCATGGTGGTCCGCGTCGCTGGTTTGACCATGACCCCTTCATGCTCTCTGTCGGCCATGGTTGCATGCTCTAGTACACACTGCATGCTACAGTTTTTTAAGCAATTTACCTGGCCCAATACCTGTCGGATGTACAGGTGACTTATGCCCAATAAGTTGTGCAGTTGATCTTGATTCATCGTGAGTTAGCTATTTTGGTCATAGCTAAACCGAGTGTGTTCTCGTCTAAATTAGATTGCAACATACAAATAATTTTCAGAGCTAACAAGCTATGTGAGGTTAAAAGTGTGTTATCCCTGCCCCCCCCCCCTAAAAAAGTGTTATCCAGATCATAAAATCCGTGCTTGGGCTAGCTAAATATTATGAAGAGGTAATGATGCTACTGTGGTTTGTGCTTTCATTGAAGTATGGACAAGGTGTTCAGATGGTTTGCTTGCAAATATGAACAAGGTATTCAGATGTAACTCGAAAGATAGAAGAATCCTCTTGTGAAACTTTTGTTGAGAAAATTACTTCCACGTTGGACTTTTTCTCTTCTTATGAAGTGATATCTCTTAGATTACATGCTTGATTTATAGTGCATTAAAATGTGGCTCTCTTGCCGCTGTCAGACGTCTAGGTACAGTCAAGTGAGAGATATGGACTCTTGATTGAAGGAAAACTTTGTGCACTTATGAGTTATGATAGCATCTGGACCTTAATTTGTAGAGGGCCCTGAACGTATCGTACCAAGGCATATATGTAGCAGGTCATGAATGTATCATCCAGACCATGTTTTACACGTCATATGCTTATGTAATTCAGTTTTTACAAGACATTTTTTTTATCAATAAGCATATGCACTGTTCTTTATCTACGTAAGGGCCAAATATTTTCTATCATATGATGAGTTGACTATGGAAGGATTTGTTTTGCTAAGCATAGCTAAATTTGCCTTTCTAGTGTAAACTCATATGCATGATGCTACTGAAAATGCTACCCAAAACTCTGAAGAGAATGGGCGCCTCACTTCTTCAAGCAAAACCTAGACATGATCATCCTATGTGGTGCCACTGTAAGCTACTAGCAGCACTACAATAGTACCAGGGCATGTTTCTTAAAAAAACATCAATTGATGAGATTTCCCTTGTTACTTCATTGGATCTTCCAAGAAGGCAAGTGTGATTGATTTATTATTGTAATTATTGATCCTACTCAGTACAAAATATTCTAAGTGAACATTAGATGTTTCATTGCCGAAGCAAAATATGACATGATGAGAACAGTAGCCAACATAGAAATATGAAGATCTCTCATAGGACTAACTCCTCTCTTTGTTGTTGCCTCATGTAACCTGTACTTAGAGATTTAGCTATATAGGTTGTTCATATCAGTATAAAATAATTATGATTTGCATATGTAATTTGCTAGAGCTAGAAGGAAGTATATGGATTGATTCACAAACACTAGCACTGTCATTATAAGGTGCAAAGAAACCAAATGTGATGTCTATATAAGAAAATTCAGTTACATGTTTTCGATACAGAAGCTGAGAGAGTATGTATGTGTTTGTCATAAATACAGTTTTGGTGACATTCCTACGGCCCGAAATTTTGGTCAAAATTCAGTTAGAAGATCGAATATTTTTTGGATAACTGAGGATGCAATTCCAGAAATGATACTTCCAATTTATTTTTTCGAGAATGAGCTTTCCAGTGCATCAAATCCATGGTGCCCCATGAACAACTCCAGTAAAAATAGAGAGGGACACTGGTGCAGCGACGTGCTATACAAACGGTTTTTAACCCCTTTCCGCGACGTAGTTCTAAACCATCGCCTTGCATGTGTGGGCGATAGGGGGGGGTCCATCCCACACGACACTGTGAACCCGTTGACGATGGTGGCCAACGAACGCAAACGATCTGCAAATATAATCGTGTGCGGTGCAGGAACAGATCGCACACATAATCTTTTCGGCCTACGTGTGGGATTTGTGATCAATCACACATGTCCAAGACTAGTGAAACGCGTCTAATTGCCCATGGAAAACAAACGGAGTATGACCTTTAACCGTTTGTAAAACGTTACCTAATCCACACGGGCCATAGTAGACACTGTGTGTGTGATATCTTCGTCATCGCACACGAGTTTCTCTGGGAACCGTGTACCATGCATAACATCATCGGACACGTTTCCCGAAAAATGTACGCGTGGCATCGTCTTTGCATCGGGCACGGTTTCCTGTTGGCTCACGTGTGAGACACGGTGCTATCGCAAACGATTGAGTAGCTCCTACGCACACGCACAAGTGTTGCAAACCGTTTGTCATTTCTTATGTATCACTGACGTTTTAGATTATATCTCGTGTGCTTTTCCTGTGGATCATAGGCGGTTGCGCTAAGAGTTGCGTGTGCTTTCTGTTCTGGACCGCACACGCTTAGTTGCTTGAACCGTGTGCGCTGAAATTGCCAGGTTATTGTAAAATATCGCATTTAATTCACCGTGCAAATAGCAAATTCGCCACAATATGCAATCGACAAATAGTGTCCACATGAAGAACATTCATCATAATTCCCCACAATATGCAATTTAACGAATAGTATCCACAAGCAGGGGATTCATCATAATTCACGACAATATGCAATTGAGAAAATGCTAGCTAAATTCCACAGCTGTTAAATCGACATATCCAGTACATAATCATAGTGTACAAAATACGAAGACATGATCACATGGAAAATAATGCATCCATGTGTATATGTTTAACTGATAACACTATATGAATGCGTACTTATTTTTAGGCGATTTAAATCCAGAAATCTTCGACGTCTTTAGAGGGCTTGATATAGTGTTTCACAAAGAAGGTGCTGATAAATTTCCTAACAGACAACAATTCATCGGCGGCAAGCGGTTTAGAAGTCATCGGTGCCAAGATCAGCTGCATGAGTTTTAGATCAGAATGTGACATACGTGTGAAGTAGAAGATAGTAATTAAGAAGCAGACTTACTGGTTTTATCCTGTCAGCATCGACACCACATTCAGCATGTCTGCATAGGTTCATCATGTGTGCACAAACGTAGTATCCACATAAGCTGATACCTTGTTGTTGCTGAGGACACTAAATTTTTTTGTACAGTATTAGTCATGTATTTGCCCTGTTAGGAACAACCTAACCGGTGTAAGTTGTTTCTTCTTTTTTCTGTGGAGAGAAATAGAAAGAGGTTTACTTAGAAACTTGAATATCTGACTAGCATTTTTTGAAAATAACGGATTTCGTTGTCTTACCGGAGAAACGATCACGTGCTGCAGAGGTAGTTGGCGGTCGAACCGATTCCCTCCTAAAGTTATGTTCATTGACAATACACTGTAAATGAAGATGAATTTTCACACACTCAATTCTGGAACCAGATATGAACAGAACGCATTAACATCAAAAAATTCAATACTTATCCATGAAATCCTGAAGATGACTCAGATCCTGAGGCGTATTTGACTCTCTGAGAGAATCCATGTAGTAATCTGTGTTGCGTTTTGGAACAATGACCACCAAGATCCAGTGACCTCTACAGTTTAAGAAAACCATGAACGTACGAACTATGTCTAAAACTGAAAGACGATCAATGTATGCGTGGTTGTATATTTATAGTTACTGTTCATGATATGGCCACATGAAGAATTCTCCTATCTGTAAGTCGAACAAGATCTTGGCGACATACTCAATGGAAGCCGTGCGTGAGTCATTATCTTGTAACAAAACGCCGTTTGCTAAATCTGGATCTATGAAATACGCATGCACCCATGTTGTTCTCTGCGTCGTCAATCCCCTGAGAGGAATATAGTACAGTTAGCTTTTTTGTCATTTACAGCCTTGTATGGAGAAGATGATCAGAGTTTGTGAAGTACTTACAACATCAAGCATTTGACAAGAGTGGCAGCAAGCTCATCAAAGTTGAAGAAGAGATGAAAGTCCTTGAACTCCACACTGATGGTACCTGGAACGTGAGAGAAATGCCATTGGTCGTAGTGCAATTCCTCAATGTTAGTATCTTCTCCTTCCGACATTCTGTCCATGCAATATTTATGTCACTTGCGAGCACTAGAACTACACTCGTCCCAGAAAACGCCAACAAGGAATGGCTGGCCATGTTTGTACTTGCGTTTCTCAAATGTGTCTACTTCCATACTAGAAAGTTGCTTTTGAAGGCCTGCTTCAGACATGTGGTCAGAACCGGGATTACCCAGCCCTTCGAAAACCTTATTGTTAATTTGGGTACGGTCAATGATTGTTTGTAGAAGGAGGCTCTTGGTCCCATCCCTCCTCGCTCTTTGGAGGCCCAACTTCCTATGTGCAACCGGGCCCGCTTCTGTCTTCTTAGCTGAAGCACTTCTTGTTTGACATCGGGTTTCATCAACGACATGCTGCTAAGAAGTGTGTGAAGGTACGATGGACTGCTGAACAGATGATGCCCTTGTGACGGACTGTTGAGCTGTAGTGCCAGAGTCGACGGACAGCTGACCAGCCGTTGAAGCTATTCTGGGCTTCTGAGCACCTGGTGCCAACGTGTCGGTGTGTTCATGCGGCTGTGACAACGTGTTGGTTTGCTGAGCAGGCAGTGCCGACACATTGGTATGCTTATCAGGCCGCTGCGAACCGCTGGACTGATGAGCAGGTGGTTCCTGACTTTCGGAGTGCTTAGCAGGCGGTCCCGGACTGTCGGCCTTCTTACCAGGTGGTTCCAGACATTCAGACTCATTAGCACGTGGTTCGGTCGGGTTTATCTGGTGAGCATGCAGTGCCAATGTGTCTGCACTTTCTGCTTCAGTGGCAGGCATCTGAACCGATGATACGTCTTCAGCAGTTGTAGGCCTTGCCACAGGCTGCTCAGGACGGGACGATGACCTGGCCTCTATGGCAGGAAGTCGGTAGGGCTGATCACAGGTTGATGTCTCGGGCATCTGATTCCCAAGAGTATGTTCATCGGGGGAAGCACACAAGATCTGCTGTGGCGAGATGAGAGTCACCGGTTCGAGGCCGACATTGGTTGCTTTTGGGGGGGCTGGAGGGGTCTCATCCAGGAAGTATATTTCTTTCCGTGGCCCCTGGATATGATTTAACCGTGTTTCTTCCAAGGTCCTCTGCTCATCAGGGTCCCCAAGGACATTCTTCAGGGCAAAATCACTGAATCCAGGCTTTATATCAGTCACGTAGCACTTCACACAACCCGGCTTCAATGGCACATTGTCCAACAAGAGACCCCCGTCAAAGTCAGGGTTGTAAACCCACGTTGTTGCACATTTTAAACTACCTTCATAATGTGTAAGCACGGCCCTCACTCTCTCCCCCTGTCCATATAGATCAGATATAGCACCATCATGTCCAGCTGCAGCATCATTGTCGCTGGGGACAGCTGATGCACAACTACTCTTGTGCGGTGTTGCCACACAATAAGTGGCATCATCCATGCCGACATCCCCTTGCGTCTCCTGGCTATCTCTCAGCATTTGTGTCTTCTCCTGCATATATGACTCCTCAACTTCCTTTCGAACTACAGGATACATGTCCCTCTTAATCTTTTCGCGCAAGTCTCTCTGCTTATAATCACTCCTAGCTTTTTTCATGCTGAGCCTCTCTTCTTTGCTTAGTGAGAAAGCCCTCTTGTGTGGGACATTGACCCCAATACCCCTAGCACGGCCAGGGGGCTCTTTGGTAGTCAGAGGCTCGGACAAAATGTCACATGGCCCTGAGTTCCTGTACAACCTTCCAGTGTTTTTGGAAGCCTTTGCCATCACATCATACAGTTCTTGGTCTGCTGAGTTTTCAAAGTAATAAGAATCGTCTCGATGCCTCTTTGCACATGCACGCAAGTAGTCCCTAGCGCGAGTGCCCCTAATTTCACTAAAGGCCGGTTTGCCACCCGCAGCTACTGCTTCTTTGTCCTCCTGGTCCCATATCGGTTTCATGCCGTAGTATCCTGCAACACCCATACGGTGGGTGTGTGTGTGTTCTTCTTCTGAAGTTTTGATTGCATGCCACTCTTCTTAATAAACTCTTCACTGGCCCTGACCCTTTTGAATTCTGTCCAATCTTCCTTTGTAATTTGGGGGTATGAGGGGATTGGGTCCTTGCCTTGACTGAAGAACTTCTTGTACAACACATGCTTCCAGTTTCTCCAAGCATCCCTGGCCTTCATTAGTGCAGCGTGTTCCACCTGCTCTCTCCACTCCTCAGGAACGATGAAGTGCGCCATAATCTCATGGACTATCCTCTGCCGTGGTTCTGTACCAGCCTTCCGAAATCCCGGCAGATTAATGTTGAGCCTTGCCCTGCCAACAAATCCACACACACTCCTAAACCTCGTGCGTGCTTTATCAGGTTTAGTTGGAGCCCAAGACTTCAAATCGATGTCAGTTAGTTCGTATACACCTTTAGGCTGGTGTGTGGGCTTTCTTGGAGCGCTCTTTCGGCTCATGACCGGATGGGTGATTGTGGCAGCTCTATCCCGTTCATCATTTCTTGGTACACGATCATCTGTTGCAGACATGTTGGCTTCGGTCTCAGATGAAGATACATCGCCAAACGTCTGACTGTCGTCGCTGCTAATAGACATCTACAGAGTAAACATGCGAAATTCAGAAAAGGGGGATAAACATAAAAAAATGTAACAGCTTGGAAGCTAGCTGTCTAAACATGGCATGTGATCATTTGGAAATGTACGGCTAATCTGTTTGTTTAGTGTGACTCATGCGCACATGATATGTAATTCGACAATAACTAATTGGAACAAATACAACTTATATGTTAGAAGGTAGATGATGAACATAAATACGCTCTTCATTATTTTATAATCATTGTGGGGACAAACCAAACCAAATAGGACAAGGGATCGCAAGATAATAGACCTCACCGCGATGAAGGGCAGCAACTGACCGTTTTTTTTTGCAAATCCGGCAGGAGAGGCGAGGGTACAAGATCGATATGCTCGACGGCGGCTGGCGAGCAAATGAAGAAGGCAAGGCGTGGGCAGCCGCGTATTCAGAGCGGTAGTGAAGGGTAGGGTTGATGCCGGGAAGCGGGTACAAGGCCGGGTTGAGCACGACGGCGCCGGAAAGGGTTCTGGTGTGGATCTAGGGGACGGGAGGGGGAGGGAGCTAGCTGTCGATGGACTTTGGATAGAATACGCGGACAGATGAGTGAAACGGGGGAGGGCGCGGGTTTGGGGCAGGGGAGGGGGGTATGTTGGCGGCTTCGGTGAAAAGGGTGAAAAAAGATCGCCTTGCGCCCCGCGGAAAAAACATTGCAAACGGTTTCATATAGTAACCCGTGTGCACAAGCAACACAAACCTGTTCGAAATGAAAACCTAAAAACTTTGAAATGTTGACATGACCTCATCGTTTTGTCTCGAAATTTTTCCCACAATACGCAGCTATCGTTGTACCCTAATATTGATTTTCTGGCGCATTTCTGGGCTCGCCTGCTATATTTTTCAGCATTTTTATCATTTACGGGGCATTTATTGCATATAAATGAAATCCCAACTTCAACAGCGTGTGTTGATGAGAGGTATAACGACCGCCGTTCGATCTGGGTGAATCCTACGGTGCAGACGCACGATCCGCGTGGTTTGGGTTTTGTCCAATCAGAAAGCAGGACTCACGTTGTGTGCATTAGGTTTCATAGGCCGCGGTTTAGAAAGCACAAGGTTCTAGTGAACGAACCGTGTGCTATTTGTCCATGCAGAACAGTCATATTTTCATTTCAAATGAATTTGGGACTTCATCATTTCGCCTCGAATTATTTTCATCCGCAAACAATCAATTATTAGCCCCTGTATTGATTTCCGGCCGTATTTTCATGACTTGTTTGCTAATTTGAAGACATTTTTCCACCAACATGGGGCTTGTTAGTAATTTAATTGGAGGAAATGCAGATGTATTACGAAAATTACAAAAATGGGTGTGTCACCGTGGCATGGTGTGAAGACCTCGTGGGAAAAATTGGTAATGTCTGGCGGAAGTTGTGATGGCCTGCCCTTTGAAAATGAATGCATCTCACACAAAGGATCATGGTTTACGAAAAGTAGAGTTGGCATTTCGGACTCCAATCGGTGTCAACCTCATCCTTTCCCCTTGGTTTTTTCCATGGTATGCAAACATCATTGTACTCCTAATATTGATCTTCTGGTGGATTACATGTCTCGTTTGCTATATCTAAGTCATATTTTGCAGTTACCATGTTAATTAGTTCTTATAAATAAAATATCCCAACATGAATAACGTGTGGATGGTGGCAAAGAATCTCTTACAAATCATTTGTGTGTCGCTTTGCATGATTTTCGTCATTGTGCAACGAATGAGAAGAATTGTCAAGCATTTTGGATGGGAGATGTGTCCACCTAAATAAATGTCAGTAATTTAATTACAGGAAATGCAGATGGACTCAGAAAATCACGAGAATCGGTGTGTCATCGTGGCGTCATTTCGAGACACCGTGGAAAAAATTTGGTAAAATTTGGCACAAGCTAAAATGATCGCTAATTGGAAACCATAGCATCTGAGTAGAAGGATCATAGTTCCGAGGGGAGAAGTGGCAAATCGAACTCCAATCGACGGTGTCTTCATCGCCTCTCCTCCAAATTTTATCCCACGGTAGTCAATCATAATTATACGTCATGTTTAATTTTCTGGCGCATTTCTGGGCCCGTCTGCTATTTTTTCAGCATTTTTTATCATTTACGGGGCATTTATTGCATATAAATCAAATCCCAACTTCAACAGCGTGTGTTGACGAGAGGTATAAGGACCGCCGTTTGATCTGGGTGAATCCTACGGTGCAGACGCACGATCCGCGTGGTTTGGGTTTTGTCCAATCAGAAAGCAGGACTCACGTTGCGCGCATTAGGTTTCATAAGCCGCGGTTTAGAAAGCACACGGTTCTAGTGAACGAACCATGTGCGATTGGTAAACCAAACTGCACATGTTCAGTTTGTACATACCGGAGTGAGATGAACTAAGCGTTCTAGCTATATACAGTACATGCGAAACTAGATCAACATAAGGCCATGCATACCTCGCAATACAGTACATGCGAAACTTATAACAGAACGAACTCAGTACAGATCCCTCACAATTCAGTACATGCAACAATTCAGTACAGTAGACATAATGATTAGTTTTTTGAATCAATTCCAATGTACATGGGGTGATCGCGATCATTAGGTTGACCCCTAATGAACTTAGGATTTCTGATGATTTTACGCTTCTCCTCTTTTAAGTCGCGTGACCCCTCAGGTGGCAACTCATCATACTGATTGTACTCCTCCTCATCACCAACATTCTCGACGCCTAGTACCCTCCTCTTCCCATACATCACTACGTGGCAGTACATAAGCAAGAGGTCTGGCACAAAGAAAATCTGGGTAGCATCGCTTGCAAGAATAAATGGGTCCTTGTGATATGCCATAACTCTGCGGTCAACATATGTCTTCCTGCTGTAAGCATCAACCTTTACGCTACGAAGAGGGACCCATCCGCACTTGAATAATGCCACCTTCATTTGCACATAGTCAAGCTCCCAAATCTCTTCAATGGTTCCATAGTACACCTGTTTATCATCTTCCTCTACAGTTAGGCATTCTATTCGAACAGAGTTGTTCTGATACGAGGTCTTAGCATCACGTTCCTCAGTGTAGAACGTGTTGCCATTTATGTCGTACGCTTGGTACTTCATAATCGTCATTGATGGCTTTTGTGCCAACCACGTTGCAAGGTCATCTTGGGGTCCGTTTGTCAAACGATCCTTCAGCCATCTTATATAGTCCCAATTGTGTGCATTTGTCTCGGCAGCTGGTGATAGCACATTGGGTAAGTTGCTTCGTCGTATCTCCTCCATGTGTTCTGCAGCATGAGCGTCGAGTATCGGGCTATTAAGCAGTACCCTCAAATGGGCTTGATCGGCCATATCTCTAGGTGCACGAAACTGCGAGCCAGCAAGGACCGGCTTATCAGCCAACCTTCCCTCATGGTGAGAGAGGGGCACACCTATAGGTCTAAGTTTCATGTATTCGGTGCAAAACTCAACCACCTCCTCCGTGGTATAACCTTGTAGGATGCTTGCCTCTGGATGACATCGGTTCCGACAATAGCGCTTCAATATTCCCATGTACCGCTCGAAGGGATACATGTTGCGAAGAAACACAGAAGCACAATACTTTATCTCATCCACAAGGTGCACGGTGAGATGGACCATGACATCAAAGAATGATGGTGGGAAGAACATCTCTAAGTTTGACAATATCCTTGCAATATCAGCTTGCATATTATCCAGCTCTTCAACATCTACCACCTTCTGCCATAGTTTGTTGAAGAAATCACAGAGATCAATCAATGTGTTTCTTATGTCTGTGTGCATCATATTCCTTATGGCCACCGGGAGGATTTGTGTCAATATTACGTGGCAATCATGTGACTTCATGTGAGACAACTTCTTTTTACCCAAGTTGTCATCCACGAAACTTCTGATGTTTGCGTAGTAGGAAGACAGTATCTTAATTGACAACAAAAATGCGAAGAACTCTTTTACTTCTACTGTAGTGAAATTGTAACTCTGGTGTTGGTGGAGCAATTTGTCATCATCTTCTGCTTCATTCATGCGTTGTGATTGATCACCAAGCATATCGAGTCGTGCACCGTCACCATCCTTTCTTTTGCCTTTAATCTTGAGCAGAGTACCAAGGATGCTTTCACAAACATTCTTCTCTATGTGCATGACATCAATGCAATGACGTACACTTAGGAACTCCCAGTAAGGTAATTCCCAGAACACTGATTTCTTCTTAAACACTTGGTCCCTGGGTGTTATTTTTGACGTCGAACCGGATCCCTTGCCAAGCATAACATTAATTGTTTTAACCACGCTGTGGACTTCTTTCCCATCATAGGGTCTTGGGCCCGTTCCTTTCTCTACCGTACCATCAAATTCAGCAGTCATTTTTCGGTAAGGGTGATTTCTCCTTAAGAACCTATGATGACGCAAATACATGGTTTTGCGCGAGTTGGAAAGAAATCTACTCTTTGTCCTATCCATGCATGTGACACATCCTATTGGTCCCTTTCTTTTCTGCCCCGAACTGTTGCCTAATGCCGGCATATCTTGAATGGTGTGCAGCAGCAACGCATGTATCCGGAAAAACTCCTTTGCGTTGGCATCATAACAGCTCACACCAGACCTCCACAATGTTTGCAGTTCTTCTACCAGTAGCTGAAAGTAAATGTCAATATCATTTCCACGTTGCTTCGGGCCTTGGATAATCATCGACATCATGATGTCTTTTTTCTTCATACACAACGAAGGAGGAAGGTTATATATGCACAGAAGCACCGGTCAAGTGATGTGTTTGGTGTTCATATCGCCAAATGGATTAAATCCATCAATACACTCCCCTAGCCATATATTTCTCGGATCCTTTGCAAAATCTTTAAACCTGTCAGTGATTTGTTCCCACTAAGCCCCATCTTTCGGGTGCCTCATATACTTATCTGCAGTTCGCTCATCATGATGCCACCGCAACCTCTTTGCCTCTCTAGGGTTTGCAAACAAATGCTTCAACCTTGGAATTATAGGCATGTACCAAACAACCTTGAACTGGATTCCTGTCTCGATCTCTTCATCCATTTTGTACTTGTCCTGTGCTCTCCTGCGCTTGTATCGTGCGTGCTTGCATATGGGACATGAACGCAAATCTTTGTAATCACCTCGGTACAACATACAATCATTCACACAAGCGTGTATCTTCTGGACTTCAAGTTCCAATGGACAAACAATTTTCTTCGCTTCGTTCGTGCTTTTGGGGAGCACATTATCTTCTGGAAGAATGTCTTTGAAAATACTCAACAACTCTGTGAAGGCCTTGTTTGATAGACCGCTTTCTGCGTTAAATCTGAGAAGCGTCAGTGTGACACTCAACATGGAATATTTATTTTTGCAACCTGTATACAAATCTTTCTTGGAGGCCGCATCAATGCTTGGCAGCTCCTTGTACCCGGCTATATCTTTATGTGGGCCCTGGAAATCTGCAATCATAGCAGCAAAATTTGGCATATCATCAAGGTCGGTGTTGTCTTCTTCACACTCTTGGTTTTTCTTTGTTTTTTTTTGGCATGCCAGTCTTCTGTCTGTAGCTTGACGTCTGAGCCCCGAGGTTAAATTCATCACCGATGCGACTCTGATCGGGGTTTGGCACCTCGTCGACAGGCAGGTTATTACCTTCATCCATAACCGGCTCTTCACCATGTTTAGTCCATCTTGTGTATCCACCCATGTATCCCCTTTTGGATAAGTGTAAGTCGACCACATCAATTGGAATTGACACCGTATTGCTACAATCCTTGCATGGACAGAGGACATAATATTCTTTGCAAATTCTCTTCTTTGTCCGTTCAGCCAAAGCCATGAACTCCTTCACGCCATCCCTATACCTTGAGCTTGTCTGACCCCCCATCCATTCAGATCGTTCCATCTGCACATGTTGCATCCTTAATGGATGCACAAAGATGGGAGAATAAATCACAAGATTTTATTTTCAAAATTTATGGAGGGCGCTGCATAATGTTACCCAGCCGTGCAATGACACTAATGAACCAGTCAATTTACACGCATCGTCAGTAGTGCCATTATATGAATTTAATACATTAATTAGTCCACTCAAGGAAAAGAATACCTTAATTAATTAGCAGCGGCACGAGGAGACATCAGGGTTGAGGAGCAGCGCTTAGAGGGGCACCTGCCTGTAGTCCGGGCTCCACTATCCTGCCTACGACCGCGAGGGACGTGCTCCGGTCACGCCGGCACCGACCACGAGGATTGATCTCCTCTTATATCTCCCGCCGCCGACCGAGGAGTGACCTCCTGTCACGCCACCACCGCAGACTGACGGGGATATAACTCCAAGGTGTAACCCGCCCTGCTGGGCCGGGTCAACATATGAACAGTCTCGTGACCCAGTTCAAGATGGGTCAAGTCTCAAGTTCAAAATAAATAAGGTGGCGGTTGGTCAAGACGCCGGACGGCCCACCACCAGAAGATGGCGGCTCAAAGCCCATGAAGCTAAGGACATCGGTTCGAGTTTCCTTAAAGCGCAAGATATGTTGGAGATATAGTAAGTCACGGGTTATAATACGACCCGGACTCTGTTGTAAACCCTAGGGCTTGACCTGTATATAAAGGCTGGCCCCTAGGGCTGAAAGTCTCAAGTTACAATCTCTCGATAGCTAGGTTAGCGATTCCGCACCCTTGTAATCGAGATTCATCAATCCAATACATGAAAAGCAGGACGTAGGCTATTACCTCCATGGGAGGGTCCAAACCTGGGTAAACCCAACTCTCTCTCTCGCTTGACCCCTTCGAGTCGCCACCAAGCGGCGATGGCCTCACACCTAAGTCCTGTTACGAGGACATCTGACGGGTTGACAAAACCACGACAGTTGGCGCCCACCGTGGGACCCTCGCCCGATGGAGTTGATTTTTTCGAAGGGACTCCAGTCAGGATTCGGGAAGTTTGTGGTGATGCAGATGATCAAGAGCCATTGCGATCTAGTCTACGAGCCGGTTTGGAGCGTCAAGGACGACCCGATCGGACGCAGGTTTCAAGATCCCGCAGGGGTGATTGGGTCAAGAATCTTCGAGCCGGACATCTACATCGACATCAACGAGCCGGCTCGGAGCACCCAATCCAATCAACGTCATGATAGCTTTCGCCGCGTGTTTGTTGGCTTCACATAGGGGGTCAGCCTTTCAGATGAGCCGGCCTCTAGCGACGACGTCCTCGTCAATTCGGACGGCACATCATCCACATGAGATACGGAGTCAATCTGCTCTCTTCATGATGGCAGACTTGGGGGCTCATTGGAGAACGAAGCCCTTGAGGAATACAATGAGTTGCCACGACAAGTCGCTGTTTACATGGCAGGAGCTACGGCGGTTCCAAATCCAGCTGTGGCTGGAGGTTCTGGCGGGTCAACCAAAACGCCGGCTCAGGCTATGACCGAACTTATGGCCGAGAGGGCAAAACTCGTGGATACCCGGGTCACTATGGAAAATCAAGAGGAGCGCAATGTGGAGCTAGCCAAATTGCGTGCTCAAATGATTGAGGTGCAAAAGGAGATAGATGCTGAAAACGCACGGATGGCAGATCTACAAATGCGCATACATCAGGAGACGGAATGCCTTAAGGCTGAGGCCTGGCGGTTAGGGGTCCAGAGAGAAGCATCGGATGCGTTTTACGAGAGGAGACGCCATCGGGGGCTCCCCCCGAACCTTAAGCCTCAACAGCTTTTTAATACCCCACGTCAGACACCAGGAACTGTTCAGCAACCTAGGAATCGACAGGAGGAACCGACTCAAAACCCACCGGCTCAATCCCCTCCCCCCCCCCAGCAATTTGAGACGCCACAGGGCCACTTTTCAAATCTTGTTGATAACATATTGGCTGCAACCCAAAATTTGGAAGCATTGCGCTTTAATGGAAACTCTCCGCTTGAGATTGAAGCCAGGAACGCCATCGAGATGTTAAAGACTGCGGTGGTACATCAAGCACATTATTCGTATAGTCGGGATCGGATGCATTCCACCCCTTATGCAAGCAAGGGCCATCATGTGGAGTCCCCGTCCGTCTCTAGCAGTGGGCGAAGACGGCATCATGAGGTCTCTCCGACTCGTCCCTAGCCATCAGACGCCCAGGCAGTTGTTGACGCGGCGAGAGGTGCGTGACAGACAAAGGCAGAAGCAGCAGCACAGGCGATCCAACAGCTTCACCCTCAACCGACAAGTTTGGGGGCTGGGTCGAACAGTAGAACGATTGGCATACCATGCTTATCCCCGACGCTACGCGCTGAGCGCATGCCAAAGGATTTCAAGGGGCCTCGTAAGGTACCAAATTACACGGCAGATCTTGAGACGGCGTCTTGGATTGAGAGTTACGAGTTAGCAATGGACATGCTGGATGTCAGCGATGTTGTGTGTGTGCTAAATATTTAACCATGATGTTGGAGGGTCCGGCTCACACGTGGTTGAAAAATTTGCCTCCTAACTCCATCAACACATGGACCGAGCTGAAAGAACGATTCATCAAGAATTTCCAAGGGACCTGCAAGAAGCCTATGACTATAGTGGACCTACAACATTGCGTTCAACGAGTTGATGAGTCGGAGCACCATTGGACAAGCCAGGTCACTGAAATCATCCACTCGTCAGATAGCATCACGGCGGCTCAGGCAGTCCTGATATTGGAAAAGAACTATCAATTTCAGCCTTTGGTCCAGAAGCTCGGGCGGCTCAAGCGAAAGGTGCAAGACATGGGCGACTTGATGGACGTCCTCACCAGATATGCAGAGTCATATAGCACGAAGGACCCCGGGTCAGATGAGGACAAAACCTCCAAAGGCAAAAAAGCTGAAGGAGGAAAAGGCCAGCACGGCCATGGAGGCAACCAGGGGGCTCAGAATAACAATAAGCGAAAGCAGCCGGATGGTGGGTCCGATTTCGTGGCCAACACTAATACAGGTTTTAAAAACCAGCGCCGGAACGGTCGACCTGGAGGAGCTTACAATGGGAACAAACGGCACAATTATGAAGAGGCGCTTAAAGCACCTTGCCCCAAACACAGCACCCAAGATAAGTCGGCCAGCCACTCTTGGGAGAATTGCTATATCATGCAAGAGTTCCATAGCCAGGCTTTCCAGAATAATTCAGGAGGCAATGGTGGACCACATCCGGGTCAGCATGGACCCGGCGGGTCACAAGGAGGCCCAGGAGCTAGTTTTCAACATCAGGGAAATCATGGCAACGGGCAACATCCTGGCCAGAGCAATCAGCATAACAACCAAGGAGGATTTCAAAGTAATCCCAAGCAGTTGAATAGCGGTCAGTATCACTAGCGCTTAAGTCCCTAAATAAAATTTATATTTTGGAGGATATCAAAGATGAAATCTTATGTCTCCAAGAGGGAAATAAGTCGGCCCTGGAAACCGAGTGACCTTACTTAAAACTTAGCTCTTCCGGCTCCTTTTTTGTAATTTCTTCCGCCCTTGCAGAATTCTGTATATACTTCTTTATGTTTCAGTTATGAATAAAGCTGGCGTATTTTGTCGTTTCAACTTACAAGATGAGTTTGAGTCTTTATTTTCTGGAACAACGGGCACTTGGGGGCTTCCGACTCATCGAGTCTAGCTTTCTCACCCTTGTGACCCGGCATATCAAATGCCCCCTTATTAAGGGCATTTGGGGGCTTCCAGCCCATCGGGCTCAGCTTTCTCACCCTCTTGACCCGGCAAAATAAAAAGCCATATATGGTTAAACCTACTTGTGTGCTTGTTGCCACTCCGACCAGATGACCCCGTGAACTCTTGACGAGTCAATCCTTCTTGGACCCTGAACTTGTTATGGTTAAAACACCGCCTCTAGTCATGTGAGAGCAGGCACACGGAAAGCTAGGATAAACCATGGGTTATCATACCCGCTTCCTTGAAGCAAGACCCGAGCCTCGAAAGCCGGTCTTTTTTCTGTCGAGCCTTGAAAGTCGGCATCATAATTATTTGTCTTTTGCATTAAGGCTAGGACCACTAAAGGTACCTTGAATGGGGGCCGCCTCATTTTTTCTAAAAATCTTCGGGAAACAACCCCCAACATGGATAACTATCCGATGAAGCCCATCGCGCAAAAATACTTTGGGCGTAACCTTATATGAAATAACCAGGCTATCAGTTGCATGACAACAATAATTATGTCATTGCTTGAAGAGGCTAACATAGGACCTCGAGCGTGGACATCAATTTTTGGCCAAAATTCATTGAATCAGCTTAACAACTTTGTCTTATTTGGCTTGAGTATTACATCAAGGTTTCAGGTACAAAGGTTATTACCCACCCCTGTTTCCAAAGACCGGGTTAAATAATTGAGTTTGCATGAGCAGCCAATTGACGAACTATCCTATGAGTTCAACATTGTTGAAAGAGGAATAAGTTGTTAAAATCCAAGGCCGGGTCATTTCGCCCGGCTATATCTTATCAAAAGGCTCGTCAATGGAAAAGATTGCATAGACAGGGTGAAGAGACATCAGATAAAGTATCTAGCATCAAAAGTGCAAAACATGCACGATGGCACGACAAGTGTTCAGCTATCCCTATTACATGAGGCCACAAATTGTTTTTTCTGCCCATACATGGGGGCTTAAGTTTGCAAGGTAACAATCCAGAAAGCTCAAATCGCCGCCCACATGATCCGGGTCAGTAGCAGTTAACCTCACGCATGAGACGCCTCTGGGTTATTCACCGACTAGTCTTCTGGCTCCTGAACCTTAAGAATGCCCGCCTCCCAATTGTAATGAGACAGAGCCTGGAACACAGCCTCGTCGTCAAGGATTGAAGACGGGTCAACTTCAGGAGCAAAAATGTGCTCACGCCGTTGAGGAGTCAGATTTTTTGTTATCAGTTCAGGTGGAGGAATCCGAGTGTGATTGGCGCCATAAGCCGCCTGGTAACTCCTTAGCTTCATCTTGGAGACCAGCTGAGTTGACAGAATTTGAGCATCCTTGACACAAGCCGAATAATCTTCTTGGGAGAACTCTGACCTGTCATTTTTAAATTCGGGAAAGCCTTTTGCTAGCTCTTTGGGGTCAAGCTCTTCTCCGTAAGCTAAAGCCCGACTCAGTGCATATATCGCGCCAGATCAGGGGGCTGATCTCTTCAACTCTGGAATATGCTGGGGGATGATGGAGAGATTGTCCAATACATTCTTGATATATTTTAAGGGCTGCTTCTCCCCCAGTGTCGCCTTAATTGCGAGATGACTCCCAGTATAGAGTTGCTCCGTCAATGAGTAGACAGCCTTGAGCATGAGCAGACTGTTATCATAAAAGCTGCTGGTCCGGGGACCTGCACAATAGAATCAATACATGAGTCGCCAAGCACATTATCTTTACGTTCTAAAGAGGACAGGATGATACATATGTACACTTACCAAAAACAGCTTGGGCCATTTGGGCAATCTGTCTATTTAACCCGGATAATTCTTCGGTAATGGGTTTGAGCCGACCCTCAGCGTCTTCTGCACGCTTAACCAAAGCTGTTTTCTCATCTTCAAAGGATTTTTTCTCTTTTAGCAAGCCTGCCTTGGTATTCTCCACCTCAATCAAAGAAAGGCGAAGTTTTTCTTTAACTTCTGCCTGGGAAGTCTGCCTTTTTTCCAGGTCCTTTTTCAAATTGGCCGTGCCGGATTCGGCTGTTTCAGAGCTTCCTGCATCATGAACAAAATTTACATCAAGTCCAAAACAAATTGCAAAGCAATATATTTCGCACTTGGGGGCTAATGTATCTCAGCTCTTTTTTAACCTTGAAAATGAGACAAAGACCCGACTCATCTCAAGAAGATGAGCCGGCCCTTGGGGGCTACAGGTCAAAAGTTCTTCAAAGTTATTACAAGACCCGACTCATCTCAAGAAGATGAGTCGGCCCTTGGGGGCTACATGTCGAAAGTTCTTCAAAGTTATTACAAGACCCGACTCATCTCAAGAAGATGAGTCGGCCCTTGGGGCTACATGTCGAAAGTTCTTCAAAGTTATTACAAGACCCGACTCATCTCAAGGAGATGAGCCGGCCCTTGGAGGCTATAGGCTAAAACAGAGAAACTTTCGCAAGACCCAGCTTATCTTAAGATAAAGATGGGCCTTGGGGGATAACAAAGGATATAAAGATGAGGACATATATAAGGAGAACATACCTTGTCATCGTTTTCTCACGACAGATGCCATGGGGTGGCTTATCGAGAGTTTTTGGGGCCGAAGGAAGCCGACGAGCTCCGGTGAGGGGATTGGGGACAAGCGGTCTGTGAGACGCGATGTACCCAGGTTTGGGGCCCTCTGTGAGAGGTAACACCCCTAGTCCTGCTTGCCTAGTTGATAGACCAAGAGAACTACAATGGCGCTCCTTGAGCTGTTGGGTAGAGGAGGAAGAAGAAGCTAGCCGGCTCTTCTTGCCTCTCTAAGTGTGTGAATGGGAGTGGGAAAGATGGTGAGAATGCTTGCCCCCGTGCATGGGGGGCGTCTGGGGGTTTTATAGGCCAACCCCCCGGCTTACAATATACTTGAATGGTAGTGGGAAGGGGGACCCGGCTGGCAGCCTCTCTGGCCGGCCGGAGACACCTCTGGCCGAGCCGTCTCATCGCTTGCGGGGTCCACCGGCTGCTGGGCCCCGCCGCCCGCAAAGCCCGCCGGCCGCTCGGTCCCGTCGAGGACTGGGGCTCGCCGGCCGGTCCCCGCCATTGGTCCGCAGCCACCTGCCCCGACACGGGCCGCACAAGGCGGCGTCGCCTTGCGGCAGCCGGCCGCGGTCTTCGGTATGGCGGGTCGCCCTGTAGCAAAGCGAGGGCTGGTAATGGAGTGGACGGAGGCATTCCGGCACTGTCGCCTCGTCCGGTCGCGATCGGCCGCGGTCAGCGGTATGACCGCTTGAACTGTAGCCATGCGTGCTCCTCCGTCAGCGGTCACTGCAGCCACGCGGACCGGTCATGGAGGTCACGTCTTATCACCGTACGCGGGTTCGGTGGGAGGGGACCGGTGCTGACCTGCCCGGGAGTCAACGGTAGAGCCAGTCGTTTTTCACGTCCGCCGGCTGCTCGTCAGGCGGCCGTGCGCCAGTCGGCCGGGGGCCAGCCGGCTGCAAGCCAGCCGGCCGTGTGTCAGCCGGTCATACGTCAGTAGTCCCCGAAGCCGGCGGCGGGGCCGAATCCTCCCGACGGAGGGGCGCCAACGGCTTCATCCGACGGCCATGCCTCGGGCAGTGGCCCAGCCGGCCAGTTGTGCCGGCAACTATGCCCGACGCCTCGGGTTCCGCCGCGACGCTTCGGGGCGCGCTTCGGGCCGCGGTGCGCCACGCGTGGCGTCGCGGGCACCGTGGGCCCTCCCCTGGGAACGTGATGGGACGCTGCCGCAGGCCTAGCCCGGTAGGCCTCGAGCCATGGGCGGGGATCCTTTGCCATCTTCTCCCTCTTGCCGCTCTGCGCATCGAGCTCGCGCTGCGCTGCTGCTCTCGCTCGTCCCGTCGCTCCTGACGAGATCATCCACGGGAGATCGCGGGGATCCTCCGTGTCTCGAGTCTCCGCCGTCCTCGTCCCCGCGCGCTAGGCCACCCCGGAGATGGCCGACGGCCCATCCTGTAGCTGGGGCGGTTCTGTGGTGACCGCAGAGGACATTGAGTACCTCCGCCGTGCCCGGATGCTGCCGACGGAGGATCGCGTCGCCGCCCACGCTCCCGGCGACGAGCTAGCGCCGGAGCCCAAGGAGGGGGAGTACGTGATCTTCGCCGCGCATTTCACGCGTGGCTTTGGCCTGCCGGTGAGCAGGTTCTTCAGATTTCTCCTTAACACCCTCGACCTCTAGCCGCACCACCTGGGGCCGAATTCCATTCTATAGCTTTCTAGCTTCGTGACCCTCTGCGAGGGTTACCTCGGCCTCCTCCCCTCCCTGGAGCTGTGGAGGAAGCTTTTCTACCTCAAGGCTCTGAAGAACGCCAATGAGGCGTACGCCTACGGGGGGACGATGGTGTGCGTCCGTGGGACACTCTTCCCCCGTCTCACCCTCATCGAGTCTGTCAAGAAGTGGAACAAGTCGTTCTTCTATGTGAAGAACGTCGACCCGGCACGACACTACGTCCGGCTGCCGGCTTTTGTCAACGTCCCGTCCTCGGGGGCGAACTGGACACTGGACGTGCCGTTCGAGGAGGTCACCAGCATTCTGGGCTGGCTGCACTCCATGAGGAGCAGAGAGGGGCTGGTTGCGGCTGACCTGGTGGCCGCTTTCATCGACCGCCGGGTGCTGCCTTTGCAGCAAAAGCCGGTGAGCAGGATCTACGACATGGGAGGCCGGCGTGACCCATGCCGGCTGTCCACCTTCGATTTGACGCTGGCTCAGGTGGCGGAGCGCGTGAACTCCGTCACCAACTTCAAGCTGGATATGCGCACGTGGCGCTTCGGCAAGCTGTCGTATAGCCGGCTCGACCCGGCGCCCCTGGTATGTTTTGTCGTAATCGCCCCTCCTCCTTTCCGTCCTCCTCCTCCTATCCCCTGTGCTTACGTGCTGTGCTGACCGCAGCATTTTGTGCGGCAGAACACGCTGGACGACCCGCACCCTCAAGTGTTTGCGGCGGACCACGCCGACTCCGATCCGAAGGACTTCGAGTTGGGAGGTGCTGTCGAGGAGGAGGTCGAGGAGGGCGGAACGATCGGCGACCCGGGGGCAGGAGGCTCTTGTCGGCGTCCTGGGAACAGGGGTACCCAGACTTGCCTGTCTGCGGCCCAGGGCGTGGCCCACATGACGGCTCGTACGGCCCAACGCGACCTCACTAAAGACAAGGCCCTCGCGAGGGCCCCATACTCGCGAGGGAGACAACGTCAAGACTCGTAGGGGAATAGGCCTCCCCAGGCCCCCTCCTGAGCGGCGGAGATCTCTATGCAACGACAAGCCTCGGGAGGCCAGGGGTGACGCAAGCCAGGCCAGGCGGGCGCCAGCGCGCGCAGAGGAGACAGTTTCCTCTTTGATGCAAAGGAGGCAAAGACGAGCGCAGATTCCCAAGGCGCCCCGCCAAAGGTTCCCATTCCGGTGCAACGAGACCAAGACCACGAGCTCCACAAGACGGACGTCATCGCCGAGCCCACCTTTGCATCACCACCGGCTACTTTGCAGGCGAAGACCAACTTTTGTCAGGATAAGATGTACTCCCTATCCCCTTTCGAATTTGGCCATTGTGGGATCCCTTGCCGCCATTGTGACAAGGGAAGAGGACCCGAGTCGCCATAAATAGGGCTAGGCCACCCCACGAAGAGGGGGGGAGATCCAACACCGCCCGAGCGCCCTCGCGAGGCAACTCACCACTGTAGTAGTTCATCCACAAACCTCCTCGTGAGGCAATCCACCAAAATCAGGAGTAGGGTTTTACACTTCGCAGCGGCCCGAACCTGAGTAAATCCTTGTGTGCTAGTCTCTTTCTTCCCGAGAGTGTGCGAGCTTGTTCAGCTAGATCGTCGAGCTAAGAGCTAGAGGTTGAAGCTGTTGGGGATCTTCGCACACGCCCCTGTGTTCGAACTTCTTAGGGTTTTGTGGAGCCCGAAATCCGACATTTGGCGCGCCAGGTAGGGGGCGTGTCGGGATCCTTACACAAGATTCGCCTCGCCTCCGCTCGCCATTTCCATGGCCAAGGGACACCGAGCCCACGCCGAACGACGGGCTGCTCGCGTTGCTCGGGCGATGCCTACAGACCTCGGCACCCCGTGTCGCCTTGCCCCCCCCGTCGGCGGACGCCATCACCAGCCCGGCCTTCGACAGGCGCTGGGGGCTGTCGCCCTCATCGACCGCGCAGCACACTCTCGTCGCCCCGAGCCTTCCCCGCGTCCGCGTCATGGCATTGTCCTCCCGAGCTCGCCGCGACCTGGCACGCAGGCGAATCGCGCTCCTCATGGCCTGCGAACTGCAGCGTTTCCACGTTGCTCGCGGACGCTGTGAGGATTGGGTATGTCGCGCGGCCAGGCGCGCCACCGCGGCAGGCGAGGTCCAGGCGCTTCCTTATGGGACGGGCCTGGGGGCTCGCGTCCATGGGATCACTCAACCGACCGGCGCGGCGCTGAGGACACGCGGACGCCCGGGGGAAACGCGTCGCGACCCGCACCCGCTGGGGGCGCGGCCCGGCTCGTCGGGCACGCAGGAGTTGGTCCCTGGTACAGACGGGGGCCGATGGGAGATGCTGGCCGCGCGGGGTGGGCGCCGCCTCGCGCCTCCCAGCACGCCCGGCGCGTCAGGGGTGGACGCTCGGAGACTCGTCTACACCAGCACCCGGGGGATCGCGCAACTCCACAACAACAATGTTGATGAGCGCCCGTGCCACGATGGGAGCAGCGCCAGCCACCACGACAACAGGAGGAGCATATGCGACCTCGCGAGCGGCCTTCGTCGGGGCTGGTATGTATAGCCTCCCGAGGGCGGCTGGCGGGACCGGTCCCATGAGGGTGCCTGGCACTGGCAGCCTCGTGAGGCGCGCCCGCTGGTGGGGAGCTACCCTTGGCAAGCGCCTGGGTCCGCGGACCGGTGGTCACCTGCCTGGAGACGGAGGGTGGAACACACGCCCATGTCCCCAGGCCGGGCGACCTCAGCCTGGAGATGGAAGGTGGAACACACGCCCATGTCCTCGGGCCAGGTACTTCCAACCTGGAGACGGAGGGTGGAACACATGCCCATGTCCCCAGGCCAGGTGCTCCCGACCTGGAGACGGAGGGTGGAACACACGCCCATGTCTCCTGGACGGGCGTCGCCAACCCAGAGACGGAGGGTGGAACACACGCCCATGTCTCCGGGCCAGGCCTTGTTCGACCTCAACTTCCCTTGGTGAGAGGTTGAACTTCCCCTAACATTGTCCAAATGAGGCTTGCAATATACCGTTGGAAAGCTGTGGACACGACGGTCACGACCTAAGTTGAATTTTTGTCAGAATATAAAAGGTTTAAGAGCAGTTTTGAAAACCGTTTTTGTTCATACAAAAAAAACGTGAATCGTATTTTCGACGCTATTTCTAAACCATTTATCGGAATGAGGCAAATGAGATGGCGTTGGATAGCTGCTGCAAATCCGCTTCTTTTTCGTAGAGAAAGTTTTTTTTCCAATTTTAAACTATTTAAACGTAATTTTGAAAATGGCCGAAGTCCCACCGAGTTCGTATTTTCGCATTATTTTCTCAAAGGTTTATCGGAATGCAGCAAATGATATGGCGTTTGAAAGCTTGAAGAAAAGCGAAACTTTGTTATGTAGATTGTTTTTTCCAATTCTTTACAGTTTTAAGTCAATTTTGAAAATGGCGAAAAACGTTTTTTGGACGTAATTTCTACAAAATTTATCGGAATGGGGCAAATAATATACCGTTGAAAAGCTACGGAAAATGCGGAACTTTTTCATGTAGACGGTTTTCTCTGATTCCTAGCCGTTTTCAAGCAATTTTGAAAACGGTGAGATCATGCGTTCTGCCATTTATCGCGAAACAGAGTCTTCGAAAATGCACCGCGCGAAGAACTTGAACTTCTCGCGCACGTCTACCTGAACTTCACTCTGTTCTTTATGTGCAGTTTTTTGCTAGTAGCTCTCCATCCACTCATCGGAATTGAGCAAGTGAATACCGATGGAAAGGTGATGTAAACACGCAACTTTTCCGTGTTGATCCTTTTTTCATACTCGCGACGGTTTAAAAGATTTTCATCTGAAATTCATTCAGTGTAGTAGCTGAACTTCCTGCTGTTTTCACGTTGAACTTTTGTGACGTGTTTTCAATTATAATTTCTCACACCATTCGTCGGTGTTACACAAATGATATTCCTTTTTGTACAAACCTCTCTCACAATATTTTCCTAACTTTCTCCGACCGCGGACTTGAACTTATAGAAACAAAAAAATTGGACCTTGCCTTTTTATTCATTTTTCTCATAGTAAACGCACACCATGTAGTACATGAGCTTTCTTCTTTTTTTATAATTTGAATTTTTTATTTTTATTTTTTGAAATAGAATTGCTCCCAAATAATAACTGAACTTCTCTGTGGATTGAGAGAATTATTTTAAAACACAAAAAACAATTTCTTTTTTGTGTTTTTGAACATGAAAATACAAGGTGAACCTCTCTTGTAAGAATTTTTGAACTTCCCCGCGCAGAGCACTTGAAATTCTTGCAACAAACCTTTTAGTCTTTTAGTTTTTATTCTTTTATTCTCACCTGAAACACATTTTTTGTAGTTTTTGAACTTCTCGTTGTTTTCAGTATGAACTTCTGTCATGTTTTTGTGTATACATCGTAATTGAAGGTTGGGTGTCATTTTTTGCCATTTTAAAACATGTATTTGGAGGTCGCGTCCCGCAATATAAATTTTAAACTTTGCACGGAGGTGCACGTGAACTTTTGGCAACAAATCTGAGTTTTTTATATACTTCGAACATCTCTGTTATTTTAATTTGAACTTCTTAATCTTATTCTTAGGAAGGAAATATGTTTTTAATTAAGCATCAGACATTTTTTAAAATTAAACTTTGTAGTTTTATTTTTCCTAGAAACGGAAATAATTTGAGTTTTCCGTTTACATCGAACTACTCCTTTATTTTAATTTGAACTTCTTCATTTTTATTTTTTAGTAACAAGGAAAATTTGAGTTTTTTATAAATATCGAACTTCTCTATTTTTGTAATTTGGACTTTTTGGATTTTGTCTTTTAGCATCAAAATATCCTAGTTCTGTAATAAATATTGGACCGTCCGTTATTTAAATTTGAACTTCTAGAGTTTGTCTAATTTTAGTAATGAGGACACCCCTTTTTATGATTTTTGAACTTCTCTATTTTTAAAACTCGAACTTCTTGTTTTTTATTGTTGAACTTATTGTTTTTCATTCTTTAATAATGAGGAAGATTTGGATTTTTGTATAAACATTGAACTGTTTTTTTATTTGGACTTCTTGAGGCTTTTTCAATTATTTATTTTTACATGTAACTACTCATATTTACTTATTTGAACTTCAACGAAAACAAACATATACGCATGCACTCGCAGAGAAAGGGTAATGTCTAGCGGCAGCCACGCCAAAACGAACACAAACACCCCTACATGCATATTTAGAAAATCCATTGAAATATGAATTTCGTATGAAACCCTCAAGCACGTGGGCTACATGTATAGATACAATCTTCTTTAGAAATAGCTACAAATTTAACATACACGTGATCTGCTCCAATGAAACCCTTAAGTTTTAACATGTGAACTCTCTCGACACTAATGGATCAATTTTTATAATGCATTATTTCTTTAACCCATTTTTTATGTAATTTTTTGGAAGTTCATATTTGAACCGTGAACTTGTCCATGTTTTTTCTTTTCTTTTCATGCCGAACTTGAACTTTGTTTCTTTGTCTTGAATTTGAGAACAATTTTTCAATAAAACTCACTTTTGAACTTATCTCCGAGATGTACTTGAACCCACCTTTTTTGCACATGATCGTCAGACATCAAAAGGAAGAAATATCCCTAAAGAAAATGGAAAAATAGCATGTTATTGTAACTAAGTCCGACCTTTGAATCTGAAACCAACGGACCAAAACATCGAATTTTTGCACCTGCAGGTATGGTTGAACTTCAGACATCAAAATCAGTGAGAAACAACACATAATTTCGACAGGGGGGTCGATGCTTTTATCTAGATACAATACAACAAGAGGGAACATCATAAAAACAAGATCCATAGAGGATGGAGCTTGGGGCGTATATGTGCTGGGCGACCACTCGCATGGTGCCTCGAAGCGTAGGTGTGGCGTGCTCACATGGGTGGAGTTGAATGGCCTGAGTTGGCAAAGTTGAATGGCCTGGGCGTTATGGGGCCGGCTGTAGGTGGTGGCGCCGGCTGTAGGATAAATTTTGTCGGGTCCGGCGACGGATCTTAGGGGAAGAAAGGTACGTCGGAGGGGGAAGGCAGGCTGTCGGGAGAGGGGTCGTCGTGTTCGCAGGGGAAGCCATCCCTATTCTCTGGATCGTGGACGGCAACGTGCTGGGGAGTATCCATGGCGGCGCCAGCAGGAAAAATAAATGGAGGTGGGCCACGCCGGAGAGGTGGTTTCGGCCGGCAGCCGTTTGTGACCGCGTAAGCCTGGTGGTGCTAGGGGACGGCGGTGGGTCGCATCGGTGACGCCTACCATTGGCAGCAGGCGAATCGCGGTGGTTGCCGACGTCGTTGCTAGGTAGGGTCCCGGCGTGGCGCACGGCTGCGCGTCTCTGGGATGGCGCGGGGTGGCGTTGGCGGCCATGGCAGCGTCGATTGCAGGCGGAGGAACTGGGACTCGGCGGATGGCGGCACGGGAGGATCCAGGGACGGCGGCGGCCGGCAGATGGCAGCACGCGTGGGTGGGGGCGGCGGCTCCAGTGGCCGGCAACACACGCGGGTGGGGCGGCGGATCCGGTGGCAGCGCTGCGAGGGAAGGTGGGATCGGGTGGGGGATGGGCCGGTGGGGATCGGAGTTTTCCCTTTTTTTTCTCCACTGTACTATTTCGGGACTTCGGGAACAAGTCTGCGGGCTCCTTATAGGACGCGTTGTGATCAGAATAACTATTCTGATCCTAGGATCAGAATAGTGCTACTCTATATATATATAGGGTGGGTCTATTCTAACATCACCCTTAAGAGTCTTATTTTGACACCAATACGCTTATTCTGACACCACCTCGGCACTACACAAACCACCTAACCGAACCTTCAAAAATAGAAACAAAAACCACAGCCCACCCCCACCCACATGCCTCCCACGACCCACCACTTACCCTCCCTGGCCACAACTTGCCGTCGTGACTCCCCACCCACCACCACTCGTCGCCAGCCCCGCCGCCCACCACCACCACCCGCCGTCATCCCCGCCGCCCACCACCACCACCCGCTGCCAGCCCCGCCGCCCACCACCACCATCTGCCGCCCCACCCACCACCACCTGCGGTCCGCCCCGCCGCCCACCACTGCCTCCTAGGATCTGGCGGGCGACCCAATGGACGACCCCGACCACCGTAGCGCTCCTGCCTCCCACCACCTGCCGGGATCTGGCCGGCGACCACGGGGACGGCCTCCCGACCACTTCCTCCTCCTCCTGGCCGGGGCCGCCGCGCCCCCTCCTCCTCCTGGCCGGCGCCGGCACGCCCCCTCTTCACCACCCCAACCACCAACCTCCCCTCACTGCATCTCCCCTCCACGCCTCTGCCCAAACCTGCCACCTACCGCCGCCGAGGACGCGCCACGGCCGGATCCGGCCAAGTATTGACCTCCCCTCCCCAGATCCGGCTGACCGTGAGAGTCATGGATCCACTTGCGCCTCCACTATCGATGCAGTCGAGCATCAAGCAGGAGGGCAATGGCCACATGGCAGAGTTGCTAGTTAACACCGGTGACCCCCCTGACCATGAGGTCCTGTGCATGAGGGTGCCTCTGTTGTTTTGCATGTGGATACCGATGAAGTGCACTGTTGCTGGGGCGCTGGTGGATCACCGGCGGATGCTGTGCAATACACAACGCGTTGCAGTGCTGTACTCAGCGCCTAGCACCCATGCCACTCTCCTCTCTATTGTCCACTGACCCACTTCACCTTGATTTTGCTATTTTTGAAGTTTGGAAAGCACGATGTGCAGCTCTATTATTTTGCATCTCGGTGTGAAGTTCGCCCAGGATCTCCATGTGCTTCAGTTGCTTAGGGTGTTGCAGTGCGGATGCTTGGTGGCGGCATGTTGCAGCTTCAACCACAGACGTGCAGTTTGCATCGATGCACTGACGTGCAGTTTATTGGAGCCGACGTTTGCAGTGCTCTGTGTGTGGCATAACTAGAATAACCCACATGGGCAATTTATAATTTGTGCTTTTGTACAATTTTCCATGGATCTGATTGTAAAAACAACTTTTACTCATGCAGTTCGCTCGACCAAAACTCGAAAAACAAATGAAGTTTATTATAATAAAAAAAATCTTCTGTCGTTCACTTTGTAAAATAAAAAGAAAAGAAAAATGCAAGAAGTTCGCTTCCATAGCTTTCCATAGTTTGCTTTCAGGAGTGTTACTGTTCACTTTCAAGATTGTTTCGATTAACTTACGACCAAATGTGAAGCACAAAAAAAATATTAGGGTAACAAAAAAAGTAACGCGGTTCATTTATGATAGTGTTGCAGGTCACTTGTCCTCGTCTCCGCGGTCCACTCGTTCATAATTTTATTGTGAAAAAGGACATGAAATCATGCAGCTCTCTTGACCCTCTGGTGTTGTTCGGTTTTCTATCTGTAGCAGTGCGGTCGACCGTCTGATGATGTTCATCTCTTAGGTGCAAAAAAATTGTTGCATAAATGACAAAAAAGGCAATGTGGTTCACTTCCTGACAACCTTGCGGTTTCCTTACACCCCGATATGAACCGCATCCCACTTCCTCGTGTGGGAAAATACATGTCTGGCAAAAGAAATCATGCAGTTCGCTTGCCCGTCTAATGCAGTGCGGTCTTCGGTCTGAAGTAGTGCGTTCTTCTGTCTGATGCGGTTCACACGTCGATTTTTGTGTCGCGAAAAACAGAATGTCCGCATTTCGGTAAAATAAAAACTGCTCTTAAACCGTAAGGAATTAGAGAGAGTGTTCTACATGAAAAAGTTGCGCCTCGTCGATATCTTTCCAACGCTGTATCATTCGCATCATTCCGACGAGCGGTTTGGAAAAAATTATGAAAATACCCTCACTGCCACTCGTAGGCAGCCGCACCATTTTCAAAATTCATTTAAAACCGTGAGGAATCTCAAGAAATGATCAACATACAAAAGTTGTGCCTATTACATAGATTTCCAACGCCGTATCACACGCCTCGTTCCGACAAACGGTTAAAAAACTACAGCGAAAACCGTAGAAAAAAAATCAAATAATTTGAAAAACAGAATTCCTCGTTTTGGTAAATTTAAAACTGCTCTCAAACCGTAAAGAATTAGAGAGCCTAATAAACATGAAAAAGTTGCGCCTCGACGATATATTTCCAACACCGTATCAGTTGCTTCATTCCGACAAATGGTTTAGACAAAAAGGCGAAAATACGCTCGCTGCCACTCGTCAGGTGCCCACCGTTTTCGAAACTGCTCTTAAACCGTGAGGAACCTCGAAAAGTGTTCAACATGATGAAGTTGCGCATTTTCAGTAGCTATCCAATGGTATATTATATGCCTTGTTCCGACAAACGGTTTAGAAACTGGATCGAGAAGAGTGCCGAAAAAATGCTTGCAGTTTTTTCTGCTGAAATTGCAGTGCTCGTTCGATAGGCATGCAGTGCAGTCGCGTTAACCATGCAGTTCGAAAGTGATGTCAGAATAGTTATTCTACACCCAATGTCAGAATAGATGGCACTATTCTGATCCTAGCATCAGAATAGTTATTATGATAACCTCCAGCCCTATAAGGGCCCGATAGAGATGTTCCTCGATCCAATCGAATCGGTGCGTTCAAAAAAAAAACTGCAGCCCATCCTTGACCTCCTGACCTTCTTATCCTTGCCCCATGCGTTGCCCCACATCCCGCCGCCGCACGTCGCACCATCCTCCCGCCCCGCAACCCGCCGCCGTGCGCCGCCCCCATCCCCGCCCCCGCTCCTGCCACCGCCGCCCGAGGTCGCCGTGCCCCGTCGCCGCGCGCCGCCCCCATCCCCGTCCCTGCTCCTGCCGTCGCCACCCAAGGCCACCGTGGCCTATCGCCGAGCACCGCCACCGCTCCTGCCGCTGCCGCTCGAGGCCGCCGTGCCCCGCCGCTGGCCCCCGTCCCCCGCCGCCTACCATCGTCCCCCCCAATCTTGCCTCCATCCATACTCAAGCCCGCCCCATGCGCCTGCATGTCTCACCTGCCGCAGGGGCCAGCTGAGAACTGACGGCATCCCCTCTCCCCACACGTCAGCGCCATCGGAGGCCACCACGCTCCACACCGCACGCCGCTGGGCCCCTGGGCCCATCCATCCCCTCGTGTCCCTGGCGCCAGAGGTAACCGCACGCCTCTGCCAGGCCCTCTCAGCTCCGCCACCTCCCTGCTATCTCTGATGAGCTCACCTGCCAACACGCCTCCTCCTCCCAATGAGGATATGCCGCTGCAGCGTCCAGTCCGTTCGCCAACGCCACCCAAGGCCGTTCAACATCTCAGTGCTAGGCCGTCCATTGCCCCAACGTACGCCCAGTCATTTTCGGAGCACCTGGTACTAGGCCCTGCACCCTCTCTTCCACACCGCGAAGGACGACGGAGAAAATCAGTTGATTGATACTGCTCACCTTCTACTACATTTTGAGATTCAAAAGAAGTCCAGCTTTTCATCTTTAATGCGCTGCTTGATACTGCTCGCTGCTGTGAAAATTCATGTTTTCTGGATGAAAAAACAATGATGTTGTCTATGTGCTTGTTGTAATGCTCTTGAGGACCAAGAAAGCTTGATTGTTTTGTATGTTTGTATTGCAGGAAAAACAATGGAAGTAAAAAAATGGAACATGAACTCTCATCATTCAAAGATAAAAAATATTCTTGGTCCTCACATTTTTTTGGTGTGCTCTATTTGCAAGTTTGTGTGCCCACATTTTTTTAATGTAAATTCTAATGACGGATTGTAAGTTTTTTATTCAAGTGATTCAAGGATAGAGGGGAGGAAACAACAACTCATATCTCATGCAATGGTTTGATGTTTATTCGAAAACTAGGTTTTTTCCGTTGGCAAAATAATAAAACCAAGAAGTCCAAATTAAAAGGATGGAGTAGTTCAATAATTACAGAAAACTCAGATTTTCCTCGTTATTAAAGAATGGAAACAAGAAGTTCAAAAATAAAATAACGCAGTAGTTTGATGTATAAAAATGAAAAAAATTCAAATCTGCCGACAGGGAGATCATTAGAAGTTCAAACAAAAAACGCAGAAGAATGAAAGATAATAGTGCACTTTGAAGTGGAACACCATTTCTATATAAAAAAGCAAGAAGTTCAAATTCTAAAAATAGAGCTGTTCAAAAATCATAAAAAAGGATTTTCACAGTTTCTAAATAAAAAACTCTAGAAGTTTAAATTTAAATAACGAACCGGTTCAATATTTATTACAAAACTAGGTTATTCCTGTTACAAAAAGAAATAAACAAAGAAGGCCAAACTACAAAAATAGAGTAGTTCAATATTTATAAAAAAAACTCATGTTTCCTTGTTACTAAAGAAATTAAATCATGAAGTTCAAATTAAAATAACAGAGTAGTTCAATGTATACAGAAAACTCAAATTCTTTCTTGTTTCTAGTAAAATAAAAGTATGAAGTTCGATTTAAAAAAAGGTTGATGATTTTTAAAATCACATTTCCTTCCCAAGAATAGGATAAAGAAGTTCAAATTAAAATAACAGAGCACTTCGAAGTATGTAAAAAAACCAGGGTTTTTCTCCTTACTAAAGAATAAAATAAAGAAGTTGAAATAAAAAAGGCTGAGAAGTTCAAATTAAAATAGCAAAGAAGTTTGAAGTTCATGAAAAACTCTGAGTTGTTTCTCATTACTAAAGATTAAAATGAAGAAGTTCAAATTAAACTCGTGAAATTCCTTACACGGAAAACAAATCAGTTTTCTTTCCCCTGTTTACAAAAACGTGAGACAAGTTCGTAGTGAAAACAATGAGAAGTTCAAGTACTACAAGGAATGCGTTTCAGGTGAGAATAAAAAAATAGAAAACTAAAAGCTTAAAAGGTTTGTTTAAAGAAGTTCACGTGCTCTTCCCGGGGAAGTTCAAAAATTCTTGCAGGAGATATTCACCTTGTATTTCCATGTTCATTAACACAAAAAATTAATTGTTTTTTGTGTTTTAAAATAATTCTCTCAATCCACAAAAAAGTTCAGCTATTATTTGGGAGCAATTCGGTTTCAAAAAGAAAATAAAAAAATCAAATTATAAAAATGGAGAAAGTTCACGTACTACATGGTGTGTGTTTAATATGAGAAAAATGAATAAAAAGGCAAGGTCAAAATATTTTGTTGCTATAAGTTCAAGTCCTTGGTCGGAGAAAGTTAAAAAATTATCGTGAGAGTGGTATGTACAAAAAGGAATATCATTTGTGTACCACCGACGTATAGGTGAGAAATTACAAACGAAAATACGTTACAGAAGCTCACCGTGAAAACAACGCGAAGTTCGACTACTACACTGAATGAATTTCACATGAAAATATTTTAAACCGTCACGAGTATGAAAAAATGATCAACACGGGAAAGTTGCGTGTTTACAATAGTTTTCCATTGGTATATCACTTGCTCAATTCCAGTAAGTGGTTGGAGAGCTACGACCAAAAAACAACACGTGAAAAATAGAGTGAAGTTCAATCAGACATGCCGAGAAGTTCAGGTTCTTCACGCGGTGCATTTTTGAAGAATTTGTTTCGTGAGAAAAGGCAGAACGCGTGATCTTGCCGTTTTGAAGATTTCTTGAAAACGGCTAGGAATCAGAGAAAATCATCTCCATGAAAAAGTTTCGCATTTTCCGTAGATTTTAAACGGTACATTATTTGCCCCATTCCAATAAAATTTGTAGAAATTATGGTCAAAAAATGTTTTTAGCCATTTTTACAATTGACTTAAAACCGTAAAGAATTGGAAAAAACAATCTACATATAAAAGTTTCGCATTTTTTTCAGGCTTTCCAATGCCATATCATTTGCTGTATTCCGACAAACTGTTGAGAAATTAACGCGAAAATACGAAGTCGGTATAACTTCTGCCATTTTCTAAATTACTTTTAAACAGTTCATAGTTGGAAGAAACTTTTTATATGAAAAGATGCGCATTTTCATAAGCTTTCCAACGCCCGAAATACCAACCCGGCTGTTCGGTTTCAAAAATTTCGCCATTTTTGAAATTCCTCTTTAACCGTAGGGAATTTGGGAACATGTTCAACATGTGAAATGAGCAGATTTGTAGCACCTATCCAACGCCATCTCATTTGCCTCATTCCGATAAACGGTTTAGAAATAGGCTCGAAAATACGTTTCACGTTTTTTTGTATGAAGAAAAACGGTTTTCAAAACTGCTCTTAGACCATGTACATTTTGCTAAAAATTTGACCTAGGTTGTTATACTGGTGTCCATAGCTTTACAACGGTATATCGCAAGCCCCATTTGAACACTTTTGGCGGAAGTTCAATCTAGCACTCGGGAAAGTTCAAGTGCTACTGCTGGGACGAGTCACGTAGTTATTGTATATATATATATATATATATATATATATATATATATATGGTGGGTCTATTTTGACATCACTCCTTAAGACCTTATTCTGACATCAAGGAGGCTTATTCTGACAACACCTCGTGCTCACGCACACGCGCACATTGAACTCCATCAAAATACAAAAAAAAGATTCCACCCACCCCAACCACCTTTCTCCCCCACTGGATCCCACCCCCTCCACCTTCTACCCTACAGAACAAGCTCCAACCCCATCCACTCCCCACCTCGCCCCGACGCCCTACCTTCTTACCTAGGCGTGCGCCACCGCGCCTCCCACCTCCCTCCACGGCCAGCTCACCCTCAACCCCCTCAAGCCACCGGCACGCACCCACCTACCTTCCATAGCCGGTGCGGCCCCATCCACCTACAACCGTCGACGCACCCCCGCGGCCATGGCAGGATCTGGCCGCCACCGGTCCCCGACGAGGCCTCCCACCTACCTACCATAACCTGCGCACCCCCACCCCCCTCCAATCGTCAGCGCACCTCACGGCCATGGCGGGATCTGGCCGTCGCCGGTCCCCGACGAGGTCTCCACTACTGGATCCGGCCGCCACGGACATGGTTGCGGCCAGAAAACTACGGATTCGGCCGCCGCGCCTTGCCTTCTCCTGCTACAAAAAAATGTCGTTGCACCGGCTGATCCGCTAACCTCCTGCTGGTCATCGTGGCCGGATCCACCCCTCCCACGACCGGATCCGCCGCGGCGCTGCCTTGCCTCGCCATCCTGCGGTAGTCCCATGGCGGAGCTCTCCAATCCCCAACTTCCTACTTCTCTACCTGCACGATCCGACACGCTCTGCCCACCTTCCCTCCCACTACGTCGTCTGTTGGAGCTGGAGAGGCCGAAGAAGCCAGCATGTATGTGGCTGCCGTGCCAGTGCAGTTCGCCGACAACGTGTGGTGAAGTGCACCTCGCCGTGCGGTGCGGTTCATAGTAGTTTTTTCCTTTTTTTCTGGATTTTGGATGCGCACTGCACCCGGATCCCGTGAGCAGTGCGTCTTGCGCCCCAGTGTGGTTCATCCACGGTCATCGCCGACGAAAATATAGATTTTGCTGTTTGGTACCCTGTATTTTTGCGTTTCACTTTGTTATGTTCTGTTGTTTATTTGTTATATCTATGGCGGCGTGTGCTTGTGCAATGCATGTGTGCGTATTGGCAGCAAAAAGAGGGAAAGCTCCAACGAATGTGGTCCATTTGTGTGAGTGTTGTTCTGTAAATGGATGTGTATGTTTTGAAGCTTGCTTTGTTCTCTGTTGTAGTTTGCTATAAACTTCTATGTGGTTCACTTGGTACACGAGCAAAAAAAATCTCAAATAAGTTCATTTCTTATTATATGTAGTTCATGGTTTCATTGTGGAAGTTTGATTAAGGAGACAATTTGACAAAAAATTGATGTGGTTCACTTGCCCTTGTCTTTATGGTTCACTCTCGTTCATAAAAAAAGGTAGTAAAAAGGACAACAAAAACTCATGCGGTTCATTTTTGGGTAGTGTTGCGGTTCAGTTACTCCCAACGTGAAGTACAAAACAATTGTTGTGGAAACGACAAAAAAGCGTACTGTGATTCACTTCTTGATGGTCTTTGCGGTTCACTTACGCCCGATAGGAAGTGCACCCCACTTTCTCGTCTTGAAAAAATTACGTCGAACAAAAGAAAACCATGAAGTTCGCTCGGTCTTGTTGACACACGAACGCGTCACGCGTACCCTCGACGCCGGGGGTGATGCACCGCAGCTCACGTCGAAGGAGGCCCGTCCGGAAGCGCGGTACGCAAGCAATCCGGCGGGCGCTTTTGAAACCCGACGCACCGCTTCTCCGGGATAGAACCCGTCAGGAGTCACGGATGGACGATGGGCTGCCCTAGGTCGATTCGCTCGCCCCTAGGGCCTCGAGGTTCGCCGTCCTGCAACAAGAAGAACGAACGAAGAACGAGAAGAAAGATACAAGGGAGAGGGATAAAAGTAGGGTAAAAAGATGTAGATGTGTTTGTTCGATTGTGTGTTGTTTCAATCGGCCATCACCTCTTCTATTTAAGAGGGGGTTGGACTTCCCGTACAAGACATGGACCCAAATTTCCGTCCAAAGGGTCAAAAATACTAGCCAAACTCGGACTCTTCAAAATCTGTCCGAATCTGCGTGAACGGCAAGCGGTAGTATCGCTTCTTGGCACGGTAGTACCGCCCAAGCGGTACTTCCGGGTATTAGTACCGCGCCACTTCCGCGCGGGTGTCCAGAAGTGTTTTTTAAGCGGTAGTAGGGCGGTAGTAGAAGCGCGGTAGTACCGCTCGAGAGGTACTACCGCTTATGGGAGCGGTACTACCGCCCTCTGCTATAGCAGCATCTTATAACGGCTGTAACTTTTGCATACGATCTCGGATTGAGACGATTTTTATATCAAAATCGACCGATTCGACGAGACGAAGCCAATCTCTGTAGATCATTTTCTCATATGAGGTCGTCTTGGGGGCTTAATCAGCCGAATAGTGTTCTGGATACAAAATCTCAGTACTTCGAACACAACTTCGGCCTTAGAGATGAAATCGGATGGCTATGGCCCAAATATCAAAGTTTCTCCTTTCGACGATACGGAACTTCCTCACTTTGAGCACTTTTCCATTTGAGGCCTTCTTAATTATGTTTTTGACCATGCCAAAATCTGGTGTCAACACATGCCCCCCTGTTTTTCGGCAAAACTTGTGTGCCGAAAAATAACTTGCACAATGCTTTTTCTAAGGACGATGTCAACACTCCATCGGCCATTTATGTTCTTAGGGCGATAACCATATATCGGCCATGTTTGCTCTTAGGGCGATAATCATATATCGGCCATGTTTGTTCTTAGGGCGATAATCATATATCGGCCATTGCCTATTTAGGCTTCTTGCCACACACTCGGGTGGTACTTCTTCAAATATTTGCCATTAAGAGCTCAAGGCAGCAATGTTCCTTGTATGGATTCCACCAAATATGAATTTCCGGGAACTATTCTTGCAATCCCGAAAGGACCTTCCCAACTTGGAGACCACTTCCCGAATTTTTTGTCTTTCGAACCAATTGGTAGAATCACCTTCCACACGAGGTCGCCAACCTTTGTTGCACCATGCCTTGAGATTCTATGTGCCCACAAAGCCTCGGACAATAGCTCATGCCATCTTCTTGGATTATCCTCTATCTTCTTCTTGATGAGCTTGATCAATATCTTATTGCTAGACTCAGCTTGTCCATTGGCTTGAGCATAATACGGGGAGGAATTGAGCAACTTTATCTTATATGATTCGGCAAATTCTCTAACTTGATGTGACATGAAATATGAACCTTGATCCGTAGTTAATGTTTGCGGAATACCGAATCTATGAATAATGTGCTCACTTATGAATTGAATTACCTCCGTATGTGTCATATTCTTGAGAGGTACTGCTTCAGACCATTTAGTAAAATAATCAGTCGCCACCAACACGAACCGATGCCCCTTTGAAGAGGAAGGATGAATTTCTCCAATAAAGTCTAATCCCCAACCTCTAAAAGGCCACGGCTTGATAATAGGATGTAACATAGCAGCGGGAGCCAACTGAATATCACCAAACTTTTGACATGCTTCACATCCTTTATAATACCTGAAGCAATCGTTGATCATCGTCGGCCAATAAAATCCAGCACGTCGTAATAACCACTTCATCTTGGGGGCCGACTGATGAGTGCCGCAAATTCCTTCATGAACCTCTCCCATAGCAATTCTCGCTTGGTCTTCGTCCAAACACTTCAAGAGAACATCTTCAACCGTTCGGCGATAAAGACCACCGTCTCTCATTGTATATTTGAAAGCCATGCGCCGAACAGCCCTGTCCACCCTTCCACTCGGATTGCACAAGTAATCAATAATGGGCTTCCTCCAGTCATGATTTTCATCTGCACTAGATTTATTGTTAGTGACCGAATCAGTGGGCTCTGGTTCGGTCTCTCCTATGCTAGCAAGACAAGACATCGGCTTTAGAGAGATATGAAACATGCCATGATCGACATGATAGCCGGATGCTTGTTGTGCCAACTCGTTTGCTCTCCAATTATCATGTCTAGATATATGAGCAATGCTAAAATGATCCAAAGTAGAAATTATATCTAGACATTTATCAAGATAAACATTAAGTGATTCGTCTAAACATTGAAAAACTTTGGATACTTGTTGTACTACTAATAACGAATCACCAAAAGCCTCAATATGTGTAGCACCTATAGCAAGCAACATCTCTAAGCCGAATAACAATGCTTCATATTCGGCTTGATTATTTGTGCAAAAATATTCTAAGCGGCATGAGGCTTCAAAAACAGCACCATGAGGAGATATATAAGCAATACCAACACCTTGGCCGTTGCTACAAACTGAACCATCAAAATATAATCTCCATGGTACTAACGAGACAAGGTTTATATCAATATCTTGCTTGTCATTAATCCGACGCTCAACGATAAAATTAGCAACAATTTGGCCTTTCATGGATTTTAGAGACTCATAAGCCAAATCATACTCAATTAAAGCATAAGCCCATTTACCAATTCTACCACTAAGAATTGGTCTATGCAACATGTATTTAATGACATCGGTTTGACAAGCTACTATGCAAGCACTTGGTACTAGATAATGTCTCAATTTTGTGCAAGCATAGTATAAGCATAGGCATAATTTTTCAATAAATGTATACCTTGTCTCGGCATCTAATAGGCGTCGGCTCAAATAAGTGATAGCATGCTCTTTTCCTTCGGTTTCTTGAGTCAAAAGAGCTCCAATAACGCCTTCCTCGGCTGCAATGTAAAGTCTAAAGGGCTCTCTATGCTTGGGCGCCTTCATCACCGGAGGAGTGCACAAATAATTCTTAATCATATCAAATGCTTCTTGCTGTTTTGCCCCCCAAGTAAAATCAACATCATTCTTCAACCGAAGGATATGAGTAAATGCATCAACCTTCCCTGACAAATTAGCTATGAACCTCCTCAAATAATTGACCTTGCCAAGGAATTTTTGCATATCTCTCTTGCATGTTGGAGCCTCCACTTTTTGTATAGCTTCTATCTTTTTGGGATCAATCTCTATGCCATCTTCATGAATAATGAAACCCAAAAACTTACCAGCCGACACGCCAAACGCACACTTCAAAGGATTCATCTTCAGCCCATATTTCTTCATCCTCTCAAAAGCTAAACGCAAATCGGCTAAGTGAGATTCAAAAGCATCCGATTTGACAACAATATCATCAATATAGACTTCAAGTATAACACCGAGTAAATCATGAAAGATCAAATTCATAGCCCTTTGATATGTGGCGCCGGCATTCTTCAATCCAAAGGTCATCACTGTCCACTCAAATAATCCAAGGAAACCGGGGCACCGAAAAGCAGTTTTGGACATGTCCTCTTCGGCCATGAAAATTTGGTTGTACCCCGCATTGCCATCAAAAAAGCTAATAACCTTATGTCCAGAAGCATCATTAATAAGCATGTCGGCTATAGGCATAGGATACTCATCTTTGGGCGTAGCTCTATTCAAATATCTGAAATCAATGCACACCCTCAACTTGCCGGAGCCTCTCTTTTCCACTGGCACAATATTAGAAATCCACTCGGCATACCTGGGGATGAATTCCATGGTAAAGGTATCAATGGCATGGTTGAAGAATATGAATGATGTCCTAACCGAAGATTATTTTTTGTGGACGAAAACCTTCGGCTTAATTTCTTATGAGATTCTTTCTCCTTCTTCACTTTTGTTGTACTTGTTACAATAGAAGCTTGCACATTATTTTCTGTTTGACTGCTCTTCTTGGGAACCCATGCCATGTTCTTCTTTCTCAGTTCATGTGCACTAAGCTTTTGTAATTCCTTCTTTTGCCAATACGATAAGCCGAGTGGGCGCCTCAGCTGTGATTCCTGTTCAAGCAATGGCAATTCTTTTCTAACCTTGTGCACTCTCATCTTCTTTTGTTCAGATTTGGCATCTTGATTTTGAACATTTGCTTGCTCGACTTCTTTGCCTTTAGTAGCCAATGTTAACACTTTAATTGGCTCTTTATCATTTAAAATAAAATCTGAAGTGGCACACGTACGACCATCTTTTTTGACTCGATATACTTGCCTGACCACCTCTTTCTTCTTTCTTGAGCTCCGGACCGATTCCTTTTGAGTGAAACGGTCTTGGTTATGTAATTGTTCATCAAATGTTGATCTTCTTGGAGCTGCATAATCTTGATGAGATGGTTCAAAATAAGATGAATAATGTGCCCTTGAATTATACCTGTCCCGTGGTGGATATTGATTCGTATAAGCACAGGGAGGTATCCATGGCATTGGCATTAACGTCCCAAAATATGGATATGAATACGACGCATTGAAATTTCCCTTCTGCCAATACCGTTCTTTAGGTTCGCGCCTAGGGGGTAATCTTGATGCTTTTGAATTACTTGGCCGATAAGCAATCTTTTCCTCACTTATCTTCTGATATTTTTCCAATAGCTGCGCGAAAGTGACTTTCGGCTTTTTACCTTTGCGTTTACGTCGGCCTTTGCTTTCTTTGGATGTGCTTGCATCGATCATTGGATTTTCTTGTTGCCCCCTAGTGCTTGGCGTCTTCACCGTAACTTTGATAGAACCATTGCCTTCAAGAATATCATCATTGTATTCATGAATAATTTTTGCACTTGAAAGCTTGATCCCATCACCTGCAGCTTTTACCTTCTTGTCTTTAAATGGATGGGCTTGAAGCAGCCGATGCAAAATCTTTTTGCCATCAGGACCAATAGGAATAGCCTGGTCATCCCTTGGTGTTTTAACAAGTCTCAATCGTCCGCTATCAATGGCCGATTTAACTATTTGATGAAACATATTGAAGTCCTCAAAATTATGCTTGAACGAATCATGCAACTTACAATACATTCGTCCTTGGATTGATGGCTTTACACGGTGATCAAGAATTCTAATATAATCATTCTTCAGCAACAAATCAAAAATCTGATCACACATGTTTGAATTGAAGGTAAACCTTTTATTTTCTAGGATCTTGCTGTGAGAACGGCTTTGGAGTTAAGCAAACGAATGGTTCAGATTTGGCACCCCATTCGGCTATGCATTGTGTCTCGCACTCTATCTCCGATGACTTTGGATAAGATATTGCAATAGCATCGGTTTTCTCAAAAGATTCAAACCTTGGCTTTATGTTTCTGAAATCAAAACTGTTATAACATATATGTCTCATTTGAGACCAAATGCAAGCCAAGTATGAAATAAGCAAAGCTACCCATGCATATATAAACTTTAAATAAGACAATGGGAAGTACTTTGACTGCGATAGTAAATCTTTATCGGTCTCTATAAATGGTGCAATGGGTTGACCAATGTGCTTTATAACAATTTTGTTGCTAACAAGTAAATCACCCTCCTTCATTGGTCTTTCAAAAGTATTTATGATAATTTTTCCAATAGATGCATCAACAATAAAGTTGTGACCAAATCTAAAAATAGGTAAATCACTTGGTAGACATACCTCTTCATACACGTTGGGAGAGTATGATGGTTGTAACACTTGAATAATACTTTGATCCACTTTTGAATGACTCTCCAACGCTTTATCCTCATCTTTTCCTTGATCCGTGCTTCATCACTCGAATGATCTTCAAGTGAACTTTGCTCAGCTGCACGCTTGTGTTCTTGATGTTCATCATTAACCAAACTTTGTTCGGCCATATTACTTTGTTCTTGATGCTCATCAATTTCCTTGGCACGGAACTCGTAGGGAAGGAAATAGGTTCCCTCAACTTCAGAAGAATCAAGCACAGCTGTTTTGTGCTTGCCATGCCCTTTCTCAATGGTGCTTGCCTCTTTGGATTTGATGGATTCGGAATACATACTAGTTGATTCGGCTTTTCCAGCCGAAGAACTTTCACTCTTCGAATCATCATTCTTTTCATTGGCTCCTATAATTGGCAAGACTTCTTCTGTAGTTGATTCGGTACATGTAATGTTTGATTCGGCCTTTTCAATAACTGAAATAACTTTGTTACCTGAATCAATACTTTTCTCTTTTTGAATTTGCAAGGCTTCTCGCTCTTGTCTAATTTTAGCCCACATCTCAGCTTGGTGAGCTTTAAATTTTTTCATCTCAATTTCTATCCAATCCTCATGAGATTGCCCCCCAATGCTTTGAGACTCTTTCGGCAATGAAACTTGAGTGTTGCCGAAACTTTGCAATTGTTTAGGGGGTATATAGCATGCTGCAACAGTAGGTGAAGACATATGCATTGGTGTAGAACTATATTTTTCCTCGCATAGTCTATCAATTGGCAATGATTCATCTTCATACAAAACTCTAGCTTTTATTGCATCATAATCAGGAAACAACCCCTTTTCATGTTGTTCAAGGCAAAGAGCACTAATCCTGTTATTTTGGGCTAGCCTCTTTTTTAACGAAGCCACGTCAGCTTCTGTAAGGAATTGCTCCATAGTATTTTCATATTCTTTCGGCAATGAGGTGTTGCCGAAATTTTGCAATTGTGTAGAGGATGCATTATATGCTACAACATTAGATGAAGGCATGTATGCTCCTGCAAATTTATCACTTATTCGGCTATGACCATGAAGGTGTGAAGCCGAATTATGAATATCAACAGTTGCATACGGTGCTGACACATTACTAGTATGAGGTGTAGCATATGATGGTTGATGGTAATTGGCCGAATAACTAGTAGTAGCATAGCCAATTCCACTATCCACCGGCACATTTGAATTAACATATTGCAAGTTAGGTGCCGATGAATAAAAAGGTGAAACACTTTTTTGCATATTATTGAAAGTTCCAACATGAGGTGTTTCAACTTGATTAACCAAACTCATCATGTTGTTCATCGGCATATGGATTTCTGGGGTTGCCGATGCATGAGAGTTGGAATACATATGGTGCATGTTACTAGTATCATAAGAAGTTGAAGCTTGTAAATTGCTTTGAATCGGCCCTTGCACATAATTAGATGTATAATTGACAAAACTAGGGTCGGCCGATAGAGCATACTCATTGAACGATCTAGTAACACCATACGAATTATTTGCATCTACATGAGGGGATTGAGTATTCATATTACCTTTGTAGATTGCAAACCCTAGATGACGATCTCTTCGTAGCAAGAACGGGCCGGAGACCGTTCAAAGCTTCATCCCCAGCGGAGTCGCCAAAAAGTGTGTTGACACACGAACGCGTCACGCGTACCCTCGACGCCGGGGGTGATGCACCGCAGCTCACGTCGAAGGAGGCCCGTCCGGAAGCGCGGTACGCAAGCAATCCGGCGGGCGCTTTTGAAACCCGACGCACCGCTTCTCCGGGATGGAACCCGTCAGGAGTCACGGATGGACCATGGGCTGCCCTAGGTCGATTCGCTCGCCCCTAGGGCCTCGAGGTTCGCCGTCCTGCAACAAGAAGAATGAACGAAGAACGAGAAGAAAGATACAAGGGAGAGGGATAAAAGTAGGGTAAAAAGATGTAGATGTGTTTGTTCGATTGTGTGTTGTTTCAATCGGCCATCACCTCTTCTATTTAAGAGGGGGTTGGACTTCCCGTACAAGACATGGACCCAAATTTCCGTCCAAAGGGTCAAAAATACTAGCCAAACTCGGACTCTTCAAAATCTGTCCGAATCTGCGTGAACGGCAAGCGGTAGTATCGCTTCTTGGCACGGTAGTACCGCCCAAGCGGTACTTCCGGGTATTAGTACCACGTCACTTCCGCACGGGTGTCCAGAAGTGTTTTTTAAGCGGTAGTAGGGCGGTAGTAGAAGCGCGGTAGTACCGCTCGAGAGGTACTACCGCTTATGGGAGCGGTACTACCGCCCTCTGCTATAGCAGCATCTTATAACGGCTGTAACTTTTGCATACGATCTCGGATTGAGACGATTTTTATATCAAAGTCGACCGATTCGACGAGACGAAGACAATCCGTGTAGATCATTTTCTCATATGAGGTCGTCTTCGGGGCTTAATCAGCCGAATAGTGTTCTGAATACAAAATCTCAGTACTTCGAACACAACTTCGGCCTTAGAGATGAGATCGGATGGCTATGGCCCAAATATCAAAGTTTCTCCTTTCGACGATACGGAACTTCCTCACTTTGAGCACTTTTCCATTTGAGGCCTTCTTAATTATGTTTTTGACCATGCCAAAATCTGGTGTCAACAGGTCTTCAGTCCGAAGCAGTGCATTCTTTTGTATGATGTAGTTCACGCGTCAATATTGGTGTCACGAAAAACAAAGTGTCCGTGTTTCAGTAATTTGAAAACTGCTCTTAAACCGTAAGGAATTAGAAAGCGTGTTCTACATGAAAAAGTTGCGCCTCGTCGATATATTTCCAGCGCCGTATCATTTGCATCATTCCGAAGAGTGGTTTGGAAAAAATTACGAAAATACGCTCGCTGCCACTCGTAGGCAGACGCGCCATTTTCAAAATTCATTTAAAACCGTGAGGAATCTCAACAAAAGCCCAACAAATGAAAGTTGCGCCTTTTCCATATCTCCCCAACGCCGTATCACATGCCTCATTCCGACAAACGATTAAAAAACTGCAGTGAAAACCGTACCAAAAAAATCGAAATTTTTGAAAAACAGAATTCCGCGTTTCAATAAATTTGAAACTCCTCTTAAATCGTAAAGATTTAAAGAATGTAATCTACATGAAAAAGTTGTGCCTCGATGATATCTTTCCAATGCCATATCATTTGATTCATTCTGACGAGCGGTTTAGAAAAAACACGAAAATACGCTCGCTGCCACTCATCGGACGCCTACCATTTTTTAAACTGCTCTTAAACCACGAGGAATCTCTAAAAGTGTTCAACATGGGAAAGTTGTGTATTTTCCATAGCTATCCATAGGTATGTTATACGCCTCATTCCGACAAACGGTTTAGAAACTGGAGCAAAAACAGTACCGAAATAACGCGTGCAGTTTTTTCTGTTGACATTGCAGTGCTCATTTGATAGGGATGCAGTGCAATCGCGTTAACCATGCAGTTTGGAAGTGGTGTCAGAATAGTTATTCTGCACCCAATCCAATGTGGTTGTCATTATCGCCATCGTAGCCCCGTGTTGAGGTCATCGTCGTCGTCGTCGCCCCCACCGCAGTCCCGTATCGATATCGTCATCGTCGCCACATTCCCGTGTCGAGGACATCAACATCACAACCCATGTCGATGGAAATGAAGAATTAGCTAGTAGTTAAAATATAGAATGCAAACATGTCTTTTTATCTATGTTCTCACATGCCTTTCGAAACAAATCACATTTTTTTTGCAAGCATCAGAATAAAGAAGGCATTTGTCCGATAACACAAACCTTCAAGCATCAGAGTAAAGAAAGTAAAAAGAAAGTATATAGATCATCACTTTGCACCCACATACACATGGCAATAGAACTATACCTAGTAGAACACATCATTCATGAATTGCCACTATGCAGAACAACATGCACTGCAAATACACTTGGTATTTTCTGATGCATAGCTCACATTAGCACATCATAAGAACTTGGACTAGATTTGAACATCACAAGTAATACTACAAACCATGGACCATGGACTTTACAAAAGATCATGATAATGTTTTAAAGACCAGGACAAAATTGAAATCCTAAAACCTGAAGATATGCTACAGGAGCATAGCTACTGCTCCAAACTGAGTTTGTGCAGTATAGTGTATCTATTTATTTGACAATAGTTATGTCGCTCCTAAAACAGAGCATCAACAATATTTCTAATGACAAGTACTACACAATCAATCTTCCATGGTGGTTCAGACACACTAAGAAGCATGAACATGAGATGGGTGCAGTCTAGGATAATTACCTTTTTCAATAAATGGCCAGTGATAAAGCTTTCACAATATGGACAGAGCATGAAATTCCACCATCTACTATAACTGGTACATTTGGATCCTTGGCATTCGATGCAACCTTGTACACGGTCATGGCCTATCAAACAAACAAACAAAAAATGGTTTAAACATGTACATGTGCATCGCCACCTTCTTCCCCGACGTGCAAGTCATGTCTCTCTTCCCTGACGCGCAGGTGGCTGCCACTCATCCCTAACCAATCCCAACGCCAAGATTATCGGCCACCATTTCATATGCATGCTATATGAGTGAGAAAATGACTCATAAGTAATATTGTTGTTGCATGTCGTTGATTGATTAAATGGAGAAACTGATCGTCATGTTTTAGTTTCTTTGACTTGCTAGACTAAATCTTTTGTAGCATGCATGACAAGAACACGACACGCCTCATTTCTGAATTTACTAGATCAAATCGGTTCTTTAATCTGTTATCTACTACTGTACCTCATTACAGCATGAAGCACATGCATGCTTGTATTATAAAGGTGTTAGATTCAGTTGTGGCTTTTTAGGAGAACATATGCTGAAAATTAGTGGAAATGTCGATGCTCGAGCTGATTTTTTCTGCAGAGTCGGGAAGGTAATGCAAGCAAGGGCATGGCATCATAGGTTGTACTCCACAACTGTTACATGTTATAAACTTTATCTTTCTTGATCTTTTTGTTTCTCATTTGTATGTCATATGCTCTACTAAAATTGGTGTCTAATCTGACACATCATTAATTGTTGGTGAGGTATTTAGAGCAAATTACATGAATTATAACAAAAACATATATGCATCATTCAAGAAAAGAATATATGCCATTTATATTTTCTCAATGAATTATTTGTGTCGGATATCTAGAAGAATCAAGTCTTGATGTACATGAAAGGTCATCTGTCTTGATGCTCCTAGGGCGTGGGTTCAGTGCAAATTGAGATTGGACCTTTTTTTTTGTTAAATCAATTGTTCATCATGACATCAATGCCTATGTTGTTCCAGAAATTCCCAAACAATATTTGTTGTGTGCATCGCATATTTACCTATAAGGCTAGAAATATTATAAGTTATGTATATGGAGCTCAAGGAGGGTATCAAACTTCACATCATATCAAATTGATGATATGCTTTAGAAGGAAGAACGGTGTGTGTGTCTCATATTCTCCGAGGAAACACAACTAGAAATCTGGGTATATCTTTAAAGTTTTATGGAGTGAATACTGTATGAGTGAGATAGTAATTGAAACAAATTAAAATAAGAGCTAACATCATGTGATTTTGTTTTATAAAAGAGAACATTGCAAACTCTAATTGTCATGTTTATCTTTCAACGGTTCAATTTTTTATTCAGTTTACTTCATATGTAGGCATATATAATGCTGGTCAGAGAATTTTTTGATAATCTTAGATCATTTAGCTGACTGCCATTGTCCCCACTCTTTTATAGTTGTCCCTTGCGCTTGGTAATGCTATGGGAATTGCAATGTGCAGGAAGCGACTATAGACGGGCATGGCGGAGCGCGCCATTCTGTCTAGTTTAAATAAAAGCTTCTCAATTGACTCGTTTATTTGATTAAGGTCAGCCTATCTGTCGTGGTTTTGTCAACCCGGCAGATGTCCTCATAAAAGGACTTAGGTGGGAGGCCATCGCCGCTAGGTGGCGACTCGAAGGGGTTAAACGGGAAAGAGAGTCGGGTTTACCAAGGTTCGGCCCCTCCGATGGAGGTAATAGCCTACGTCCTACTTTTAGTATATTTGATGGATAGATCTCGATTACAAGGGTGCGGAATCGCTAACCTAGCTATCGAGAGGTTGTAACTTGACTCTTTCGGTCCTAGGGGCCTGCCTTTATATACAGGTCAAGCCCTAGGGTTTACAATAGAATCCGGGTCATATCATGACCCGTAACCTACAACGTCTCTAACTTGCCTTGCGCCTTAAGCAAGGAAACCCAGCCGGTGTCTTCGGCTTTGTGGGCCTTGAGCCACCATCTTCAAATGTTGGGCCGTCTGGCGACTTTAGTCATCCACCGCCTCACTTGCCTCGTCTCCATAACACGGCCCATCTTTAAACTTGGTTGTAAAGCTGTCAACATGTTAACCTAGCCCAATAGGGCGGGTTATACCGTGGAGTTATATCCCCGACATTAGGCCCCAGATTGATTTGAATCCATTCATGTCAATTTTTCCTCTTCTTTTGGCGACTCATCATTGGACTTGTACTTTCCATCAAGCTCATAACACTGTCTTATAATGCTTCCAGACTTGTCATTTGTCCTATATCTGTCTTTTAATGATGTCATCCTTGCTGACCGTTGTCCTTCAAAGTCATCATAACAGATCCCTTCGAAAACTGCGCCAAATCTAGGTAGACGCGAAAATCGAGGCGCACTCCTGGCCACAAATTTACCGCGGACGTTTCATCTTTCTCGGCGCCGTTTCATTTTCCCCTCTTATAAATAAGTCCATTGAGCTCCACAGTAACTTTTTCCTATCGTCTTCCTCCTCTCGCTCCTCCGTCGGCCAAACACCACCAGAGCTTCCCAAAGCGAGTTCGAGGCCGTCGACTCCTTTTGACGACATCATCGAACCTTCTTGCGACCGTCAGAACGAACGCGGTCATCTTTGTCTTCGCTTCAACGCAATCTGGTACGAATCCCCTCCACTTAGGGTTCAATGCTTCCGGTGTACTTCGCCGCGTTCATCGCGTTCGTCCGAAACTTATTCAATAGATCCACATGCTATCCACTTATTGCCGTATGTTTCTGGAATGATTCCCACCTTATTTTCCTCATAAGTAAATTAACAATGAACCATCCAGGGTTATCCTTTGAATGTCATACTTTCGGTCTTTCCATCAACTAGAACATATATCTTGTTGTTTTTCCTCATTTAGCCAGATCTGCCCGTAGGGATATTTTCATAGAAACTTGTTTGTAACCCAACGTTTTTGCTAAGTGTTGGGGATGTCCCTTCGGCCTTCTCAAATTTTGCCGGCTCGTAATAATACTTTAGTATAGGCGACTTATAACCTGCTCCGGCTTATTTTCCTTGTTACTCTTGTAGCCGTTGCATAACCCGCCATGCCTCCGGAAAAGTCCAAAGTTTGCAACTGGGCCAAGACAAAAGAGTCCAGGCTTACCTTGGATAACCTCGTGGACCAAGGTTTCTTGCCAGCTTGAAAGATTATAAAATGGCGGGCTCCCGAAGAAGAGCCATTCCCACAACCACGACTAGGAGAGGTTGTGGTCTTTACTGATCATTTGCATAGAGGCTTCTGTCCTCCCGGCTCAAAATTCTTTTGCGACCTCTTGCATTTCTTCAAGCTCAGGCCTCAAGACATTGGTCCAAATTCTATGACCAATATTTGTCAGTTTCAAGTGCTATGTGAAGTGTACCTTCAGATTGAGCCGTCTGTGACCCTGTTTAGGGAGTTCTTTTACCTCAACCGGCAGACGGAGGAAAAGAATGGTGCTGCCTATGAACTTGGTGGCGTCTCTATCCAGAAGAGAAAGAAAAGCGCCTTCCCAGAATCAAAACTGGCGAGTCACCCGAAGGGGTGGAACAAAACCTGGTTCTACTACAGAAATACCGCACCTCAAGGAGAAAATCCCTTGTCGGGTTTCAGATTGGAGAGACTTAGCGGTAAAGTGGAATTTCCGGGTTGGCCAACTGACGAAGAGAGGGCTCCTTTAGCACCTCTTCATGCAAAATTGAGAGCCCTGACTGCACATGGCCTGACCGGGATAGATTTGATTCGCTGCTGGTTAAAGTGGCGGATCCAACCTGTCTATTTGAGGGACGGCTTGATGTGTGAATATTCAGGTGCCTCAAATGATCCTCAACGGTTTTCTCGTGAAAATATCTCTGATGACGCTCTTACCAAAGAGACAAAGAGGTTCTTCTCTGACTCAAAAGAGCTATGCAGCGTCACCGGCTTGGGTCCATTCTACCTTCTCAACCCGTCGCCTTAGGTATTGACCGTTTTCATTGTCTTTTATCGATGTTACCTTTAACTCGCCATTATTTATCATATATTTCATGTATCTGCAGGCAGATTCTAACTTTTTGGAAAATTGCACCTCAAGCCTCTGTTCCTTCTACGGGTAAAAAGAATGCCCCAGTGTCCGTGTCATCTTCAGGGGAGGAATCTGAGGTAGAACTTGACTCTCTCGTCCGTCTGTTTAATGAGCTTGCTGACACACCTTCTTACTAGGGTTAGTCGGAATTTAGTCATGCCGGCGAAACTGAGGTAACTCCAATTTCTCCCAGTCCTTCGGAAATGTTTGTTCCCCAGAAACAAAGACAAACCGTTCGAAAGGTTAAATTATCACTCCCAGAAGCTCATTTGGTTCCTGATTTTCTTTTGAAGAAAACACAGTTTGTTGGCTCATCAAAACGCAAAACCCGGGATGATGAAGACCCTAGTTTATCTCATGCGCCGCCGGCTCGCAAACCACGCCTTGAGGTGCCCCATAGTCAAACCGATTCTCGTCCTAGAGCCGGCTTGTTTAAACAACCTCTCAGTCCTTCAAATTCCCTTTATCAGGATTCTCCTTCGTCATCAAGCGACTCAAGTGCGTCACAACTTCCCCCTTTCAATGTTAATCGCGGGTAAACTTCTGTCTTTGCAATGTTTGCCTTATGTCTTTCATTGTTTTGATCCCAACTTATAATAACTTTTTTTGTAATGACAATCCACAGAGCCAAAGCTGTTGTGTCCAGACAAGCAGGCGGGTCATCCTGGGATAGCAGGCCATGAGGCGCCAATTCTTCTGAAGACAACTTCAATGGCTGGCCCTTCTATTGAAAAGAAGCCTGATACGAGGGTAGAGCCTGCAGCTGACACTGAGATGTCCGGACTAGATGAGCCGTTTTTTATGAATGTTCCTCCCGAGACTGAATCATCCATCGTTCCTCCCAAGTCGGCTTGTGCAGATGAACTTATGGCGTCGTGTGACCGCAACATTTCAGATGTTGTGTTTGTTAAAGAAAGTTTCCAACCCCCAACTGCTTCCACCTCCTTAGCTAAAATCGTGAGCAAGGATGAACAAGTGACTTTGGACAAGGGAAAGGCCAAGATGGAATTCCTGGAATTGTCCGCACATGGTGTTGAAGATGTTTATCAGTAGTACCTGACCCGGCTATCTGAGAGCCGGGAAATTGAAAAGAGCATGATAAATGCTATGAAGGAGAAATATGAGGTAATCTTCTCATTTTACCGCTATCCTGTATACTATCATTAGCTTCGAAAGACCAGCTTGTTATGATAAGCTGGTTTAATAAAATAGCTAAAGCCTGTGTAGCCCCCAAGGTCTGGCTTATCTTCTTAAAATGAGTCGAGCCATTTGTAAAAATTTGAAGGCAATCGACCTGCCCCCCAAGGGCCGACTCATCTTCTTGAGATGAGTCAGGTCTTAAAGATTGAAGAAATTCGACCTGTAGCTCCCAAGGGCCGACTCATCTTCTTGAGATGAGCCGGGTCTTGAAGATTGAAGAAATTCGAACTGTAGCCCCCAAGGGCCGACTCATCTTCTTGAGATGAGTCGGGTCTTGAAGATTGAAGAAATTCGACCCGTAGCCCCCAAGGGCCGACTCATCTTCTTGAGATGAGTTGGGTCTTCTCCATATCTTAGTTTCGAAAGAACTGGTATGCATTAGCCCCCAAGTGTGAAGGATATTGCTTGCAATCTTCTTGGGACTTGTAGAAATAATTGTTGATCCTTCTTGCTTGTCTTATCAGGGGTATGTTGAAGACGCTGAGTCTGTTGCTGTGGGACTGCAGAAACGGCTCAAGCAAGAAAGAAAATTGAAACTGAAGCCGAGTCCATGGCGGCTCATTTTGAAGATTCTGCACGTCAGGGGGATGAACGTTTGGAACAGGCCATAAAGTTGTTCGAGGCTGAAAAAGCTGTCCTGACAAAACATCTGGAAAAGGCTGAGAAGAACTTTGGCCTCGTGAAGGAAAAATATGCCACTCTCGTGAAACAGATCAACGAAATGTTTACAGCAATCTTTGGTATGTGTTCTGTTCCGCTTTTGTGAATGTGCCGGCTTATGATCCTTGCGGCGGCTTATTGTACCTTCTTTTGTTTGCAGGGCAAAAAAATCATAACCTTGTAGAGCTGCCAATTGTGAAGTTGAAAACTATTTTCACGTACGTGGAGCAACTGTTTACAGGCTCTGTTTATTCCATCATGACCATGAAAAACCTGAAGCACCCGCCAAGAAATATCAAGGACATGTTGAAGAAACTCTCTACCCTGCCACAATGGGTGATTGATACCCGGAAGTCGGCGGCTCGAGGAGGGGCGAACATGGCACTTGCTCGGGTCAAAGCATATCTGGCAGAATTGGATGTAGAGCTCCTAAAAGGCGGCTTCCCAGAGTTTAAACTTGACGGCTCTGCATTCACTCGTGCAGATTATGCAAAGTGCCTCACGGAGACTCGGCCACTGGCGTCGTTGATAGCTAAGGAGGTGGATCTTTCAAAATATCATCCTACATACACCGTCAACAATGAGCGTGTTAACACGCCCAAGGACGAGCCGTCTGACTTAGTGCCTCCTCGTTGTAAGACAACTTTTTCCCCTGACATTGATGCGTCGGCTCTTGTTGAAGGGACATAAAATTTTGAATCTTTGATATCAATTCGATGTCAACAGAAAGGCCAGCAGGTTGATGATGACGAGCCAGCGGAGTCAGATCCAGAGGCGGCTGATGATAGAGCATGAAAACACCTTGCAAGCTGGATGAATCGCCCCTATAGAGCTAGCCCCCTGGTGTAAGAAAAACTTTTGAAGAATTGTGTGGCCTCCACTATGAGCCTGTAATAGGAGTAGTGTTTTCCACAACTTTGAATTTGCTCTGTCTTGCCATCGTGCACGTTGGCACATTTTGTTGGTGTTGAACTCCAATCTGTCAAGATTCTATTAATATGTTCATGCCACTCTTTATTGCCTGTTCCTACACTTTTCTTGCTTTGTGATCAATGAGTTTTGTCCCATCTATAAGGCAAGTCAGGAATAAGCCGGCGAGATAACGTGGTTTTCGAAACTCAAGTCTATCAAATTCTCTTTAGATGATCTGGAAATTGGTCGTAATATGACCTCAGTTTTGTAACCTAGTTATTTGAATATAAGCCAGTAATAAGGGTAACATTGTACCTGAAAATATGAGTATATACATATATATATATATATATATATATATATATATATATATATATATATTTCTTGTTAAATAAGCCGGCTCAGTGAGACTCGGAAAAAGGAGACTGGCTTTCGAGGCGCAAGTCTTGCTTCAATGAAGCGGGTATAATAACCCATGGTTTATACTAGCTTTCTGTATGCAGGCTCTCACATGACTCAAGCCAATGTTTTAACCATAAAAGTTCAAGGTCCAAAAGGATTAACTTTTTTTGAGTTCATGGGGTCATCTGATCGGAGTCGCATCAAGCATACAGGTAGGTTTAACCATATTGTGATTGCGTTTTTTTGTCGGGTCAAGAGGGTGAGAAAGCTAAACTCGATGAGTTGGAAGTCCCCAAGTGACCTATGTTGCAAACAATAAAGACTCATGCTCAATTTACAGGCTGAAACAATAGAGACCCCGATTTTTGGGGGTGTCGGCTTTATTATATTTGAACATAAAGAAGTATATATAGAATTTTGCAGAGGGGGGGGGGATTTTAAAAAACTATGTCGGTGGCTCCTAATTGTAGTAAGGATGTAGGTGTGCGATATTCCAGGGCCGGGTTGTTTCCTCCTTAGAAGTATATGACCCTTCTCGTAAGTCGACCAGGTAATATGAACCATTATTGAGGTTTTGACTGATGACGAAAGGACCCTCCCAAGGCGGGGAGAGCTTGTGCATCCCTGTTTGGTCTTGAATCAGACAGAGAACTAAGTTGCCTTCTTGAAAAGTGCGGCTTCGGACTCTACGGCTGTGATAGCGACACAAGTCTTACTGGTATATGGAAGATCTGGCTGCTGCTAAGTCACACTCTTCTTCCAGGGCATCCGAGGAATCTTGGCGTGCTTGCTCATTATCCACCTCGACATAGGCAGTAACCCGAGGCGATTCATGATGGAGTTCACTTGGGAGAACCGCCTCAGCTCCATAAACCAAGAAGAAAGGAGTGTATCCTGTGGATCTATTTGGCGTTGTTCGAATACTCCAAAGTACTGAAGGGAGTTATTCAAATCAACAACCCGGCGTGCGCTCAAGGGGAACCATGAGCCGGGGTTTTATTCCTCTCAAGATCTCCTGGTTGGCTCTCTCAGCTTAGCCATTGGTCTCTGGATGCGCCACTTCTGCTAAATCGAGCCGGATGTAGTCTCGTTGGAAGAATTGTTCCATGGCTCCCTTGGACAGATTGGTACCATTATCAGTAATGATGCCGTGAGGGTAGCCAAAGCGGAAAACCATCTTCTTCAAAAATTTGACCGCAGTTTCTGCATCACAATTGCTGACCGGCTCTGCTTCAACCCACTTAGTGAACCTATCAACCGCCACTAACAAGTGGGTTTCCTTGTCAGAAGACGGCTTAAACGGACCAACCATATCAAGCCCCCAGACCGCAAACGGCCAGGTAATTGGGTTCATACACAATTCCTGGGCAGGTACATGAGCCTGTTGGCCAAACTTTTGGCATCCATCACACTTGCGCACAATCTCCTCGGCGTCAGCATGAGCCGTCAACCAATAAAAACCGTGCCGGAAAGCCTTGGGCACCAATGATCGCGAGTAGGCATGATGTCCGCAATCGCCAGAATGAATTTCATTAAGTATTTCCAGGCCTTCCTCAGGCGAAACACACCGTTGAAACACGCCAGCGCTGCTTTGATGATGTAACTCGCCATTGACGATTGTCATTGACTTTGACCACCAGATGATTTGACGAGCGTCGACTTCCTCCTTTGGGAGTTCCCCTCGGGTTAGATAAGCCAAATACGACACAGTCTAATCAGCGGTGACATGTAGGGCCGCCACCAAGTGTGCCTCCGGGTCAGGAATAGCTATGTCCTCCTCAGATTGTAATTTGACTAATGGATTGTGAAGGACGTCCAGAAAGACGTTGGGTGGCACCGGCTTTCTCTGTGAGCCAAGTCTGGACAAAGCATTAGCTACCTCATTGAGACGGCTATCTATATTGGAAATGAACCGCCACATCAGAGACCGCTTGTCGGTAAGCCGCCATAAGAGGGTCTTTAGAATCCCAAGTCCCTGAAACTTGCCCAGCCACTAAATCTGAGTCGCCTAGGCATCTGACCCGGCTAAGATTTATCTCTTTGGCTATTCTGAGCCCATGTAGGAGGGCTTCGTACTCCGTTGCATTGTTAGTACATGGGAACATGAGTCGTAAGACATAACAAAATTGGTCACCTTTCGGAGAAGATAAAGTCCAGTATGTGTCAAAGTGTATAGACCCGTCAAAGTGTATAGTCCAGTATGTGTTATTTGGCCTATCTTCCGGAAGCTGTATCTTTGTCCAATCGTTGATGAAATCCACCAACGCCTGGGACTTGATAGCGGTTCGGGGCATGTACTTCAAATGCTGGTCACCAAGCTCAATGGCCCACTTGGCAATCCTACCTGTGGCCTCCCGGTTTTGTATGATGTCACCGAGAGGCACCGAACTAACCACGGTGATTGGGTGTTCCTGGAAATAATGTTTCAATTTCCGGCTCGCCATGAAGATCCCGAAGACCATCTTCCGACAATGCGGGTACCGCTGCTTGGACAGGGTTAAGACTTCGCTGACAAAATAAACTGGAAGCTGGACTGGGTATTCCTTTCCGTCCTCTTTCCGCTCAACAACAACTGCAACGCTTACTACCTTGGAGTTGGCAGCGATGTACATGAGCATAGGCACTTTCTCCGTGGGACCAGCCAAGACGGGCGGGTTGACAAGATGTTGCTTGAGTGCTTCAAAGGATTTAGCAGCTTCATCCGTCCACTTAAAGTCGCCTGATTTCCTCAGCAACTTGTAGAAAGGAATCGCCTTTTGTCCCAGGCGGCTTCTAAACGCTGATAAGTCGCCCATGATGTCATCAACGTAGGCGTGAACGTTGCGCCCAATCTGCAGACTAAGGCAGTTCTGGATGCAACGCTGATAAGTCGCCCCGGTGCTCTTGAGCCCAAAAGGCATGGACACATAGCAGAAAGCTCTGAAGGGGATGATGAAAGTCGTCTTTTCTTAGTCTTCAACAGCCATCTTGATCTGATGATACCCAGAGTACGCATCCAACAAGCATAAACGCTCGCAACCCGCCGTAGAATCAATGATCTGATCAATACACGGAAGGTCAAAAGGATCCTTGGGACAAGCTTTGTTGAGGTCTGTGTAATCGACACACATGCGCCAAGTGTCATTCTTTTTCAAGACAAGCATCGGGTTAGCCAACCACTCAGGATGGAAAACTTCCACGATGAACCCAGCAGCTAGGAGCCGGGCCACTTCTTCTCCAATGGCCTTACGTCTCTCCTCATTAAAATGCCGGAGGTACTGGCGCACTGGTTTCATCTTGGGATCCACATTAAGGTGGTGCTCAGCAAGTTCTCTCGGGACTCTAGGCATGTCAGATGGCTTCCATGCAAAGATGTCCCGGTTCTCACGGATGAACTTGATGAGCGCGCTTTCCTATTTGGGATCCAAGCCGGTCCCAATAGAGAACTGCTTGGACGAATCACCCGGGATGATGTCGATTTGCTTCGTATCCTCGGCCGGCTTAAATTTAAGCGTAGGTTCCGACTCAGTATTGGGTTTTTTGAGCGGGCTCATGTCAGCCGGGTCAACATTGGCTGTGTAGAACTTCAATTCCTCTGACGCGCAGGCTGACTCGGCATAGCAGTCTTTTGTTAATCTGACTCCAGCCCCCGAGCCCTCCAGCTGTCTAGACCCGTCAAAGTGTATAGTCCAGTATGTGTTATCTGGCCTATCTTCCGGAAGCTGTATCTCTGTCGAATCATTGATGAAATCCACCAACGCCTGGGACTTGATAGTGGTTCGGGGCATGTACTTCAAATGGTGGTCGCCAAGCTCGATGGCCCACTTGGCAATCCTACCTGTGGCCTCCCGGTTTTGTATGATGTCACTGAGAGGCGCCGAACTAACCACGGTGATTGGGTGTTCCTGGAAATAATGTTTCAATTTCCGGCTCGCCATGAAGATCCTGAAGACCAGCTTCTGCCAATGCGGGTACCGCTACTTGGACAGGGTTAAGACTTCGCTGACAAAATAAACTGGAAGCTGGACTGGGTATTCCTTTCCGTCCTCTTTCCGCTCAACGACAACTGCAACGCTTACTACCTTGGAGTTGGCAGCGATGTACAGGAGCATAGGCTCTTTCTCCGTGGGAGCAGCCAAGACGGGCGGGTTGACAAGATGTTGCTTGAGTGCTTCAAAGGCTTTACCAGCTTCATCCGTCCACTTAAAGTCGCCTGATTTCCTCAACAACTTGTAGAAAGGAATCGCGTTTTCTCCCAGGCGGCTTATAAACCGGCTTAAGGCCGCAATGCGTTCGGCGAGCCTTTGAACTTGATTTACATTTGCCGGCTCGGACAACAGTGTCACCGCCTTGATCTTGTCCGGGTTGGCCTCGATGCCCTGCTCAGAGACCAGGAACCCTAGTAGCTTGCCCGCAGGAACGCCAAAGACACACTTCGCCAGGTTAAGTTTCATATGGTATACTCGAAGGCTGTCAAAGGTTTCCTTGATGTGATGCAAGAGCGTCTCTTTATTCTGAGATTTCACCACGATGTCATCAACGTAGGCGTGACGTTGAGCCCAATCTGCGGACTAAGGCAGTTCTGGACGCAACGCTGATAAGTCGCCCCGGTGCTCTTGAGCCCAAAAGGCATGGACACATAGCAGAAAGCTCTGAAGGGGATGATGAAAGTCGTCTTTTCTTAGTCTTCAACAGCCATCTTGATCTGATGATACCCAGAGTACGCATCCAACAAGCATAAACGCTCGCAACCCGCCATAGAATCAATGATCTGATCAATACACGGAAGGTCGAAAGGATGCTTGGGACAAGCTTTGTTGAGGTCTGTGTAATCGACACACATGCGCCAAGTGTCATTCTTTTTCAAGACAAGCATCGGGTTAGCCAACCACTCAGGATGGAAAACTTCCACGATGAACCCAGTAGCTAGGAGCCGGGCCACTTCTTCTCCAATGGCCTTACGTCTCTCCTCATTAAAACGCCGGAGGTACTGGCGCACTGGTTTCATCTTGGGATCCACATTAAGGTGGTGCTCAGCAAGTTCTCTCGGGACTCCAGGCATGTCAGATGGCTTCCATGAAAAGATGTCCCGGTTCTCACGGATGAACTTGATGAGCGCGCTTTCCTATTTGGGATCCAAGCCGGTCCCAATAGAGAACTGCTTGGACGAATCACCCGGGATGATGTCGATTTGCTTCGTATCCTCGGCGGCTTAAATTTAAGCGTAGGTTCCGACTCAGTATTGGGTTTTTTGAGCGGGCTCATGTCAGCCGGGTCAACATTGGCTGTGTAGAACTTCAATTCCTCTGACGCGCAGGCTGACTCGGCATAGTAGTCTTTTGTTAATCTGACTCCAGCTCCCGAGCCCTCCAGCTGTCTAGACCCGTCAAAGTGTATAGTCCAGTATGTGTTATCTGGCCTATCTTCCGGAAGCTGTATCTCTGTCGAATCGTTGATGAAATCCACCAACGCATGGGACTTGATAGTGGTTCGGGGCATGTACTTCAAATGGTGGTCGCCAAGCTCGATGGCCCACTTGGCAATCCTACCTGTGGCCTCCCGGTTTTGTATGATGTCACCGAGAGGCGCCGAACTAACCACGGTGATTGGGTGTTCCTGGAAATAATGTTTCAATTTCCGGCTCGCTATGAAGATCCTGAAGACCAGCTTCTGCCAATGCGGGTACCGCTGCTTGGACAGGGTTAAGACTTCGCTGACAAAATAAACTGGAAGCTGGACTGGGTATTCCTTTCCGTCCTCTTTCCACTCAACGACAACTGCAACGCTTACTACCTTGGAGTTGGCAGTGATGTACAGGAGCATAGGCTCTTTCTCCGTGGGAGCAGCCAAGACGGGCGGGTTGACAAGATGTTGGTTGAGTGCTTCAAAGGCTTTACCAGCTTCATCCGTCCACTTAAAGTCGCCTGATTTACTCAGCAACATGTAGAAAGGAATCGCCTTTTCTCCCAGGCGGCTTATAAACCGGCTTAAGGCCGCAATGCGTTCGGCAAGCCTTTGAACTTGATTTACGTTTGCCGGCTCGGACAACGATGTCACCGCCTTGATCTTGTCCGGGTTGGCCTCGATGCCCTGCTCAGAGACCAGGAACCCTAGTAGCTTGCCCGCAGGAACGCCAAAGACACACTTTGCCAGGTTAAGTTTCATCTGTTATACTCTAAGGCTGTCAAAGGTTTCCGTGATGTGATGCAAGAGCGTCTCTTTATTCTGAGATTTCACCACAATGTCATCAACGTAGGCATGAACGTTGCGCCCAATCTGCAGACTAAGGCAGTTCTGGACGCAACGCTGATAAGTCGCCCCGGTGCTCTTGAGCCCAAAAGGCATGGACACATAGCAGAAAGCTCTGAAGGGGGTGATGAAAGTCGTCTTTTCTTAGTCTTCAACAGCCATCTTGATCTGATGATACCCAGAGTACGCATCCAACAAGCATAAACGCTCGCAACCCGCCGTAGAATCAACGATCTGATCAATACACGGAAGGGCAAAAAGATCCTTGGGACAAGCGTTGTTGAGGTCTGTGTAATCGACACACATGCGCCAAGTGTCATTCTTTTTCAAGACAAGCATCGGGTTAGCCAACCACTCAGGATGGAAAACTTCCACGATGAACCCAGCAGCTAGGAGCCGGGCCACTTCTTCTCAAATGGCCTTATGTCTCTCCTCGTTAAACGCCGGAGGTACTGGCGCACTGGTTTCATCTTGGGATCCACATTAAGGTGGTGCTCAGCAAGTTCTCTCGGGACTCCAGGCATGTCAGATGGCTTCCATTCAAAGATGTCCCGGTTCTCACGGATGAACTTGATGAGCGCGCTTTCCTATTTGGGATCCAAGCCGGTCCCAATAGAGAACTACTTGGACGAATCGCCCAGGTTGATGTCGATTTCTTCGTATCCTCGGCCGGCTTAAATTTAAGCGTAGGTTCCGACTCAGTATTGGGTTTTTTGAGCGGGCTCATGTCAGCCGGGTCAACATTGGCCGTGTAGAACTTCAATTCCTCTGCCGCGCAGGCTGACTCGGCATAGGCCACATCTCCTTCCTCGCATTCCTGAGCTATCTTCCGGTTCCCGTCCACGGTTGTGGTGCCTTTGAGTCCTGGCATCTTGAGCTTGAGGTAGACGTAGCATGGGCGGGCCATGAAATGAGCGTAAGCCGGCCACCCGAAGAGAGTAGGATAAGGACTCTTTATTTTGACAACCTCAAACATGAAAGGCTCACCTCTATAGTTGAACTCATCTTCGAAGGCCACATCGAGCTTAATCCGTCCGATTGGATACGCAGACTTTCCAGGGACGATTCCATGGAAAACCGTCGTTGAAGGAAGCAACTTGCTCTTCGACAGATTCATCTGACGAAAGGTTTCATAATATAATATGTTTATGCTGCTACCTCCGTCCATGAGAACCTTGGACAGAGTATATCCGCCAACTTAGGTGCCAGTACCAAAGCTAAGCCGCCCGGATTGTCAACCCGGGGGGGGGGATGATCCTCCCTGCTCTAGGTGATCGCATGGTCGGACCAGTTGAGGTACGTGGGGACCATCGGCTCAGCCATGCTGACGGCCCTACTCTTGACCTTGTTGTCCCGCTTGCAGGTATTGGTGGTGAACACGTGGTATTGATCACAATTTAGCTGCTTCGGATTTTTCTGGAAAGTACCTTGGATATCATGCAGCTGTTGCTCCGTTCCTGAGTCGTCGTGCGCCTTTTCAGAGCTGTCCAATGCTCCAAACGCGAGTGATGCTTGCGCCGTCGCACTTACCGTAGCACGGGTTGAGGCTTGCATGGGGAAATAGTGACATTCCTTGAGGGCCTCTGCTCCGAACGAGCCTCCAAGCTCAGCATCCGAATTGATGACAACTGCTCCTTCGACGGTCGGCTCATCGAAAGGACTGGCCCGCCGAGAGGGCCTGACCACGTCGTGACTTTAGCCAGCTCGGCGATGTCGGTGCAGATGTCCGGCTCGGGCACCTTTGCGCCGACCTTACCGATGAAGACATGAATTTATCGAAGGGGACCCGATAGTCGTACTCGACCGAGTCGGCTTCAGAGCCCCAGCCAGAGTCGTCGATGTAGATTTTGCCGCGGCGGCTCTTGGTCATACGACCAACCACATAGCTCCAGAACCCTGGAAGGGCTCCCTTCGAGAACTCAACTCCACCGAGCGAGGGCCCCACGGTGGGCGCCAACTGTCATGGTTTTGTCAACCCGGCAGATGTCCACGTAAAAGGACTTAGGTGTGAGGCCATCGCCGTTAGGTGGCGACTCGAAGGGGTTAAACAGGAAAGAGAGTCGGGTTTACCCGGGTTCGGCCCCTCCGATGGAGGTAATAGCCTACGTCCTGCTTTGAGTATATTTTATGGATAGATCTCGATTACAAGGGTGAGGAATCGCTAACCTAGCTATTGAGAGGTTGTAACTTGACTCTTTTGGTCCTAGGGGCCTGCCTTTATATACAGGTCAAGCCCTAGGTTTACAATAGAATCCGGGTCATATCATGACCCGTATCCTACAACGTCTCTAACTTGCCTTGCGCCTTAAGCAAGGAAACCCGACCGGTGTCTTCAGCTTTGTGGGCCTTTAGCCGCCATCTTCAAATGTTGGGCCGTCTGGCGACTTTAGTCAGCCACCGCCTCACTTGCCTCGTCTCCATAACACGGCCCATCTTTAAACTTGGTTGTAAAGCTTTCAACATGTTAACCCGGCCCAATAGGGCGGGTTATACCGTGGAGTTATATCCCTGACACTATCCGTTCTAATAAATTCCACCATGGTTCCACCTATCCGTGCATGTGCACTGGTAGCCAACCTAGATTGAGGTCATGGTTCAGTTTGTTGATTTCAATTGGACTAAGCTTGATTTGGTTCCTCTAGGTCTAGATTGAGTTCTAGTTTTAGAAATCAGATACAAGATGTGTATGTACCTAGCAACTCCCGTCGAACACGCCGAGTCGGGCATCTTGGACAGACTCCACGGACAGAGCAATATCTGCACCGAGGTCCGCATCATTGTAGTTGAAGACCAAGTCGACCTGGAGTACCAGCCGCTCGGCCTCGTCCCTGACAACGGCGGCGACACGGCCCTAGCCTTGGCAGATCGTGGGTTGCCATGACCATCCACTGACTGACGGGATCTGGGGCCTCCGGTAGGGAAAGAAGGTGGGGGCGGGGAGAAGGAGAAGGTGGGGGTCAGCGGCGGTGGGGGAAGGTGGGTGGCGGTTGTCGGAGAGAGTGTGCGATGGAGGCGGGGGTGAGAGAGAGATTGGAGAAGAGGGGGAGAGAAGGGATGTGGGCAAACAAAAAACCAGTCACTCGTGGCATGACCTCAACAAGTTTTTTATTGCACTGGTAAAAAGAAATTCAGTCACTCCATGCCATCAATATTTGCTAAAAAATAGATTTTAAATACACTAGTTCGATTATCAATGTCGTGCAGATTAGCCCGCACGCCACAGGTATGCACAATATTGATGGCATGGTAAAAGGATACATGCCATTAGTAACTTGCGACCGGGTAAGCTGCTGGACCGCAAATAGTATTGACATGGATGTTAGGCACCACGCCACCATTAATGATATAGTGGTGGCGTACCAAATATGCCAGCGCCACCAATATTTAAAAAATAGTGGTGGCGTGGATGGAAAATAAGGAGCCACTGCGCTTTTTCCACTAGTGAGAAGAAGAAGCTTGCCTCCGAGCTCGCCAAGGCGATCTCGGACTGCAAGGAGGCCAAGACCCACGCCCGGGCAAACCAAAAAGTGCTCAATCAAGTGAGCTAGATCGCCTTTGGTAAGCCCTACTTTCTTCGCTGGGTTTTTGGTCATATCCGGTTTGCCCATCTTACGCAAATCTAGCATGACTCGGAGACCTTCAAGGACCTACCGAAGAGCACCGCAGATGCCTGCACTCACTATGCCAACCGCCCTGATGAACCAGCCGAGAAGATCTGTTGGCGTCACTTCCAGGCCCCCTAGCACACGCCTCAGCTCAATAATCAAATGAAAGAGTTGGCGGAGCTGTTTCGCGCGGCGTGGCCGGTGATGGAGGACCTCCGTGTCAACCTCTGGACGGCCAGGCCGATGCCCAACAGCTTCCTTGGCCTGTTGAACATGCTACATGAAGCCAGCCCCCAGGTGGACAACTGGGAGAGGTCGGCCTATGTGGAGGGGTGCTCAGCAGGTGTAATGTTCAGTGATGGCGCACTTCCCGAAGATCCAACCGCTCGTGATTGCGTCTGTGCCCCCGGAAGGATAAAAGCGGAAGCCCGAGCAGTTCCTGACCGAGGTCCTTGAAGGTGCCAAGTAGACCGAGGCACAATGCTCTAATTCCGAGCTACACTTCTGAAAAGGTCCCTTGGTATGCCGAGGAGTATTTTGTAAAGACAATTTGAAAAATTAAGCTTTAATCGGTTCGGTTCTTATCCGATGTGTTTATATACTCCTCATGTGTGACATTTTATATATTTGAAAGCTTCTAGTCATCGTCTTCTGCCCCCTTGTAGATGCTACACTGGGTGTTCTCTAACATTCGTAAACCCTTAGCCGACCTCTCGGGATCCGTAGGCGGCTTGCATGTTTCGATGAACGAGGCAATCAAACCATAATGGCTTTATCACTTTCACTTAGTCACATGAGCTCTAGGTGATGGTGTAGGTGAACTAGCCCCCAGTGTAGTGGTGATCGCACCGGCCGAGGTACACCTGTCCTGACACCTCGGTTCTTGTAAGAAGAACACTTCGTTTAGCATGGATCAACAACTAACGGTGGGTAGTTTGACACTATCGCTGGATCGCTTGACCTGTTTACGCTTAGCATGACAGTTGATTTTCGGCTTTCTCCACTGAGGCGCTCCCTTTGCACTCCTAGCCGAACATTGCGGAACGTAGGAGGCAAGCAGAAGATCTGGGCAACCCAATCATTGACCAAAATCACGATTCAATACAGATGCATATAACGTAATATCCAAGACACCGATCAGACATCGTACTTGAACGTGGGCTCGTCTATAAATCCGAGCCCCCGGTCAAAAGCCAGACTTTACTACACTTGGGAATAAACCACCTCGGGGAAATTATGGAAAAAAATCACGTAAAAAATGTGCATGGACCAAAAACAGGTCTGTTTTATTATTCTGAGGGCTTAGCCATACATGCCGAGCTTGAAGAAGATATAGAGAGTATGTTTGGGAAAATGTGGGGGAGAATAATACAGGGTTTTAAATAAGTGGGCGATGTGGCCCGTTGCTTCCCTGCCGCACGTCTATGCCTCCGAGCTATTAACCAGCTAGTCCTTGTCTAATCCAAGGCTCATGTATATGGCTGATTCCCCGCGATGCTTCAAGCATTTGAGAGGTGGGACGTCCAAAGAGGCTGGAGCCATGATTTGGTAGATTAACTCTGCCAAGATGTTCCTTCTGGTGGGCCTTTACTGTGCCGAAGAGCTCACCAGGCTTCGGGTGTGCTTTGCTGATCCGAAGTAACACACCTCATTTGATAAATTTTTGCTCCCCAATTCCCGAAAGAATTTTAAGCGTGAAGTTGTGTACTCGAGGTACGTAGTCTGCTACCAGATGGTAGGGGCAGGGGAGCATGTATCCCTATTTGGGGTTGATGTGGGTATGACCAGGGGCCGAGGTGGCAGTGCTGTAACAGCCCAAGATCGATGCTCTAGAAGATTCCCCTTTTATGCCGTTGTTATCGTGTGATTCGTGTGGTTGTCGCATTCATCATCGCATCATTCGCATCATCCGCATTGCATCGGCACTCCGTTGCCGTCGTTTTGAAAACTTGCATCCGTTTGTATTCGCCGGTTCTCTCAGTTCGTGTCGTTCTCCGTTTCGAGTCCAACCACACACGCACGCGCCCGCGGCATCGAAAAAATATTGTTTTTAAAGTGCGAGAAAAATATTCTCGGATTGGGTCAAAAGTTGGCTTGCGGTCTTTTTATATTGTAGGTAGGCCGCCTGCCAAATTTCGTCGCAATCAGAGGTCGTTTGATACCCCAACGGTACACCGTAGCGGCACCGTCATCGGTTTATTCGTCAGACGTTTTTCGGTGTTTAAAACCTCTGTCACGGGCCGCAAACACTCCCTCTCATCCCCACTCAACCCACTCTACACAGCCCACTAAGCCCAGCAACGCACCTCTCCGATCGGACCGTCCGATCACGATCGGAGGGTCGAAACCCCCCTAAACCTAGCCCCTTTCCTATTTAAACCACCCTAGTCCAGTTTTGGACCTAACCCTAGCCTCCACCTCAAATTCCCACAGCCAACCTCCTCCCACGCAGCCAGCCGCCGCCTTCATCATTTTCCGTGCCGGCCGAACCCACCGCCGCCACTTGTCGTGCCTCCAACAGCCCCGCCGTCACCTGAGCAGCGCTGCCCACCAATGGTAGCTCGCCACATCACCTGCGCCGCTGCTCCTAGCCACTCGCGGCTTGCCACGTCGCCCCTGGATCCCCCCCAGCCGCCCGCGGCCCGCCAGGCCCGGGGCAGGCCCACCCTGGCCCGAGCCGCCGCCGCCGCGGCCCGCACCGCGCCCAAGCGCCCGCGCGCTTGCTCCCGCGCCCTAGCGCGCCGCCGCCACAAGCTGCTCCGCCGCCGCCGCCGTGCCACGCCGCCACCGGCCCGCCCCGCCGGAGGGTGGGCACCCTGTCGGAGTCGCCTCTGTGCCCGCCGCCACCCCAGATCCGCTTCGCCGTGCCCTGGAGAGGCCCCGCCACCGGTCGGAGCCGCCGTCGCCGCCATGGGCGCCTCCCTGCCGACCTCGACCCCCATGGCCGCCGCCCGACCTCGTCCTCGCCGTGAACGGGTCGGCCGCCGCCGGATCTAGTGACCCCAGCCCCGGATCCGGCCTCCCACGCCTCGCCCCGGCCTCCTCCTCGCCGGAGTCGCACCACCCCCGATGACGACTGCCGCCTCCGGATCGGGACCGGACCGTCCCAGATCCAGCCGACCCTGCATCCAAACGTCGGGCCGACCCGCGGGATCTCCCCATCTCGCACGGCCCCATCCCGTTTCCCTAAGATTGATTTTTCCCTAAATCTTTTCGTCAGTGATGTTTATTCTTATGTGCATATTGTGATGCGCGTAGCGTTCAATCCGTGCATCGTATGTTAATGTGTTATATATGAAAGTTGTTCTATTTTTCATGCTCTACATGATGGTACCATTTTCATGTGCATTAGGATTCATTTGCATGCTCAAATATGTGTTGCAAAAGTGCATTCCGTCGTAGTTTACAAATCTGTTATTTTATTCAATGTTGCGCGGATGATTGCATCTCAACCGTAGGTCTTTTGCATGTGGTGCCTTCATGAGAATTGATCTATGTGATGTGTACTTTGATGCCATGCCTCTGGTTGCTAGGTAGAACTTCATTGTCATGCTCATTTCATGCTCTCAAGTTGCCATCGCGTTAAAACTGAAATCTGTTAACGACGAGTTCCGTTTTGCGAGCATTATATTAAGCAAACCATGCATCCTATGTAATTTTTCCAATGGTATGATTTGAACTGTGTCATGTCTTCTTGTTGTTAGTGTCCTTGCCATGCTCATAAGTGATTGTTATGCTAGTTTTATTGCCATGTCTACATGCCTAATCAAACTGCAGTTTTGGGAGATAGCTAAATTTCACCAAGTCTGAAACTGTTATTTGGTTGCCGTGTTGTCATGTGATTTGCTATTGATCTAGGAGGCTTTTGTGGTTGCCACCAAGGAGTCTTTTGTTAAGCATGTTGTTGCCTATCATGTTGTGCCAATAGTTTGTATGAATAGTATTGCATCATAGTTATTTCTGTTGTCCAATATGTCAATCTGTTAAAAACTGCTGCTCATGTCTACTCCAATTTTCACCAAGTCTGAGAATCTGTTTTCTTCAATATGCCATGTTGTGATGATGCTAGCCATGTTTCTAGGCATAATTAGACCTTGCCACCATGGAATGATTTGTAGTGCATCATGTCCTCTACCATGCTGTAAATTTTCATGCCATTCTATGACCTATAGCATATAGTTTTAGTGTTGTCAATATGCCGTCAGGTTAACACTGTTTGTGGAAAATTGTTATTTTCACTAAGTCCTAATCTGCTATATTTTATTGCCATGTTGTGAGCTTCCTACCCTGTGTTCCATGATTCTTTTGAGTATGATATGTGAAGATGAAATGAAGTGTGTGTTATATGCTACTGCCCCATGCTTAGTTTGTGCATTTTAGAATCTTGTAGCTTATTGTTTTCATGCGTGCAATATACTATGTTGCTGTTTTGTTTAGATTTGAACTAAAACTTGTGTTGGTTGTTGTGGTTGACCCGTAGCTCCGTTTTGGTCATGCCATATATGAAACTTGCTTAGATTTTCATGTAGTATCATAATATCTTGATGCATGCATGATTTGAAATGTTTGTTGTTGTCATTTTCATACATTTTGCATTCATATCATATTATCTTGTGATGGTCATAACTTTTAGACCGTAGCTCCGTTTTATATGATCTATATATGTAAATCGACTAGAATGACGAGTAGAATCACATGGTGCATTTTGTTTTGCTGTTTAACAAATATAAAACATGATTAGTTCAGATCTGGACCAATTTCGAAATTAACATATGGGTTCGTTTCAGAAATGCTATATGATGTTTCCGGCCTCATTTAAACTTGCCTAGATGTGTAGTTTACTTATGCTTCACCTCTTGCCATGGTTAACAACATTTACTATTGTCGTGTACCTAAACGAGAGTGAACTAAATATTCGAATGTGGAGTTTCGTCAATATGCAACTCGTTGCATATTGAGCTTCACTTAATGTGTAGAAGTTGATTGTTGTGCTTGCCATGTCATGCATAACATGCATCATATTTGAAGTGCATCATGTCATGCATATGTTGTGGTGTTGTTCATGTGTTGATTGTTGTTTTCGGATTGGTTCTTCTCGATAGAGTTCTGAACGCGTTCGGAGTGTGAGGATTCGTTCGACTACGTTGGCTCGTTTTCTTCATGGACTCGTTCTTCTTCCAAGCGGGATCTCAGGCAAGATGAACATTTCCCTGGATACCATTACTATCATTGCCATGCTAGATGTCTCGTTTCTATCGCTTGTCTCGCTACCTACCACTTGTTGTCTAGCCTCCCAAATTGCCATGAAAAGCCTCTAACCCCTCCGCATCCCAGCAAAACATTGTTTGGCTATGTTACCGCTTGCTCAGCCCTTCTTATAGCTTTGCTACTTGCAGGTGCAAGTTCTTCCATGTGCAACATGGATATTTTGTTATATCACCATATTATTGCTATTTCATTTAATGCACATATATACTTGGTAAATGGTGGAAGGCTTGGCCTTTTGCTCGGTGTCTTGTTCCACTCTTGCCGCCCTAGTTACTTGTGTACCGGTGTTATGTTCCATAATTGAGCGCTCCTAACATGCTCGGGGTTGTTATGGGGACCACCTTGATTTTCGTTTTAGGATAAAACTTGTCTGGCAAGGCCCAACATTGGTACTACATTTGCCTAATAACTAATAAACCTGCATAGGGAGTAATTAAACCGAGGATCTTTAATCAACAACCCGGGCCAGTGCTCCTCATGAGTGTTGGTCCAAAAATAGAGCACTGTGCGGGGCCACCCCAGGGCAACTTGGGTGATGTCTATCAGGCCACCGTACGCGTCGCTTATCCGTCGTGTCCTGAGAACGAGATACGCGGCTCCTATCGGGTTCGTCGACACGCCGGGCGGTCTTGCTGGACTTGTTTTACCTTTCTCGAACGTCTTGTGCGAGGAATTTCGAAACTTTGGGCTATGTCGAGGTTGAGGTTTTCCAATGGAATTTCCTAGGAAATCACGGGATTCGTGGTCGAGGTTATTCCCGCGGCGTGTGGTTAGTTTGTGATGGATGAGTTGGAGCACCCCTGCAGGGTTAAATCTTTCGGAAAGCCGTGCCCGCGGTTACGTGGCAACTTGGAAACTTTGTTTAACACCCGGTCATAGCAAACTTGAAGTAAACTCAAATAAAATACACCAACCGTGTGCGTAACCGTGACTGTCTCTTCTCGTGAGTCCTTATCCGAGAGAGAACACGGTGGGGTTATGTTTGACGTAAGTAGGTGTTCAGGATCTCTTCGAGATCATTACTAGATCACGTCCATTTATGCGACAATCAGCCCCCTTTATTCTTGTACTCGTAAGTTAGCCACTCAAATAAATGCTTAGTGCTAGCTGCAGCCTCACCACTTAACCATACCTTACCCATTAAGCTTTAATAGTCTTGATACCCTTGGAAATGAGATTGCTGAGTCCCCGTGGCTCACATATTACTACAACAACAGTTGCAGGTACAGGTAATGCGATGCTTTGACGTGAGAGCGATGCTTGTTTGATTTGGAGTTCCTCTTCTTCTTATTCTTCATCAATCTAGGATGGGTTCTAGGCGGCAGCCGGGGATAGCAAGGATGGATGTCATTTTATCGTTTGTTTTCGTCCGTAGTCGGACCCTGCTCTTCTGTATGATGTTTGGATATGTTGCTATACTGATGTGATATTGATGTAGCTTGTGGCGAGTGTAATCCAATTCCATATACTCATCTCTTCTTTAAATGTACTTGTAATGATATCCATTCTTGCGAAACGACGAGATGTGCTTCTATCCTTGTCGATGCCCCCGCGCCAAAATAAGGATAGGATCGCATCTTGGGCGTTACAAGTTGGTATCAGAGCCTGTACCGACCTAGGAGCCCCCTTGATTGATCGAACTTTGGCCGAGTTGAGTCTAGTGAAAAAACTATTTTGATTCTAGTTATATATCAGAGAGTAGGATTCTTTTTACTCCTCTTCTATTCTCTGGTGAGGTATTCAACTTAGGAATTTTGATTCTACCCCTCTTCTCGCTCAAATTTTTTTAGGATCACGCGGGTATTTTGGAAACTATATGATGACGATGTGAAGGAATTCTGTCTTGGTGCCTCCTGTTATCGAGGAGTAGAGCTCCGAGGGATTTTTGCACATCGTTATCATTCAGTTTCCTTAGTATCTCAGGACAGAGGATGTTTGAAATTGCTTCAATAATAGTAGTGGCGAGAGGAGTCCGGCATCCCCAGTACTGGTGGAGAGAGTTCGGATGTATTGCCATACTTAGTATCGTTGTGATTACGAGTGTCTGAGGTAGACGAGTTTGCGGATTTTCTTGGATTATGGTGTGGAAGGTTGCGGGTGCAGTTGTAGCTAATTACCTTGGGTACGTTCCTGGGTCCGCAACCCGAATCGCATAAACAAGAAAGACTTCGGAAATTCTTAGGTGTGAATTCAAGTAGTTACCTAGAATTATCCTTCCAACAAATATAAATGGGTTATGTATTTGTTTCTGGCTAAATTCAAAAGCCTCGTCCTTTGTTTTGTTTGAGTACGGTAATTTGAGTTGCTTCGATGTCAAGTGGTGATTTCATATCTTTCCTAATCAGTGTTCTCATATTTATATGGGAGTGCTAATCCTTTCGCTCAATCAAATTATCATGTCAATTCTTTCCAACCGGAGTGCTCTTCTTCAAGATTAGCAAGATCTATCCTCTTATTTCTTCCGGAGTTCTTTTCATCTATCTGAGTTGTCTTTGTTTTTTCCCACCCTCCCGCCCTTTTTCTCCAATAATTAAATTGTCATCGAAGTGCCTTTCTTTTCTTCTGTTTGATATCCGGTGACTCATTGTGAAGATCCTTAAGTGCTAAGTTCATCGTTCTTCATTCTCGTTTTCTTCTCCGGTGGATTGAATTCAAGCGTTCGGTGCTCATCATATCATTTTCATTCTCCAATTGCTCTCCCATGTTGAAATTCTTATCCAAGCATCTCTTGCTTATTCATCTCTCTATTCTATCCGCAGTGTTGAAGATATCTCAGAAGCTCATGTTTTCATTCAATCCTTTTAATATTCCGAGGTTCTCATCTCATCAAGTTTTCATTTGTTCTGGTGCAATATCTTTCTAAGCTTTAAGTTCAACGGTGATCTCTTTGAGTGGGCTCATAACCCACAGGTTTTTTCCCAGGATCTTACCTGGCTCTTTTAATCTTTCCGGAGATGTCCTCAAGTTCTTTTCAATATGACGTAAGAATGAATTTCATCAGTCATATTCCTTCCCGGAGATCGCTTCTAAATCATTTTCATCGTTGTCTCAACCTTTCTTTATTCATTATCCCGAAGTGTCTCAGTAATTCTTGGTGGTGTTTCTCGCCATCATTCTTTGCCTTGAAGACCAAGAAGAATTTCTCTTAAATCTTTCTCCGTTCTTTTGAAGATTTGTCATCTCAGCTTCGTGCTATCCTCTCAAATTGTTTTTGGTCATGAGTAATTCTTTCCATATCTATCCGGAGCGTTTCAGAGTTATTGTCATTTCTTGATCCTCCAAAGGTCATCATTTTAGAAGATTTCTTCTTTCTCAGCTTTCAGCTTTCGTTCTCAAATTCTTCTCAATTGTTGTCTCTTCGTTCATCTCTCAATTATTCTGGTGTTTCGTTGAAGACTTCTTTTAGTTTGTGCTCTTTATTTCTCTCTTCAATCTTTTCAAGAAGAATAAGTGGTATGCCAAATCCGTTGCTTGTCATCAATTTAACTTGATGAAGGATAAGCATAACATAATCCTTATTCTTGCTCATCAAGGTGTTTTCTATCCTTCTTCCGGAGTAGTTCAGAATATCAAATTCTTGGTTCTAAGTGTTTCATCTTTTCTTTTCCGGAGTTCCAAGTTTCTCAAGTATCTCTTCGCGAAGCTTCATCTAAATCTCTGCAAGACCTCAATCTTGTTCATTTTTCATCCTTCAATTCTTTCTGTCGTCCTTTCATTTCAGAGTTCTTTCTGGAGGTTCTTCATGGTGGTTCTTCAAGATTTCTTTCATTTTCAAGTGTTCTTCAAGATTTTGTTGGAGGTCCTCAAGTATTCTTATCTTGCATTTCAAGTGCAATTCTTTCTTCCTTATCTTTTGAGATGGTATAATAGCATTCTTGATTCATGAGGAGTTTCGAAGAGAATTTGTCAAGAATGAGATATGTAAACCCATCTTTTCTTCTCGTAGTTATCTTGGATTGGATTTCACCTAAAGTCTTTCCTATGGATTGTGGAAGTGGTGGTGCTTATCAAGGATCCAAGTATTCTTCGTTTCGCTTGGTGAAAGAAGTGTTCATCTCTTTGTTGCTCCCAACCAATCAATGGTTTCCGTTTGTGGCTGGTTTTCACCTCATAATTTGGGATGGTTTCCATAAGCCCACAACAAGCTCATTCTTTTCGTTGTTGAATTTCCAACAACTCCGTTCTATCTCTTCTTGTTAGGATGCTTTTCAAATTCAATGGTGGTAGAAGTTGTCATTTTCTTCTCTGTTCATTTCCTTCAATCGATCTAGCTTCATTCTTTTGTTCCAGAGACATTGTGATGTTGCTCTATTCATCCCATCATCTCGATTTGTCAAGATCATGTTCTTTCCTTGCTTATCCCATTTAACCGGAGTGTTGTGCCTCTTTTCAAGATCTTTCCATCTTATCAAGTTTTGCTTCTTTTCTGCCGAAGTACTGCCCAAATTTCTTGTGAAGTCTTGCTTGTTCCTCATGTCATTCTTCATCTCCTTGAATCCTACAAAGATTATGGTTTCACTCGTTTGTCAGAGAAGCAACTAAGTTTTCCCTCTTCCTTTCCTCTTCCTCTTCCCCTTCTCATTCTAAGATCTCGGGTCGAGATCTCTTGTAAGTGGAGGAGAGTTGTAACAGCCCGAGACCGATGCTCCAGAAGATTCCCCTTTTATGCCGTTGTCATCGTGTGATTCGTGTGGTTGTCGCATTCATCATCGCATCATTCGCATCATCCGCATTGCATCGGAACTCCATTGTCGTCGTTTTGAAAACTTGCATCCGGTTGTATTCGCCGGTTCTCTCAGTTCGTGTCGTTGTCCGTTTCGAGTCCAACCACACACGCACGCGCCCGCGGCATCGAAAAAAAATATTGTTTTTAAAGTGCGTGAAAAATATTCTCGGATTGGGTCGAAAGTTGGCTTGAGGTCTTGTTATATTGTAGGTAGGCCGCCTGCCAAATTTCGTCGCAATCAGAGGTCGTTTGATACCCCAACGGTAGACCATAGCGGCACCGTCATCGGTTTATTCGTCAGACGTTTTTCGGTGTTTAAAACCTGTGTCACGGGCCGCAAACACTCCCTCTCATCCCCACTCAACCCACTCTACACAACCCACTAAGCCCATCAACGCACCTGTCCGATCGGACCGTCCGATCGCGATCGGAGGGTCGAAACCCCACCTAAACCTAGCCCCTTTCCTATTTAAACCACCCTAGTCCATTTTTGGACCTAACCCTAGCCTCCACCTCAAATTCCCCGAAGCCAACCACCGCCCACGCAGCCAGCCGCCGCCTTCATCGTTTTCCGCGCCGGTCGAACCCACCGCCGCCACTTGTCGTGCCTCCAACAGCCCCACCGCCACCTGAGCAGCGCTGCCCACCAATGGTAGCGCGCCACATCACCTGCGCCGCCGCTCCTAGCCACTCGTGGTTTGCCACATCGCCCCTGGATCCCCCCAGCCGCCCGCGGCCCGCCAGGCCCGGGGCAGGCCCGCCCGGGGCCGAGCCGCCGCCACCGCGGCCCGCACCGCGCCCGAGCGCCCGCGCGCTTGCTCCAGCGCCCTCGCGCACCGCCGCCACAAGCTGCTCCGCCGCCGACGCCGTGCCACGCCGCCGGCACCTCGCCTTGCCGGAGGGTGGCCACACTATCGGAGTCGGCTCGGCGCCCGCCGCCACCCCAGATCCGCTCTGCCACGCCCTGGAGAGGCGCCGCCACCGGCCGGAGCCGCCGTCGCGGCCATGGGCGCCTACCTGCCGGCCTCGACCCCCATGGCCGCCGCCCGACCTCGTCCTCGCCGAGAACGGGTCGTCCGCCAATGGATCTGGCGACCCCAGCCCCGGATCCGGCCTCCCTCGCCTCGCCCCGGCCTCCTCCTCGCCGGAGTCGCGCCGCCGCCGCCGCCGACTGCCGCCTCCGGATCGGGACCGGACCGTCCCAGATCCAGCCGACCCTGCATCCAAACATCGGGCCGACCCGCGGGATCTCCCCATCCCGCACGGCCCCATCCCATTTCCCTGAGGTAGATTTTTTCCCTAAGTCTTTTCGTCGGTGATGTTTATTCGTATATGCATATTGTGATGCGCGTAGCGTTCAATCCGTGCATCGTATGTTAATGTGTTATATATGAAAGTTGTTCTATTTTTCATGCTCTACATGATGGTACCATTTGCATGTGCATTAGGATTCATTTGTATGCTCAAATATGTGTTGCGAAAGTGTATTCCGTCGTAGTTTACAAATCTGTTATTTTATTCAATGTTGCGTGGATGATTGCATCTCAACCGTAGGTCTTTTGCATGTGGTGCCTTCATGAGAATTGATCTATGTGATGTGTACTTTGATGCCATGCCTCTGGTTGTAGGTAGAACTTCATTGTCATGCTCTCAAGTTGCCATCTCGTTAAAACTGAAATCTGTTAACGATGAGTTCCGTTTTGCGAGCATCATATTAAGTAAACCATGCATCCTATGTAATTTTGCCAATGGTATGATTTGAAGTGTGTCATGTCTTCTTGTTGTTAGTGTCCTTGCCATGCTCATAAGTGATTGTTATGCTACTGTTATTGCCATGTCTACATGCCTAATCAAACTGCAGTTTTGGGAGATAGCTAAATTTCACTAAGTCTGAAACTGTTATTTTGTTGCCGTGTTGTCATGTGATTTGCTATTGATCTAGGAGTCTTTTGTGGTTGCCACCAAGGAGTCTTTTGTTAAGCATGTTGTTGCCTATCATGTTGTGCCAATAGTTTGTATGAATAGGATTGCATCATAGTTATTTCTGTTGTCCAATATGTCAATCTGTTAAAAACTGCTGCTCATGCCTAATCCAATTTTCACTAACTCTGAGAATGTGTTTTCTTCAATATGCCATGTTGTGATGATGCTAGCCATGTTTCTAGGCATAATTAGACCTTGCCACCATGGAATGATTTGTAGTGCATCATGTCCTCTACCATGCTGTAAATTTTCATGCCATTATATGACCTGTAGCATAGAGTTTTAGTGTTGTCAATATGCAGTCAGGTTAACACTGTTTGTGGAAAACTGTTATTTTCACTAAGTCCTAATCTGCTATATTTTATTGCCATGTTGTGAGCTTCCTACCATGTGTTCCATGATTCTTTTCAGTATGATATGTGAAGATGAAATGAAGTGTGTTTTATATGCTACTGCCCCATGCTTAGTTTGTGCATTTTTGAATCTTGTAGCTTGTTGTTTTCATGCGTGCAATATGCTATGTTGCCGTTTTGGACAGATTTGACCTAAAACTTGTGTTGGTTGTCGTGGTTGACCCGTAGCTCCGTTTTGGTCATGCCATATATGACACTTGCTTAGATTTTCATGTAGTATCATGATATCTTGCTGCATGCATGATTTGAAATGTTTGTGGCTATCATTTTCATGCATTTTGCATTCATATCATATTATCTTGTGATGGTCATAACTTTCAGACCGTAGCTCCGTTTTATATGATCTATATATGTAAATCGACTAGAATGATGAGTAGAATCACATGGTGCATTTTGTTTTGCTGTTTAACAAATATGAAACATGATTTATTCAGATCTGGACCAATTTCGAAATTAACATACGGGGTCGTTTTGGAAATGCTATATGTTTTTTCCGGCCTCATTTAAACTTGCCTAGATGTGTAGTTTACTTATGCTTCACCTCTTGCCATGTTTAACAACATTTAATATTGTCGTGTACCTAAACGAGAGTGAACTAAATATTCGAATGTGGAGTTTTGTCAATATGCAACTCGTTGCATATTGAGCTTCACTTAATGTGTAGAAGTTGATTGTTGTGCTTGCCATGTCATGCATAACATGCATCATATTTGAAGTGCATCATGTCTTGTATATGTTGTGGTGTTGTTCATGTGTTGATTGTTGTTTTCGGATTCCTTCTTCTTGATAGAGTTCCGAAAGCATTCAGAGTGTGATGATTCATTCGACTACGTTGGCTCGTCTTATTCATGGACTCGTTCTTCTTCCAAGCGGGATCTCAGGCAAGATGAACATTTCCCTGGATACCATTACAATCATCGCCATGCTAGATGTCTCGTTTCTATCGCTTGTCTCGCTACCTACCACTTGTTGTCTAGCCTCCCAAATTGCCATGAAAATCCTCTAACCCCTCCGCATCCCAGCAAAACATTGTTTGGCTATGTTACCGCTTGCTCATCCCTTCTTATAGCGTTGCTAGTTGCAGGTGCAAGTTCTTCCATGTGCAACATGCATATTTTGTTATATCACAATATTATCGCTATTTAATTTAATTCACTTATATACTTGGTAAAGGGTGGAAGGCTTGGCCTTTTGCTCGGTGTTTTGTTCCACTCTTGCCGCCCTAGTTACTTGTGTACCGGTGTTATGTTCCATAATTGAGCGCTCCTAACATGCTCCGGGTTGTTATGGGGACCCCCTTGATTTTCGTTCTAGGATAAAACTTGTCTGGCAAGGCCCAACATTGGTACTACATTTGCCTAATAACTAATAAACCTGCATAGGGAGTAATTAACCCGAGTATCTTTAATCAACAACCCGGGCCAGTGCTCCTCATGAGTGTTGGTCCAAAAATAGAGCACTGTGCAAGGCCACCCCAGGGCAACTTGGGTGATGTCTATCAGGCCACCGTACGCGTCGCTTATCCGTCATGTCCTGAGAACGAGATACGCGGCTCCTATCGGGTTCGTCGACACGCCGGGTGGTCTTGCTGGACTTGTTTTACCTTTCTCGAATGTCTTGTGCGAGGAATTCCGAAACTTTGGGCTATATCGAGGTTGAGGTTTTCCAATGGAATTTCCTAGGAAACCACGGTATTTGTGGTCGAGGTTATTCCCGCGGCGTGTGGTTAGTTTGTGATGGATGAGTTGGAGCTCCCCTGCAGGGTTAAATATTTCGGAAAGCCGTGCCCGCGGTTACATGGCAACTTGGAAACTTTTTTTAACACCCGGTCATAGCAAACTTGAAGTAAACTCAAATAAAATACACCAACCGTGTGCGTAACCGTGACTGTCTATTCTCATGAGTCCATACCCGAGAGAGAAGACGGTGGGGTTATGTTTGACGTAACTACGGACGGAATCAAACGATAAAAGTGACATCCATCCTTGCTATCCCAGGCTGCCGGCCTGGAACCCATCCTAGATCGATGAAGAAGAAAACTCCAAATCAAACAAGCATCGCTCTCACGTCAAAGCATCACGTTACCTGTACCTGCAACTGTTGTTGTAGTAATCTGTGAGTCACGGGGACTCAGCAATCTCATTTCCAAGGGTATCAAGACTAGCAAAGCTTAATGGGTGAGATATGGTTAAGTGGTGAGGCTGCAGCAAGCACTAAGTATTTATTTGAGTGGCTAACTTACGAGTACAAGAATAAGGGAGGGGGGGTGATCGTCGCATAAACAAACGTGAACTAGTAATGATCACTAAGTGATCCTGAACCCCTACCTACGAGTCAAACATAACCCCACCGTGTTCTCTCTCGGTTCAGAAATTCACGAGAAGAGACAGTCACGGTTACGCACACGATTGGTCTATTTTATTTAGGTTTACTTTAAGTTTTCTATGACCGGATGTTAAACAAACTTCCAAGTTGCCACATAATCGCGGGCACGGCTCTCATGAAAGATTTAACCCTAAATGGGTGCTCCAACTCATCCATCACAAACTAACCACAAGTTGCGTTGGAATTCCTCAACCGCAGGATAACCCATAGTATTTGCAGAATCCCGATGGAAAATCTCAACCTCGAGATAGCCCAATGTGTCCTCGAAATCCCACGCACAAGACGTTCGAGACAGGTAAAACAAATCTAGCAAGGCCGCCCGACATGCCGACAATCCCGATAGGAGCCGCGTATCTCGTTCTCCGGGCACAACCAGATGAGTCACACGACGAGTCAAACCAAACCCCGAGTTTCCCCGAGGTGGCCCCGCAGTCTACCCGTTTGGGACCAACACCATCAGCACTGCCCCCCTATATTATGTTGAATTAATCCACGGGTTCATGACGCCCTATGCGTTACTAACGGTGTTCAATATTATTACGTAGAGCAAATATAGTACCAATGTTGGGCCTTGCCAGATGAGTTTTATCCTAAAACGAAAATCAAGGGGGTCCCCATAACAACCCCGAGCATGTTAGGAGCACTCAATATGGAACATAACATCGGTACACAAGTAACTAGGGCGGCAAAAGTGGAACAAAACACCGAGCAAAAGGCCAAGCCTTCCACCTTTTACCAAGTATATATGTGCATTAAATTAAATAGCAATAATATTGAGATATCTCAAAAAACTTCCATGTTGGCACATGGAGCAACTCGCACCTGCAACTAACAACGCTATAAGAAGGGCTGAGCAAGCGGTAACATAGCCAAACAATGGTTTGCTGGGATTTGGAGGGGGTTAGAGGCTTATCATGGAATTTTGGGAGGCTTGACAAACAAGTGGTAGGTAACGAGACATATCGATAGAAACGAGACAACTAGCATGGCAATGATAGTAGTGGTATCTAGGGAAATGGTCATCTTGCCTGAGATCCCGCTTGGAAGAAGAACGAATCCGTGAAGTAGACGGAGGGGACGTAGTCGAACAAATCCTCACACTCCGAATGCTTTTGGAAATCTAGCGAAAATAAGCAATCCGGAAACAACAATCAACACATGATAAACACCACAACATATGCATTACATGATGCCTAAACAAATATGATGCATGTCAAGTTTTGAAATATGCAAGGCATGACAATGACAACAAACAATTCCTACCCATTAAGTGAAGCTCAATATGTTAGAATCATTTAGTTCACTCTCGTTTAGGTACTCACCAGTTTTAAGTGTTTTTTAACAAGGATGGTCATGGCATACGGTGAAGATAGAATTAAAGCAATTTTAAATGGAGAAGGGTAACATACATAAAACAAAGTAATAATTCTCCATATTACGAGAAATGTGGTTAATGTTGTTTAACTAAATAATCATTTTAAATGTTGTTTCTCATGGCAAGAGGTGAAGCATACACAACTACATCATCTAGACATTTTTAAATGAGGCCGGAAGCAACTTATAGCATTTCTGAAACGACCCCACAAGCAAATTTAGTAATTGGTACACATCTGTCCTAATCATATTTTATTGTTGTTAAATAGCAAAATAAATGCCACCATGTTATTCTACACATTTTTCTAGTCAAGTTACATATGTGGAACATTTTAAACGGAGCTACGGTTAGGTAGTTATGAAATAAATCATTTACACATGGCATTTACGCAAATTACATGAAAACAGAAATCAAACATTTTTAACATGGTTAAAAGTTGGAAATTATTAATCTACACGAAATTCTGAACATTTTTCATATATAAAATATTTTAATCCTACACACGGTTATGAAGTTATCATATGCATGAACATTAGGGAGTTTTCTGCAATTCTGTTATTTACAGGATAGTAGATAAATTCGCCGAATCTAAAAAAACAGACTTGGGCCGAATCTCGCTGGCCCAACAGACTAACAACGGGCGCCACATACTATACAATGCTCACGGGCGAGGGTTAGGGGTTGCAGCTCACCTTGGGCCTTAGGAGGCCGGTGGGTGTGGTGGCTGGGCTGGGCCGCGGAGCGCTGGACGCGTCTGGCTGGGCCCTGGAGGTCACGGCCCACACGGGCGCTACCGAGGGCAAGGAAGCAGCCCAGACGTGGCTCAGGGAGCAAGCGGTTCAATGCCTCGTCCTCCTCCCTCGTGCGAGCACTACAGAGCCATGGCGCGGGGGCTGGAAGGACGTGCGGCGCGAATCCGGCAAAGACGGCGGCGCTTGAGGCGAGGGGATGTCTGGGACGGATGGATCCGGGTGTGGCTCACCGGATCCGGCGACCAGCAGGGCTTGGCGACCGGCGGTGGGCTTCTCGGGCGGCCATGGCGGGTCCTGGCATGGAAGAGAGAGAGAAAAATGAGACGAGGGAGAGAGAGTTGCGGGATGAGGAGGGCGCGAGGGGCGTCACTGGCCTGGTGGTCGCCAGTGGGATTCCGGCGGCTCGACGGAGAGGGGCTGCTCCGGCGGCTCGGAGGCAAGGTCCGGTTGGAGATCGGGCACGGGCGTCATGGGAGCTCCGCACCATGCGCTCGGAGGCGGCGGCGCAGTTCGGAACGGGCGGGCCTGAGATGGGCTCCGCGGGCCCGCAAGGCTGGGAGGCTGGCGGCTGCGTGCGGAAAACGAGGCAAGGCTAGGGTTGTTGGCGCCGCCTCTCACAGCGCCGCTCTTCTTCTACCTCTTGCTGCCTCTCATAGCTCAACCTTCTCTCTTTGCCTCACAAGAACACACACACATGGTTGGAAACTCACACGCACACACACACTTCACCAAGGAGAAGCTAGCTTTGCCTGGTCTCCCGGTGAATAACACAGGCGCTACATTTTTCTGTCAGCCCTCTCAGCCTCTTTTTCCATTCATCTAATCAACTTAAATACCATGTACAAATGACTCCACACCCAGCCACTAACTCACGCACGCACACGGCTGGCCGGCACACTCGGCCACTACCTCACGTATGCACACACTAAGCTAACTACCCTGGAATCTCTCCAGCCAGCTAACAACTTATCCATGCAAGCGTGTGACTCAATCCTCTCCTACTAACTAGGCATGCAACTAACAAACTCAGCTTGCCGGCTACTGCTCAGGATCTTGGCTTCAGCTTGCCGTCTCACACGGCTGCTCGTCGATTCACACGACTCCAGCCATTTCTAGACTACTAACATGCAATGCACACATGCACGTACACACATGTCAAGATTAATTCTAACATTTTCCCTCCTAATCTTAACATGGTGGCTCACCAAACTTTTCATGGATGACGCCTTCACAGCGCCAAGCTCCACTCCATCTCATCGACGCCGTCTCAGCGCCGAACACACGCACCTTGCCACAGCATCGCACTGCAACATTTGTTGGCTTCACACCAACTCTCCATGATGACGATGGCATCACACCGACCCAAGTGACAGCATCGCGCCGTCGTCCATCTTCATAGCGGCATCGCATCGCGTCTCCTTGTAACGGTCTCACACCGTCGTCGTGGCAGCATCGCACTACCGTCTCCTACTAGCGGCATCGCACCGCAGCCATATGTTTGCGCGGCATCACACCGCCAAACACCACCTTGTCGTGGACGACGCCATCGCAGCACCGATCACCACGCACCATCTTGTCGTGGACGATGCCATCGCAGCACCGATCACCACAGCATCGTGCCGCATGCAGCGGCCACCTCTTGATGTGGACGACGCCTACGCGACGCCGATCGCCACGTCGTCTCCCTCCAGCGGCATCGCGCCACCGCCGTCCTCCACCTCGCATGGAGTCCGCGGTGCCGCCGTCGCTGCCTCGGATCGACAGGGCTCTGATGCCAATTGTTGGCGCCGCCTCTCACAGCGCCGCTCTTCTTCTACCTCTTGCTGCCTCTCACAGCTCAACCTTCTCTCTTTGCCTCACAAGAACACACACACATGGTTGGAAACTCACACGCACACACACACTTCACCAAGGAGAAGCTAGCTTTGCCTTGTCTCCCGGTGAATAACACAGCCGCTACATTTTTTTGTCAGCCCTCTTGGCCTCTTTTTCCATTCATCTGATCAACTTAAATACCATGTACAAATGACTCCACACCCAGCCACTAACTCACGCACTTACACGGCTGGCCGGCACACTCGGCCACTACCTCACGTACGCACACACTAAGCTAACTACCCTGGAATCTCTCCAGCCAGCTAACAACTTATCCATGCAAGCGTGTGACTCAATCCTCTCCTACTAACTAGGCATGCAACTAGCAAACTCAGCTTGCCGGCTACTGCTCAGGATCTTGGCTTCAGCTTGCCGTCTCACACGGCTGCTCGTCGATTCACACGACCCCAGCCATTTCTAGACTACTAACATGCAATGCACACATGCACGTACACACATGTCAAGATTAATTCTAACAAGGGTAGGGTTCCAAAAATGGACGAGCGGGTGTCTATTTATAGCAGGGGAGGCTAGGTAAGTGGGTATTTAGCCCGATTCGAGCCGTGGGATCGTGATTGGACGACTCCGGGCGCGGGGTTAGGCTAGCTGGGTCATATGGGTTGTGTGGTTGGGCTAGGTGGGGATTAGAGGGAAGGTGGCAGCCCGTGACAGGGTTTAATAAAACCGCAAACATCCGCTAATTTAACCGATGACGGCGCAACTACAGTTGTCCGTTGGGGTATCAAACAACCTCCGAATGCGACGAAATTTGGCAGGCGGTCCACCTACAATAAAAAAAGACCGCACGCCAACTTTCGACCCAAACTGAGAATAATTTATACGCACTTTTAAAAACAATATTTTAATGATGTCACGGGCGCGCGTGTGTGTGGTTGGTCTCGAAACGTTCAACGACAAGAACAGAGAGAACCGGCGACTACGAACGGATGCAAGTTTGAAAAATGATGGCAACGGAGTGCCGATGCTATGCAGATGATGTGATGATGAATGCGACAACCAAATGGAAAACACAACGAAACTCAAATTAAAAGGGGAATCTTCTGGAGTGTCGGTTCAGGGCTGTTAGAACTCTCCTCCACTAACAAGAGATCTCGCCCCGAGATCTTAGAATGAAAAGGGGAAGAGAAAGAGAAACAGGAAATGAAGAGGTAAAACTTAAGTTGCTTCTTTGAAAAACTAGTGAAACCAACAAAGCTTGAAGGTTGCAAAGGGATGAAGAATGGCATGAGGGACAAAAGAGAATTCAAAAGAAATTTGGGCAGCACTTCGATAGGAAAGAGAAACAAAACTTCATGAGATGGAAAGAACTTGAAGAGAGGACACAACACCCCGGATAAATGGATAAGCAAGGAAAAGAACACGATCTTGACAAAACGAGATGATGGTTCGAAGAGAGCAACATCACAATGCCTCCAGAACAAAAGAATAGAAGCTAGATCTTTGGAAAAAAACAGAGAAGAAAACGACAACTTCAACCACCATTGAATTGAAAAGCATCATTACAACGGAGGATTGAACGGAGTTGTTGGAAAATCAACAACGAAAAGAATAAGCTTGTTGTGGGCTTATGGAAAACATCTGAAAATTATGAGGTGATGACCCGCCGCTAACGAAAACAATTGATTGATTGGGAGCAATAAGATATGCAAAACTTATTTCACCAAGCTGATACATTGAGAACTTGAATCTTGATAAGCACCACGATAGCAACAATCCTTAGGAAACGCCTTAGGTGAAATCCGATCCGAGATAACCCCAAGAAGATGATAGGTTTACATATCTCATTCTTGACAAATTCTCTTAGAGACTCCTCATGAAACAAGAATGCTAAAACACCACCTCAAAGATAAGGGAGAATGAATTGCATCTTGAAATGCAAGATAAAAATACTTGAGCTCCTCCAACAAGAATCTTGAAAGAACACTTCAAGAAAGAATAAAATCCTTGATGAACCACCATGAAGAACCACCGTATACAAAAGAATGACCAAAAGAAATGAAGTTTGAAAGAATATGATTATAACCTTGCAAAGATTTAGATGGAACTTCGCGAAGAGATATTTGAGAAAACTTGGAACTCCAGAAAAAAGGATGAACAACTTGGAATCGAGAATTTGATATCATGAAAAACACCGGAAAAAGGATTGAAATCATCTCAAGGACAAGAATAATAATCATGTTATGCCTATCCTTCCTCAAGTTAAATTCATGACAAGTAATGGATTTGGTATACCACTATTCTTCTTGAAAAGATTGGGGAATATCATGAACATGAAGAATTCTTGAACGAACCACCGGTTAGAATTTGAAATGAATGAGGATACTACTAATGAAAGGAGATACATGACATGAGAACGAAGAGATCACGATCCGCCAAGAGAAATCTTGAGCGAAGCACTGGCATAATTGAGATATGAACGAAGGGACAACAATTGAGAAGAATTAGAGAACGAAAGCTGAAAGGTGAGAATGAATAAAATCTTCTGAGATGATGGCCTTCGGAAGATCAAGAAATGAACACGACATTGAAATGCTTCGGATAGATATGGAAGGAATTACTCATGATAGAAAACAATTTGAAAGAATAGCATCAAGCTAGAAACACAAATCTTCAAGAGAATGGACCAAGATTTAAGAGAAACTCTTCTTCGGTCTTTCAAGCTGAGAACGATGGCAAGAAACACCATCAAAAATTACTGAGATACTCCGAAACAATGAATAAGGAAAGGTTGAGCCAATGATGAAAATGATTTAGCAGCGGTCTTGGAAAAAGGAATATGACTGATGGAATTCATTCTTATGTCATATTTGAAAATAAGTTGAGATCTCCGGAAAAGATTAGCAGAGTCAAGTAAGATCCTGGGAAAACCTGTGGGTTATGGGCCCAGTCAAAGAGAACACCATTGAATGGATTGCTTAGAGGAGGAGATTGCACCGGAACAATTGAAATTATTGATGAGGTTGAGAACCTTGAAATAACTGAAAGGATTTGAATGGAAACATGAATCTTCAGAGATATCTTCACCACTCCAGATAGAATAGTGAGAGATGAATAAACAATAGAGGCTTGGACAAGAACTTCCACATGGATAGAATTTAATGAATGAAAAAGATACGATGAACACCGCAAACTTGCATTGATTTCACCAGAGAAGAAAACAAAAACAAAGGATGATGAACTTGGAGCTCCTGAGCATCTTCACAGTGAATCACCGGATACGATACAGAAGAAATGATAGCGGAAGCATCGATAAAAAGAAAGGCGCTTGGATGACAATTTAATCATTGAAGAAAAAGGGCGGGAGGGCGGGTAAAAACATAGACAACTTAGATCAATGAAAAGAACTCCGGAAAGAAATATGAGGATTGATCTTTCAAATAATTCTCTTGACGAGAGGAACACCGGTTGAAAAGAATTTCATGAAAACTCCGGTTGATCAAAAAGGACTAGCATTCCCATAGGAATATGAGAACACCGCTTAGGAAAGATATGAAATCACCACTTGACATCAAAGCAACTCGAATTACCATACTCCAAAACAAAACCAAGGATGAGGCTTACGAAACAAGCCAAGAACAAATTCATGACAGAGATTTCGTCCCATATTACGTGGTAAGGCTCGCACGGGCTCGATCGTACATTGGATAGTCTTATCGAAATGACGCTCGAATATGCTCCCTAGGCATAGCGAACTACAAGGCTTGACGAAGCATACCGAGACTGTCCTCTGTAAGAAAGAACATGAACAAACGAACCACTAGATGTCGAACCCCAACCTCACATCATGCATCTGTTGGAAGATAATCCTAGGTAACTACTTGAATTCCCATCTAAGAACTCCCGAAATCTTTGGTTATGCAATCGGGCACACGGATACACGGAGTAAAATCCATCACTCAACTCCTAGCAGTAATACTACTCTCCAATGTATCACATCCGTCAACGCATAACCAAAGGCCTCGAAAATCCATCTACCTCAGACTCTCATAATCACAACGATACTAATCATGGCAGTACATGTGATCCCGCTCCCCAGTACTGGGTGCCGCCACACTCTTCGCACCACGAATAGTATTGAAGCAATTTCGAACACCCGCGTCCTGAGATACTAAGGAAACTGAATGATAGCGATGTGTCAAGAATCCCCTGGAGCTCAACTCCCCGGGTCCAATCCATATAGTTGGGAGGCACCAAGAACAGAATTCCGGTCACGTCGACATCATAGAGGTTCCAAAATAATCGCATGATCCTAAAAAAATTTGAGTGAGAAGAGGGGAAAATTAAAATTCCTACGTCAGGATTCCTCACCAGAGCATAGAAGAGGAGTAAAAAGAATCCTACTCTTCGATATATAATTAGACTCAAAATAGTTTTTACTAGACTCGACTCGGCCAAGTTCGATCAATCAAGGGGGCTCCTAGGTTAGTACTGCTCTGATACCAACTTATAACGCCCAAGATGCGATCCTATCCTTATTTTGGCACGAGGGCCTCGACAGGGATAAAAGAGCATCTCGTCGTTTCGCAAGAATGGATATCATTACAAGTACATGTAAAGAAGAGATGAGTATATGGAATTGGCTTACACTCGCCACAAGCTACATCAATATCACATCAATACAACGTCATATTCAAACATCATACATAAGAGCAGGGTCCGACTACAGACGAAATCAAACGATAAAAGCGACATCCATCCTTGCTATCCAAGGCTGCCGGCCTGGAACCCATCCTAGATCGATGATGAAGAAGAAGAACTCCAAATCAAACAAGCATCGCTCTTACGTCAAAGCATCACATTACCTGTACCTGCAACTATTGTTGTAGTAATCTTTAAGCCACGGGGACTCGCAATCTCATTTTTTAACAAGGGTGGTCATGGCATACGGTGAAGATGGAATTAAAGCAATTTTAAATGGAGAAGGGTAACATACATAAAATAAAAATAATAACTCTCCATATTATGAGAAATGTGGTTAATGTTGTTTAACTAAATAATCATTTTAAATGTTGTTTATCATGGCAAGAGGTGAAGCATACACAACTACATCATCTAGGCATTTTTAAATGAGGCCAGAAGCAACTTATAGCATTTCCGAAATGACCCGACATGCAGATTTAGAAATTGGTACAAATCTGTCCTAATCATATTTTATTTTTGTTAAACAGCAAAATTAACGCGACCATGTTATTCTACACATTTATCTAGTCAAGTTACATGTGTGGAACATTTTAAACGGAGCTACGGTTAGGTAGTTATGAAATAAATCATTTACACATGGCATTTACGCATGGAAACAGCAAGTCAAACATTATTAACATAGTTAAAAGTTTGAAATTATTAATCTACACGAAATTCTGAACATTTTTCATATATAAAATATTTTAATCCGACGCACGGTTATGAAGTTATTATATGCATGAAAACTAGGGGGTTTTCTGCAATTCTGTTATTTACTGGATAATAGATAAATTCGCGTAATATAAAAAAACAGACTTGGGCCGAATCTCGCTGGCCCAACAGACTAACAACGGGCGCCACATACTATACGGCGCTCACGGGCGAGGGATAGGGGTTGCAACTCACCTTGGGCCTTAGGAGGCCGGTGTGTGTGGTGGCTGGGTTGGGCCGCGGAGCGCTCGACGCGTCTGGCTGGGCCTTGGAGGTCGCGGCCCACGCGGGCGCTACCGAGGGCGAGGAGGCAGCCCAGGCCTAGGTCTAGGAGCAAGTGGGTCAACGCCTCGTCCTCCTCCCTTGTGCGAGCACTAGAGAGCCATGGCGCCAGGGCTGGAAGGAGTTGCGGCGCGAATCCGGCAAGGACGGCGACGCTTGAGGTGAGGGGAGGTCCGGGACGGATGGATCCGGGTGCGGCTCACTGGATCCGACGACCAGCAGGCCTTGGCGACCTGCGGCGAGCTTCTCGGGTGGCCATGGTGGGTCCTGGCATGGAAGAGAGAGAGAGAGAGAGAGAGAGAGAGAGAGAGAGAGAGAGAGAGAGAGAGAGAAATGAGACGAGGGAGAGAGAGTTGCGGGGGTGAGGAGGGCGCGAGGGGCGTCGCTGGCCTGGTGGTCGCCGGTGGGGTTCCGGCGGCTCACCGGCGAGGGGCTTCTCCAGCGGCTCGGAGGCGAGGTTCGGCTGGAGATCGGGCACGGGCGTCATGGGAGCTCCGCTCCATGCGCTCGGAGGCGGCGGCGCAGTTCAGGCCGGGTGGGCCTGAGATGGGCTCTGTGGGCCCGCATGGCTGGGAGGAGGGAGGAGAGGTTTTGGTGGCGGCTGGTTAGAGGAGGCTGGCGGCTGCGTGTGGAAAACAAGGCAAGTCTAAGGTAGGGTTCCAAAAATGGACGAGGGGGTGTCTATTTATAGCACGGGAGGCTATGTTAGTGGGTTTTTAGCCCGATTCGAGCCGTGGGATCATGATCGGACGGCTTCGGGCACGGGGTTAGGCTAGGTTGGTCATATGGGCTGTCTGGTTGGGCTAGGTGGGGATTAGAGGGAAGGTGGCAGCCCGTAATAGGGTTTAATAAAACCGAAAACATCCGCTAATTTAACCGATGATGGCGCCGCTACAGTTGTCCGTTGGGGTATCAAATGACCTCCGAATGTGACGAAATTTGGCAGGCGGTCCACCTACAATAAAACAAGACCGCACGCCAACTTTCGACCCAAACCAAGAATATTTTATATGCACTTTTAAAAACAATATTTTAATGATGCCACGGGCGCGCGTGTGTGTGGTTGGTCTCGAAACGGTTAACGAGAAGAACAGAGAGAACCGACGACTATGAACGGATGCAAGTTTGAAAAATGATGGCAGCGGAGTGCCGATGCTATGCAGATGATGCGACTGATGCGATGATGAATGGGACAACCAAATGGAATACACTACGAAACTCAAAATAAAAGGGGAATCTTCTGGAGCGTCGGTTCCGGGCTGTTACAGCAGGTTTCTCTGGGGTGTTGTGGATCTGGCAGGGCCTGTCCAATATTTTATCCGGAGCACTTGGGCCGTTGTTGTTCCCTTTAAAGGGTCTCTTTTTAGGTCCACCCCGTGAGCTATTGAAACCTGCATTGACTGTTGGGTCCTCGGCGTCGCTGCCGTTGTTCTTGTTTCGGTACTTGTGTTTGTTGCCCCTGGGCGTGCCATTCCCGTCTAGGATTTTTGAGGTGCCAGGATCAATCCTCTGAGAGATACGGGTCAACCAACTGTCTTTGCCCACGCAAAAGTGGGTCATCAACAAAGTGAGGGCCTCCATGGTCCTTGGCCTATCATGTCCGAGCTATCAGGCTAACTATTCATCCCGGATTCCATGCTTGAATGCCGTGATGGCCTCGGCGTCCGAGCGTCAACTATCTGGTTCTGCTTGGTCATGAACCAGTTCCAGAATTTCCAAGCTCACTCGCCCTCATTTTGGGCGATGTGGCTAAGGTCATCGGTATCCGGGGGAAGGACATAAGTGCCTTAAAGTTTGCCATGTGGATCATCTTAAGCAGCAAATACTTTATGGCGTGAAGATCATCTTCTTGGGCCATGTGGATGTGTAGAAGAAAATCTTTTATCCAGATGGCTGGATCATTCGTGTAGTCGTATTGATCAATGTTGATGGGTTTAAACCCTTCTTGGAACTGATGTTCCATGACTCGTCTGTAAAATAGACTCGATGTGTAGGAGCTCGATATGGAAACACATCCTCGTGAGTATTGGCGATCGCCAGTTCTCTTCTCATCTCCCGAGCTCGCCCTTGCCTGCCTATCCAGGCGGCATACCGCTCCGAGCCGGCGGGCACATGGTCCCGTATTCCATAGATGGATAGGGGAGGTGATTTATCCCTGCGTATCTTAGTTCGCAGGTCATAGGGCTCAGGATAGTCGACCGAGCTCTTTCCATGAGGGCGGGGTCTCGCCGGGGGTTCTTTATATGCCTTTTTGGCCGATCTCGCCCTCTAGGGAGACGGTCAGCTTGTTCCTTTCGGCAGTATGCGAGAGGTTCGGTATCTCCCACCTCGTCATTGAATTCGGGCAGCATCCACCATCGTGGCAATGACTTGGCTGTCGTGCACCGTGCTTTGAGGTATGCTTCGGCTGTAGGTACTTGTTCCCATTTTTTGTTGAGCACGTCTTCCGGAGTGAACAACTCGTGCTGTTTCCTTTTCGTGCTTTGCGCAGTTGCGGCTAGCCGACGTTGGAAACACATCTGCTTGGATGGGCTTTTAGGCAACCAGGAATCATAGGGTCCAAGGCTATTATTGTCCTTGGACTCTGGGAGGTAGTCTTCATCTGTTACGCTATCGGAGTCCTCTTTCTCCTCGGGATTCTCCTTGGCAGGTGTACCCATAGGCCCATTTTGCTGGGCGGGCTCGGCCTGTCTGTTCTCGCCCGCATCAGGGGTAGCATTGTTTTCCATGGCGTCGGCTTCATTTTGCCTCCGTTTTTTCCCTTTGGTTTTATCTTCGAACGGCGGCGCTTGGAACTTCCCTTAGGCTTCACATTGGGATTTTCGTTAGGCGTATCGACCATGTAAACGTCTGATACGTCTCCAATGTATCTATAATTTTTGATTTTTCCATGCTGTTATATTATCATTCTTGGATGTTTTATAATCATTTTATAATAACATTATATCATTTTTTGGGACTAACCTATTGACATAGGTCCCAGTGCCAGTTTTTGTTTTTTGCTTGTTTTTTATTTCGCGGAATATCAGTACCAAACGGAGTCCAATTACCACGAAACTTTTTGGAGATTTGTTTTGGACCAGAAGACAACTTGGGAGCCATGGAAGCACCTGGGCGAGGCCCGTGGGGCCCACGATACACCAGGGCGCGCCAAAGACCCCTGGCGCGCCTTGATATATCATGGGGCCCACGAAGGTCTTTTCCACCGCCTCTCAGCTCTATAAATCCTCAGAAATTCCAGAAAACCTAGAGGAGGAGACGAAACACAATTCCAGCTGCCGCAAGTTCCAGAACCACGAAATCCAATCTAACACCATCACGAAGGGGTTCATCATCCTCATGGGTGCCTCTCCGATGATGTATGTGTAGTCCACCATAGACCTACGGGTCCATAGGCAGTAGCTAGATGGCTTGCTCTCTCTCTCTCTTTTGATTGTCAATAAAATGGTCTCTTGGAGATCTATTTGATGTAATGACTTTTTGCTGTGTGTTTGTGGGGATCCGATGAAGTTTAAGTTCATGATCAGTTTCTATCCATGAATATTATTTGAGTCTTCTTTGATCTCTTATATGCCTGATTGTTTATAGCCTCATATTTCTTCTTCGAATCTTTGGTTTATTTAGGCCAACAAGATCAATTTTTCTTGCCATGGGAAGAGGTGCTTTGCGATGGGTTCGATCTTGCAGTGTCCTCTCCCAGTGACAGAAGGGGCAGCGAGGCACGCATGTATCATTGCTATTAAGGATAACAAGATGGGGTCTATTCCTACATGAATAGATCTAGTGTACATCATGTCATCGTTATTATTGCATTATTCCGTTTCTCCATGAACTTAATACACTAGATGCATGCTGGATAGCGGTCGATGTGTGGAGTAATAGTAGTAGATGCAGAATCGTTTTGGTCTACTAATCTTGGACGTGATGCCTATATATTGATCATTGCCTTGGATATCGTCATGATTATTTGATCTTCTATCAGTTGCCCAACAGTAATTTGTTTACCCACCGTGTGCTATTTTCTTGAGAGAAGCCACTAGTGAAATCTACGGCCCCGGGTCTATTCTTTTAATATATTGCTTTCCGATCTATCTTTTTCCGCATTTGTTTTCAGATCTATTATTCCAAAAACCCAAAAATACCTTGCTGCACTTTTTATTTGCATCTTTTATCTTGTGTTCTTGTGCAATGTATTTATCCATTCTAATACAAACCAATCTATCTTTTTATCGTGGAGAGATTGACAACCTCTCTTACGCGTTGGTTGCAAGTATTTGTTCTTTGTGTGCAGGTACCGTTTACATAGTGTTCCTTGGTTCTCCTACTGGTACGATAACCTTAGTTTCATAACTGAGGGAAATACTTACCGTAGCTGTGCTGCATCATCCCTTCCTCTTTGGGGAAATACCGACGCAGTCTCGAGCCACGTCAAAGGAATTTCTGGCACCGTTGCCGGGGAGACAGCATCAACATCTATCAGGTTCCTAATCACAAATCTCATCTCCTTATAGTTTACATTATTTGCCATTTGCCTCTCATTTTCCTCTCCCCCACTTCTAAAAAGGTTTTACAAAAATACAAAAATATTTTCCGTTTTCCTTTTTGCTTGTTTGCTATCTTTGCTTGGGTTGCCATGTGCCTTCTATTTGCTTGCATCTTCGCTTGCTAAAATTCTATTGATATGGATCCCCATCCAGTTGCTAATCTTTTCAAAAGGCCAAATTATGATGAACCAATTGCTAGTGAGTTGAGTGCACTTGATAATTTTATGAAGTTTTGTTTGAAAATCATGAATCTGAAAATTTCGATGAAGTGTTGAAAGAAGAAACTTATAAGGTGATTCATGATAGCTCCTTGATTGAAAAACATGATTGCAATGATGTTACTTATGTTAATGTCAATTATATTAATGATATGCAAAACTACAAGCTTGGGATGATAATTTTGTGATATCCACTTCTTATTGCAATGATCATGATTGGGGTGATAATTCTTCTTATGATCTTGAAAATTTATTTAAGCCTCATGTTGAATATGTTATTGATAATACTATTTGCAATAGTATCGAAAGTGGGTTTGGAAGAGTGTAAACTTTAGGTAAAAAGAATCCCACATATTTGGAGAGTGTTCAATCTTATGAATTTTCTGAGAAAAGTGGGTTTGGAGAGGTCATAACTTTAGTTGATGATAATCCCACTATTTTGGAAGATGATAAAAAATATATGCATGTTGATCATAAAGAGAGTATTGTTTATGATAGATATATTGTTGAATTTGATTATGATCCTCCATGTAATTATTATGAGAGAGGAAATTATGGTTGTAGACATTTTCATGATACTAAATTACCTCTCTTCATGTTGAGATTTCTATTGTCTCTTTCTTCTTATACTAACGGAGGGTATAAGCCATGGTAATGTTAGAATACAGTATATATAATGCAATAATAAAATATGAATGGGTTTTCAACAGTACTTAGAGTGGTTATTTGCTTTATTATACTAACGGATCTCACGAAGGTTTTGTTAAGTTTCGTCTGATTTAAGTTTTCAGGTTTTGGGTGAGAACACGATGGATGAAGGAATAAGGAGTGAAAAGAGCCTAAGCTTGGGGATGCTATGGCACCCAAATATACTATCCAAGGAGAAACAAGCAACTAAGCTTGGGGATTCCCCAAGTGGCATCCCCTCTTTCTTCTAACGACCATCGGTATTTCACTTAGAGCTATATTTTTATTCGTCACATATCATGAGTTTTGCTTGGAGCGTCTTGTATTATATGAGTCTTTCCTTGGTTTGCTTTTTAGTTTTTCACAAGTATCCTTGCTGGACACACCTATTGGAGAGAGCCAAAATTATGCTATAATTTGGTAGAATTGCTCTATATGCTTCACTTATTTTTTTTGAGCTATGGAACTGCTCTAGTGCTTCACTTATATCTTTTTGAGCACGATGTTCTTTAATTTTTTAAGAAATACTCTCATGCTTCACTTATATTAATTTGAGAATTAGAAAATTTTGAAGAAATTCTCTCATGCTTCACTTATATTATTTTGAGAGATGAAATTTTTATGCACATGTTCTTCACTTAAATTTATTTGAGCTTGTCAAAAGCAATGGCAATATATGAAACTAGTCCCAAAGTGATAGATATTCAAGAGGGATATAATACAAACTTTCATGAAGATCATTGGATAAATTAAACTTGATTCCTTGTAATAGTTTTGAGACATGATGATAGTAATATGTGAGTCATGTTGGTGAGTAATTATGCTTTAGTAAGAATATTGGTGTTAAGGTTTGTGATTCCTATGTGATGAGGATGTCTACCTTGGGTAGGGTCATGGACCTGACATCTGGGGCCCACCAATGGTCCCATATCGGCATCAAAGCTCAGCAGTAGAAGTGCACTCGGTCAGATCTGAAGAATCACTCGGACATACCTGAAGACGCACTCGGATGACTACATCCACACTCGGTCAGCGAGAACTCAACGGTCCAGGAGACGTAGCGTTGAGTAATATGAAGAGACGTCCTCTAGGATTGTTCAATCATACGTTACCAGTAACGCTCTAGTTAAAGCGGCAGTTCCTGTAACGTAGCTTTAACTAGCATTCAATGCGGCGCTCGACTGGTGGTGGCGCACTCTATATAAGCCACCACTGGACGCCGTAGCAAGGTTCTGACACTTGTATTCTCATACTCCCTCATAAGCAAAACAAACCAGCCCCCGGGCTCGAGACGTAGGGCTTTTACCACTCCCGAGTGGGGCCTGAACTCGTACACATCCGAGTGACACACCTGAGCTGTAGCTAGACTTCGCCCCTCCATTCGTACCCCTAGTTCTATTGTCAGGGACATTCCCACGACAGTTGGCGCCCACCGTGGGGCCGCGCATCTAGCGAATTTCGGCGCAGGTGGAATTTCCATTTTTCTGTTCATCATGAACACTTTCGGCGGCGAGATCCTCTTCGGGTCACTCAGCTTCGCCGTCGATGATTCGGCGTGGCCGCAGGAGGCACCGCTGGACGCTGCGGCACTGCCCGCCCGCGGCGCAGTGCACTTTAGCGCGGCGACGTTCGGAGTTCTTCTCCGGCAACAGTCCATGCCTTATCGACGGGTTTCCCCTACACATCTCGTGGCTTTTTGCCGGCGCTCTGTGCGCTCCACGCTACAGCGCTGGATCAAACACGCTATGGCGGCGCAGGCCGCGGGGCAGCAAATGACTGCACTCGGAGCCGACGAGGCAGTCCATTGTCTTTTCTCTTCTTCGGATGATGACTCCTTGATACGTCCATTTTGCATCATGCTTTTATATCGATATTTATTCCATTATGGGCTGTTAATACACATTATGGTACAATACTTATGCCTTTTCTCTCTTATTTTACAAGGTTTACATGAAGAGGGAGAATGCCGGCAGCTGGAATTCTGGACTGGAAAAGGAGCAAATCTGAGATACCTATTCTGCACAACTCCAAAAGTCCTGAAAAATATTGGGCGAAAGAAATACCAGAGGGGACCCACCAGGGAGTCACAAGCCAGGGGGGCGCGCCCTACCCCCCTGGGCCGCGCCCCTGTGGCTTGTGGGCCCCCTGGCAGGCCTCCGGTGCCCATCTTCTGCTATATGGAGGGTTTTGACCTAGAAAAAATCATAAGGGAGCTTTCGGGACGAAGCGCCGCCGTCTCGAGGCGGAACTTGGACAGAACCAATCTAGGGCTTCGGTGGAGCTGTTCTGCCGGGGAAACTTCCCTCCCGGAGGGGGAAATCGAAGCCATCGTCATCACCAACGATCCTCTCATCGAGAGGGGGTCAATATCCATCAACATCTTCACCAGCACCATCTCCTCTCCAAACCCTAGTTCATCTCTTGTATCCGATCTTTGTCTCAAAACCTCATATTGGTACATGTGGGTTGCTAGTAGTGTTGATTACTCCTTGTAGTTGATGCTAGTTGGTTTACTTGGTGGAAGATCATATGTTCAGATCCTTAATGATAATTAATACTCCTCTGATTATGAACATGAATATGCTTTGTGAGTAGTTACGTTTGTTCCTGAGGACATGGGATAACTCTTGTTATAAGTAATCATGTGAATTTGGTATTCGTTCGATATTTTGATGAGATGTATGTTGTCTCTCCTCTAGTGGTGTTATGTGAACGTCGACTACATGACACTTCACCATTATTTGGGCCTAGAGGAAGGCATTGGGAAGTAATAAGTAGATGATGGGTTGCTAGAGTGACAGAAGCTTAAACCCTAGTTTATGCGTTGCTTCGTAAGGGGCTGATTTGGATCCATATGTTTCATGATATGGTTAGATTTATATTAATTCTTCTTTCATAGTTGCGGATGCTTGCGAGAGAGGTTAATCATAAGTGGGAGGCTTGTCCAAGTAAGGGCAGCACCCAAGCACCGGTCCACCCACATATCAAATTATCAAAGTAACGAATGCGAATCATATGAGCATGATGAAAACTAGCTTGACAGAAATTCCCATGTGTCCTCGGGAGCGCTTTGCTTTATATAAGAGTTTGTCCAGGCTTGTCCTTTGCTGTAAAAAGGATTGGGCCATCTTGCTGCACCTTTGCTACATTTGTTACTTGCTATCCGTTACGAATTATCTTATCACAAAACTATCTGTTACCGATAATTTCAGTGCTTGCAGAGAATACCTTACTGAAAACCGCTTGTCATTTCCTTCTGCTCCTCGTTGGGTTGGACACTCTTACTTATCGAAAGGACTATGATAGATCCCCTATACTTGTGGGTCATCACTCCTCCGATGCTGCTGGTTTCGAGAGCAGTGGAGAAGTGGCGGAGGTCTTTATGGCCGGCCCGTCCCGAGACGCTGCACCTCCAGGGTATTCGGCCGGAGGCGCCCGTGATCGAGATGGCGACAATCGTGACGCCAGTACCGATGGCTACTTCCCCCGACCTCTCACTCGGGAGCAGTGGGAGGAAATCAGGTGCAGGAACGATGAAGTCCTTCAGACGCCCATTGCGGGGAACACCCCCGAGAAGATAGCCCTAGAGGCCGCTCGCCAAGCCACTCTGGACGAGCGTGAGCGTCTTGAGCGGCTAAAGCACTCACTCGACGAGCGCGCGGCAAGAGAACTTCCCAGTTCCAGCCATAGCCGCCACCAGTTAACATTCACAAAGGAACGCCCGTACACCATCCCAACGATGCATACTCCTTTGATGATCCTGGCCGCGGCCACTTGGATCGCAGATTCGATCCAGCCATCCAACTCAGCGGCGGGCGAGGGCATTCGGCAGATCCAGGCTCGGCTGAAGACCGCCCTACAACAAAATTCAGAGGTAACACAATCTCATCAGCGCATTCATAATGAATCCACTCGAGCAGATACTGTGCAGTCGGCTCACAGTCCGCTTGCGCCAAGGAGAGATCCGCGGACTCCTCCTCATCCGAGAGGCCAGTATGGAGGACGCGGGCGTGACGACCGCAATTTCAATCGGACCCCCCCTCCGAGGGGCAGTCCGCGCGGGCAACGTCCGTATGACGGGGGCTATCCACTCAGTAGAAACCGCGAGCGGAGCCCTGTCAGGCACAAGGGCTATGATGCCCGATCTGACATCACTCAGCGAGTGGTTGATCGGAATAGATACGACAGAGACCGGGCGAGTGGCTGGGGTGTTACCGGCCTTGGATGTTTCAGCAGATACATCCGAGAGGCGGATATACCCCCCAATTACCGACTGGCAACCGGGATTGGAAAGTTCAATGGCGAGTCCAAGGCAGAGACTTGGCTCGAAGATTATCGAGTCGCCGTCCAGATCGGCGGTGGCAATGATTTCATCGCCATGAAGCACCTTCCGCTCATGTTGGAAGGGTCCGCACGGGCGTGGCTAAATCAGTTGCCCGCCAACTGCATTTATTACTGGGAAGACTTGGCCCGAGTGTTTGTCAAAACATTCGAGGGCACCTACAAGCGTCCGGGTGGACTGACGGAACTCCAGCACTACGTCCAGAAGAACAATGAAACTCTCCGAGTGTACATTCAGCGCTGGACCACGTTGCATAACACCGTGGAGAATGTCACCGAGCATCAGGCCGTGTGCGCCTTCAAGGCAGGCATTCGGTATCAGGAGTTGGTCTTGAAGTTCGGACGGTCTAGGGATCTGTCCCTCAGTCGAGCCATGGAGATTGCAAACAAATACGCCAATGGTGAAGAAGAAGACCGCCTCCGAAGCGGCAAAGCGAGAGCCGGCAACGCCCCTCAATCGGGAGGCAATGCTGGAAAAAATCAGAAGCGGAAAGCTGACGCCTCCGGCAAGGCTGAAGTCGCAGCTGTCCAAGGGCAAGGGCAAGGCAAGCCGAAGCCCAACAAGAAGAAGAAAGAATGGACTCCCAAGAAGAAGTCCGAGTACAAATCCGATATCCTTGACCAACCGTGCCAGATTCATACCAAGACGGATGAAGAAGGCAACGTTGTGGTTCCGACGCATTCCACTCGGGAATGTCGCCTGCTCAAGCAGGAGATGGGCGCTAAGCCCTCGAGTGAGAAGGTCGATGTCGAGGATGAAGAGGATACTTCCAAGTATCCAAAAATCGACAAGGTCATCAACGTGATTTTCGCTTAGGTAGAAAGCAGAAGGCAGCTCAAAGTAAGCAATCAGGAGGTTAATACGGCAGTTCCGACTGCTACCAAATACCTCAACTGGACGAAGATGCCTGTCACCTTCGATCAGTCTGATCATCCACCCCACATTGCCACCCCCTTGAGGCAAGCGCTGGTCGTTAACCCAGCAGTGGGCGGTGTCCGACTGCGCAAAGTCCTAATGGATGGAGCCAGCGGGCTTAATATCATATACGCCGACACGCTCAGTGCTATGGGCATCCCAATGTCCCGATTGAGCAAGAGCAACATGCATTTCCATGGGATCGTCCCTGGAAAGAAGGCCGAATCACTCGGTCAGATCGCGTTGGACATAGTATTCGGCGACGAGAAGAATTTCCGAAAGGAAAAACTGACCTTTGAGGTGGTCGACTTCCGCAGTGCTTACCACGCCATCCTGGGTAGGCCTGCCTACGTCCGTTTCATGGCCAGACCATGTTACGTGTATCTTAAGCTCAAGATGCCAGGGCCTAAGGGCGTAATTACTATCACTGGTGATCGGAAAGTCGCCGAAGAGTGCCTTCAGCAGGGCACGAGGATAGCCAATGAACAAGTGCTGGCAGTCAAACTTGAAGGGTACAAGAAGGAGGTGGACATGGCTGATTTGCTCAGGTCAAAGCGGCCAGCTTCAGAATCAGCTTTCCAATCGTCTGGCGAGACTAAGCAAGTTCATGTCCATCCGAGTGACCCGAGTACCGCCCCGACGAACATCTCCACTTCACTCGGAGACAAATAGGAAGTCGAGCTCATCCAGTTCCTCTGTGAGAACTGGGACATCTTCGCATGGAAGCCCTCTGACATGCCTGGTTTGCACAGGAAACTGGCTGAGCACCGACTCCGAACCGACATCAAGGCCAAGCCAGTCAAGGAGTACTTGCGTCGATCTTCCATCGAGAAGCGCAAGGCGATTGGTCAAGAGATAGCTCGGCTTCTCGCTGCCGAGTTCATTCGCGAGATCTAGCACTCCGAGTGGCTCGCGAATGTGCTCCTGGTGCCGAAGAAGGATAAGTCACTCCGTATGTGCATTGACTTTAAACACCTCAATCGGGCTTGCCCGAAAGATCATTTTCCTTTACCTAGGATAGATCAGATAGTGGACTCTACAGCCGGGTGTGAACGTCTGTCGTTCCTAGATGTGTACTCTGGGTACCACCAGATCCGAATGTACGGCCCTGATGAAATAAAAACAGCCTTCATCACCCCATTCGGGTGTTTTTGCTATGTCATGATGCCATTCGGCTTGAAGAATGCTGGAGCCACTTTTCAGGGCATGATCCAGAAGTGTTTGCAGAAGCAAATCAGTCGGAACGTGGAGGCCTATATGGATGATATCGTGGTCAAGTCTAGGAAAGGTTCCAACCTCCTGACTGACCTTGCCGAAACCTTCGCAAACGTACGGCGCTTCGGGATCAAGCTGAATCCAGCTAAGTGCACATTCGGAGTGCTGGCCGGAAAGTTACTCGGTTTTCTCGTTTCCGAGCAGGGGATCGATGCTAAACCAGATAAAATCGGCGCCATAGTCCGAATGAAGTAGCCAGAGCGCTTGCATGATGTGCAAAGGTTGACAGGATGCCTTGCGGCCCTGAGCCGATTCATTTCAAGACTCGGAGAGAAGGCTCTTCCTCTCTACCGATTGATGAAGAAGTCAGACAAATTCGAGTGGACCAATGAAGCACAAGCCGCGTTCGTAGAACTCAAGGCATTGCTTTCCATCCAGCCGGTGTTAGCTGCTCCGGGCAGCCAGGAACCTTTACTCCTGTACATCGCGGCGACCAGCCAGGTGGTGAGCACAGTCCTTGCGGTAGAGCGCGAAGAGCCAGGAAAAGCATTCAAAGTCCAAAGACCCATATATTACATCTCAGAAGTGCTAACTCCTTCCAAGCAAAGGTACCCGCACTACCAGAAGCTGGTTTATGGTATTTACCTGACTGCCAAAAAGGTAGTTCATTACTTCCAAGATCACTCGGTCACGGTCGTCAGCAGCGCTCCCCTGTCTGAGATCTTGCATAACAGGGACGCCGCTGGCCGGGTGGCGAAGTGGGCAATCGAGCTCCTTCCGCTAGAAATCAAATTTGAAGCCAAGAAGGAAATCAAGTCCCAAGCGTTGGTTGATTTTATGGCCAAGTGGATTGACCAGGAGCAACCAATTCCGAGTGTTCCTGAACACTGGACCATGTTCTTCGACGGATCCAAGATGCTCAATGGCTCGGGGGCTGGCGTGGTTCTTATCTCTCCCAAAGGAGACCGACTGAACTATATTCTCCAAATCCATTTTGACTCATCAAACAATGAGGCCGAATACGAAGCCCTCCTGTACGGGCTCCGCATGGCCATCTCACTCGGCATTCGTCGGCAGATGGTCTACGGTGACTCGGACCTCGTTGCTAATCAAGTGATGAAGGAGTGCGACATTCGGAGTCCAGCAATGACCGGATACTGCAACGCGGTCAGGAAGCGGCAGAAGAATTTTGAAGGCTAAGAACTGCATCACATCCCTCGTGCAAAGAATCAAGCAGCAGACGATCTGGCAAAGATTGGATCCACTCGGCGAGCAGTCCCGAAAGACATATTCCTTGAACATCTGCGTGCTCCGACAATCGCAGAAGATCCTTTCACAGAGGAGCCCCCGCAAGCAGTCGGTCCATCTGATCCAACTGAGGTTGAAGTTCCAGCTATAGTGGATCTGGTCCACGAAATGCTGGTAATCACTCCCGAGTGGACTCAACCCTATTTGGCATATTTGCTCAGACAAGAACTCCCAGAAGACGAAGAAGAAGCCCGTCGGATCGTCCGTCGATCCAAGTCATTCGAAGTTATGGGAGATCAGTTGTACAAGAAAAGCACCACAGGGGTCGTCCAAAAATGCATTTCCCCAGAGGAAGGGCTGCAGATTCTACATGAAGTCCACTCGGGAACTTGTGGTCACCATGCGTCCTCTCGGACTTTGGTTGCTAAAGCTTTCCGAGCGGGATTCTATTGGCCCCGAGCTAATGAAGCGGCAAAGGAGTTGGTGGACCTGTGTGTCGGATGTCAGTTCTACAAGAACAAGTCTCACAAGCCAGCGTCCGCGGTCAAGACGATCCCGATTACTTGGCCATTTGCGGTATGGGGCCTTGATATGGTCGGCCCCCTACGGACTGGGTCGAGTGGATTCACACATCTGCTCGTCGCGGTTGACAAGTTCACCAAGTGGGTCGAAGCGAAGCCCATCAAGAGCTTGGATGCAGGTACTGCCGTTAGTTTCATTCGGCAGATCATCTTCAGGTTCGGCATGCCCCATGATATCATCACGGATAACGGGAAGAACTTTGACTCAGACGAGTTCCGTGAATTCTTTTTCTCTCAAGGCATTCGGGTTAATTACGCCTCAGTGGCTCACCCGTAGTCGAATGGCTAGGTGGAGCACGCAAACGGAATGATTCTGCAAGGTCTGAAGCCTGGATTGATGAGAGACTTGAAGTACGCTGCTGGAGCTTGGGTTGAAGAATTGCCTTCCGTCTTATGGGGCATTCGTACAACTCCAAACCATTCTACAAAGCGCACACCTTTCTTCATGGTGTACGGGTCAGAGGCGGTGCTACCGAGTGATCTTCAGCACAATTCCCGCCGAGTGGAACTGTATGATGAAGCTGAAGCCGAAACCGCTCGGCAAGACGACCTCGACCTTCTGGAGGAAGAAAGAGAGTGGCCCTCATCAGATCGACGCTCTATCAGCAAGATCTGAGGCGTTACCATGACAGACACGTCCAGGGCCGAGCCTTTCAAGAAGGAGATCTTGTTCTCCGACTGGATCAGCAGAGACCCCACAAGCTCGCACCTCCGTGGCAGGGGCCGTATGCGATCTCCAAGGTCTTGCACAACGGAGCCTACCGGCTTTACAATATCAAAAAGGGAGTAGAAGAGCCCCGAACTTGGAACGCGGACCTGCTTCACAAGTTCTACACCTAGAACATAACTATTTTAGCTTGTCATTCCAGTAATGAATCCGAGTGATCTCGATGAATAAAGTTTTATTTCATTATACCTTGTTGAAATTTGACGGCCACCCCCAGTGGGTGAAAAACACAAAACACTTAGCCGCAAACCTGATTTTGCATAAGTATAAACTACTCCGAGTGAGGGTCTCGCCCACACTCGGGGGGCTTAGCAGCGGCTCCGCGTCGCCTAAGTAAAAAAAAACCTTTCGAGTGAGGACATCCTCCACACTCGGTTATAAAGATGAACAGGACCATCATTGTTCATCTAAGGACAAACTACTTCGAGTGAGGGTCTCGCCCACACTCGAGGGCTTAGCCGCGACTCCGCATCGCCTAAGTTAGAAACCTTACGAGTGGGACATCCTCCACACTCGGTTGTCAAGATGAACAGGACCATCATTGTTCATCTAAGGACAAACTATTCCGAGTGAGGGTCTCGCCCACACTCTGTAGCGACCCGACCCGAAACGGTCGAATCTCCGGTGTTTCCGTACCATCCCAAGATCATGCTGGTACACACACGGTACATCAATGTATATATCAAGAGTTCAATCACAACTGCTTTATTAATCGAAATCTCATATCGAGTCCTTTATTACAATAAGGATTACAATAAAGTGGCTGAAGGCCAACTCATGAGATAAACTAATCAAAATCTTGCGGAAGCTTCAAAGGTAGTTGAGTCCATCTGACTCCAAGGGCATCTCACCGAGCGTAGAGCGTATCCTCACTCCTGGTCGGAAAAGTACTCTGCAACATGATACGTTGCAGCCGTGTAGGTCAGCATATTGAATATGCCGGCAAGTCACAAAAGAGAGGGGGAAAATAATCATCTATTCTATATGCATATATGGCAGGTGGGGCTGAAAGCTAAGTTTAGCGTAAAGCAAATTTTCCTACAACAAGAGAGGGGCAAAGCGAAAATTATTACTACCATGTTGGTTGATTAATGAGAAGGTTCCACCAACCATTTCTCATACCCAATAATTCCCACATCATTATAATTATTTGTGTTGAGAATTCCTGATAGTTTCAGTTCCTTTGGCTCAAGTTGTCCATGACCGTGGACACGGCTAATCGATTAGGTTTGGTACTCTGCAGAGTTTTGCACACGTTCCCCAAAAGATTTGATCGCCTCCGTTGAAGTCCTCGCACTGCAGTGTGTTTGAGAACCGGATGATCAAAACATGGTCTTCTAAAGGGTTCCTCTGAGACACTGTCGGTGCCCATCCTTTCCTACCGTTCGTCTACTTCTCGTAGCACCGCCCGTCCAGAGTCGCCACGATGTCCAACCAAGCCAGAGCCCATAATGGCTTGTGGCTGTGCAGGTAAGCCTCGGGTCTTGAAGTATCCATCCATCTCTTTGTGCCTGGGTGGACCTTTCCGCATGAATACTGGCGCTTCTCCAGCATCATCTAGGCAAATCCACTGGTTTCTCCAGGGTGCCGTTCATACCGTCATCCACCCAGAGGTGTATTGCATCTTGAGGTCTTGAAAATTCTTGGAGTCTTGAGTCTTTATCATTAAGTTCTCACAACACTCATGAAACACTCAACCACACCCCGTCTACTAAAAGCATAGCAAAATAAAATAACGTCCCGGGTCAAAGTAACAAGGGTGTTGGGGTACCTACCACATGATACTACTCAAGTAACCAAATTTCCAAGTACCTACTTTGCATGCAATGGGTGGAAGGGTAGAACTAATGCAATTTGAAAACATAGGTAATAACATGATCAATGTGAACTTGCCTTGCTGACGATCTTCGTACTCGAGTGACTCTAGATAACAAGCCTCGCACTCCGGATGATCTAACGAATCAAACAATTACACAATCAGCATAACCATAACACAACTTACACTAACAGCAAGGTAAACTAATAATACTAAACAATCAATAGCACAATCAAAAGAAAAGAAAACCAAAACAAATAGAAAGCCTCTCAAATTTTGTGGCAAAGCTTCTACTAAAACAAAACATGACAAGAATTGTTTTCAGCAACTAATATATAAATAACAGAAAGTAAAAGTAAAAGTTTTATTAGAAAACAGAAAGTATTTCACCATAAATCTTTTATGCAAAAAAAAGAACTACTATAAACCTATTATAAAACACCACATAAAGTGGAAACAATGTTTTCCTACTAAAACAAAGAACAAAACAATAAAAATATTTTTATTAACATAAAATAAATCACCTAATGCTAAACAACAGAAACTAAAATAAATATGACAGAAAGTTAAAATAAAACAGAATCAAAACAAACTAGAACAAAATAAAACAAATTAACCCTAAAAGAAACTAAACAGAATCTGTTTTGCCAAAAACACTATTTTAAAATATACTAAAAATTCCCAAATGGAACAGGGTGATAAAACTAACTAATACAAAACAGTAGCAAAAAGAATCACTCAAAAATATATTTTTAAACTCAAGATATTCAGATTCTAGTGATTTGAGCAAATTCAAAAGAATTCAAATTTAAAAGTCCATAATTTGAAATCTAAAGTTACTGGCATAAACTACATAAAATTTGTGAACTTCTGCAAAAAGAAACAACTAAAAACTCCTAATATTCTAGGAGATATTCCCAAAACAAAAACTGGTTGTATTCTGTTTCAGAAACTAAAAATAGAAATAAAAGAAAAACCTATACTACGAACATGCTACGTGGCGGGCTAAGAGTGGATGCGGGTGTGCGCGCGTTAGCTAGTCCGGTGAACGTTCACTAAATAAAAAACGGTTCGGGACTAAATAAAATCTAATCGTGGCCGTACGTTTTAGATCTAACGGTCAAAAGGGGGGGTGGGGTGCTCACAGCGGCGGCGGGAGGTGCTCCGGCGATGACCGACGGCGGTGGAGCTTCGGGCGTGGACGGGGACGACGCTCCGGTGGTCGGGGACGGCGTCCGAGGCTACCAAACGGCGGCGGGGATCCTCCGGCGTCGATTGGCGGTGGAGTTGGAGCTCGGGGACGTCGGCGTTGAGCTCCACGAGCTCGGGGAGCTTCGGGTGGTGGAGCCGAACTCCGACGAAGATGTGCGGTGGCGTGGAGGCGTGGAGGTTCGGGTTTTTGAGCAAAAATGAGCTGCGGGGGTCCTCCTCTATTTATAGGGGCATCTCGGGGCAAAGATTAGGCAAGGGAGAGGGAGATCCGGTCGGATCCGATCTCGCCGGTGAGGGAAGGAAAGGGGAGGGAGGAAGGTAGGAGAGGGGCGACGGTGGGATCGAACGGGTGGTGGGGTCGGGGCGTCAGTGAGAGAAGAGAGGGGGCAGAACGATCGGGCGGCCGATCCGAATCAAATCGGATCTGGCGAAGGGATCCTGGGCCGGCTCCTATTCCAAATGGGCTGCGGGTACATTTCCGTTTTAAAGTCTTTTTCCTTTTATTTAAAAACAGGAAAGAAAACAAAGAAAGGAAGGAGTAGATAGGGTTAAATATAGAGGTATTATATACCAAAATGTTCAGAAAAATAAATTCTACACGATGGACATTTTTCCACGGACAAATAAAATACTTTTTAAAACAGTATTTTCAGAAATGCCCAAATTTGATTTATATCTTTTGCAAATATTTTTCAAATAACCCCCTGGTTATTATAGTTCAAAAGTTTCATACAAATACCCCTGGTGTGGAGGGTCATGTTCCTCCTCTCCTATTTGAAATATTTCAGGGGTTTGCAAATTTTTGAAAAGCAAAAGCAAAAGAATAGAAATGAATTTCCATATTTCAAATAAGAACTCCAGATTTTTTTTTATTCACTCACAGATATTATGCAAACAATGTGATGTGATGCTTAACTATATTTCATAACATTCCAAAATGAAATTTTGGGATGTTACAAACTCGGGGGCTTAGCAGCGGCTCCGCGTCGCCTAAGTAAAAAAACCTTTCGAGTGAGGACATCCTCCACACTCGGTTGTCAAGATGAACAGGACCATCATTGTTCATCTAAGGACAAACTACTCCGAGTGAGGGTATCGCCCACACTCGGGAGCTTAGCCGCGACTCCGCATCGCCTAAGTTAGAAACCTTACGAGTGGGACATCCTCCACACTCGGTTGTCAAGATGAACAGGACTATCATTGTTCATCCAAGGACAAATTACACTGAGTGAGGGTCTATCCCACACTCGGGGGCTTAGCCGCGACTCCGCATCGCCTAAGTTAGAAACCTTATGAGTAGGACATCCTCCACACTCGGTTGTCAAGATGAACAGGACTATCATTGTTCATCCAAGGACAAATTACTCCGAGTGAGGGTCTATCCCACACTCGGGGGCTTAGCCGTGACTCCGCATCGCCTAAGTTAGAAACCTTACGAGTGGGACATCCTCCACACTCGGTTGTCAAGATGAACAGGACTATCATTGTTCATCCAAGGACGAACTACTCCGAGTGAGGGTCTAGCCCACACTCGGGGGCTTGGCCGCGACTCCGCATCGCCTAAGTTAGAAGCCTTACGAGTGGGACATCCTCCACACTCGGTTGTCAAGATGAACAGGACTATCATTGTTCATCCAAGGACAAATTACTCCGAGTGTGGGTCTCGCCCACACTCGGGGGCTTAGCCGCGACTCTGCATCGCCTAAATTAGAACCATCCGGAAACCAAAGATTGAATAAAGCCAAGACAAATAAGAACTGCATCATTCAAATTGAAAGTACGGATAAAAGTTCAGACGGTGAGAGCCTCAGGCCCACTTAAAGTTTTGCGGTTACAGCAACCACTCGGCATTCCGAGGCAAATACTTAAAAAGAGTTTAAATTGGACGATCATTCAGGCGGGGGCACTGCTTCCACGAAGGTGTCCAGGTCGATGCTGTCCGCTATCCGAGTGGTAGCCTCCATGAACATCTCCATGAAGTCATCGATCTTGGCGTGCTTCTTGTTAGCCACCTCGAGGGACTTCAACTTCTTCTCATCCACCCCCTTGCAGTGGATGTGGACCAACGAGAGGGCGATGTCAGCACCAGCCCGGGCCGCGGATTTCTTCCAGTCTTTCACTCGGCTTGGCACTGCCTTCACTCGAGCTAACACAGTTTCCAGATCCTTCAAAGGCTCGTTGTCGAAAAAGACGTCGCGATCAATCGCGAAGATGGCGGTGCTAAGCTCCCTGATATACATGGCCACTTGCTCAACACGCTCTTCCAAGCGGAGCACGCTCATGGCAGCACTGTCCTTGAGTAAACCCTGGGTGGGATCTAGCTCCTTCTCGATTTTGTGCATCTCCTCCGCCACATCGTCACAAAATGCTGGATTCGGACAAATGAAGAAAGAGGTCAGGGCATGCAAATTTCATTCGGCTTAACCAAGTTCCACGAGATTCACTCGGAAAAGTTACCTTTGAGCTTTTCATTGGCCTCGCCACTGAATTTCTCAACGTATTCCTCCAGCTCAGCTTTCTTGGCAGCAATGTGGTTGAGTCTGGTCTATCACTCAGTTTGCAGGTTCTTCAATTCCACGAGTTCTTCCTTGGACTTCTGGACGGCAGCTTCCAACGCTTTCTTCTCCTCCTCCAGCTTTCCGACTGACTTCAATTTCTCCTCGGCCTCCTTGGCCTTTCGGCTGGCATACTTTTGAGCGGCCGCCAGTTCGGTGTCCTTCTTTTCAAGAGCAGCCTTCACAGTTTCTAAAGAAATAGAATTCCTCAGCCTCTGGACAAGTTCACGATTTTCTCTATGAAAATCTGATGAAGCATATTCAGTCGGATGGGGATGAGGAGTAGCTACTATTACAGTCGAGCAGTGAGAAATTACCTTCAATGGCCTTTTTCTCCTCTTCCAGTCGGGCATTCTTGGTCTTCCCGGCTTCGAGGCTAACGCGCAGGTCCAGCACCTCCTTCTCCAGAGTTTTGTAGTGGCTTCCGAGCTCACAAACGGACTGCAAAACAGATTTAAAGCAAAGGATATTGGTCAAAATTTTGACTCGGACTCTAAGACTCCCGCCAACTGCTTCAGTTGACGGTAGTCTTGGGGACTACACCAAGTGGGTGCGCTCAGCGCGGCCCCACTGGAAAATCAAAAACAAAGTATTCATTCGGATTCTAAGACTCCCGCCGACTGCTTTAGTCGACGGTAGTCTCGGGGACTACACCCAGTGGGTGCGCTTGGCGCGCCCCCACTGGAACTCAAACACACCCAGTGGGTGTACTTAAACTCAGATTCAGATCCTCACAAGACAGGAAATTGAAATTTCGACTAAAAGGGTACTTACAAGAGTACTTACTCGGACATTCTTCTTCAGAGCTTCACTCGCATCGTACGCCGTCTTCAGTCGGTCACTCATTATCTCTAGCTGCATTAGCGCCTCTTTCCTCGCTCCCACTTGGTCCTCCGGGACATGGTGTAGCGTAAAAATGTTGGGTGTAGAGGGAGTCAACGAGTGAGATGAAGTACCGGTACCGAGTGCCACCCCAGCTCCCGAGCTGGCCTCTTGTGTGGGCACCAAAGTATCGGCAAGCGACAGCTCCTGTATCACGACGTCTACGTTGGCCGGAGGGTTCACTGGGTCAACCTTGTCATTTGCATCAAGGTCAATCACTTCACGCGGAGCTACAAATATTCAAGACACTCGAAGACGAATAAACACTCGGAAATATCCAAGATTACCGAATGAGTCCAGAGCTTACCTTTCGAGGATGCAACATCAGCGTCGGCCCGCTCTTTCTCCAGGGTCTGAGGATCAGGTGACGCAGTCGAAGTATTAGCTCTGCAAAGGAAACACTCGGATCATTTTATCACTCGGACAAGTATGCACAACAACTGTTAAGAATGGAAACACTTACGCCGAAGCCACCGGGATGGCCATCTTGATCTTTGGGATGATGACCGCCTTCCGAGGTTTGGTTGTAGCAATTTTGGGCTGCTTCGCCGTCTTCTCAGGAGAGGAGGCAAGCTCTCCACGCCCATGCTTTGAGGCATGGGTTGGAAGGGTAGATCCACTCGGCTTGGCAGCTCTTGATCCTTTTGGCCCGCCACCACGGACTCCCGAGTCTTGGCGTGCCTTGGAACGAGATTCGGGCACTCGGTCTTCCGAGCGCGATGACTCCACTTCGTCGCCGTCTTCTGAGCCCTCCTCATCATCTTCCTCATCATCCTCGCCATCAACCGCCTCTTCATACTCTCCAGCTTCAGCCGAGTCATCTGGATGGTCAGTGTCGCTAGCAACGTCGACCGGATCCCTATCCACGAGTGGCACCAGACTGCTCATTAGTGTGAAGGCCTGCTGAATGAAAAGCAGAATCAGTCGGATCAATTTCAACAAATAGATGAACATCACTCGGATGATAAACCTTCGGAATTTACCTCATTCGCTGGGTTCTCCAATGAGAGTGGGGCCACCAGCCTGCTCCCCCTGGGGTTGTCACGCGCTGGTGTGATAGCCTTGATCTTGGCCTCCACCTCATCCTCCTTGAGTTCCTCCGAGTGAGTTCGAGTAGGGTCACTCGGTCCGGAGTATTCCCACATGGGATGACTTTTGGCTTGCAGTGGCTGGATCCTCCTCTAGAGGAAAACCTCTAGCAGGTCGAGGCCGTTGACGCCTTTCTGCACCAGAGCTACTAACGCTATCACTAAGATATCTGCTTCGGTTTTCTCCTCTTTGGTCACTGTCAATCGGGGAACTGGCCGAATGCGCTCCGAAGTATATGATGGGAGTCCAGGCTGACCCTCACCGACTGAGATGTCGTGGTAGTAGAACCAGGTCTCCTGCCACCCCTTTACCGAACCAGGGAATGTCATCTTTGGGAAACAACCCTTGCCCCACACTTGGATTCCGAGTCCCCTGCACAGTTGGGCCACATTGGTCTTGTCCTCCGACCGAGTGGGTTTTTTCACGGTCATCACTCGGAAAGTGAAGAGGTGTTTAAACAGACCCCAATGGGGATGGCAACCCAGGAAATTCTCACACAAAGAGATGAAAGCAGCTAAATAGACTACGGCATTGGGAGGAAGATGATGAAGCTGAGCGCCAAAGAAACCCAGAAAGCTTTGGAAGAAAGGGTGAGGCGGCAGAGAGAAACCTCGCTCAAGGTGAGTCACCAAGAGCACACGCTTGTCTCCCTTCGGTGACGGCTCCTCCTCGCCCGCTCCCGGCAGCCGCCAGCTCCCCTCGGCCACGAATCCTTGACTCTCCAGCTTGAGCATCCGGGATTTGGTCACCCGTGACGGCAGCCACTCACCCTGCGTCCATCCGGCCGGCGCTCCGGCGCTGGAAGAGGAAGCGCGAGAGCTCTTCTTCGCCCGCTCGGCCTTCGTGGTCGCGGAGGTCGTGCACATCTTCGCCGATGAGCTCGGAGCCGCCTTCGACGAAGGAAAGGAGGAAAGTGTGCAAGATAGCAAACAAGCAAAAAGGCATCGGAGAAGACGAGGGACAAGGGGAAAGTGAGATCCGTTCTCGCCCTAACAGTATTCTCCATTATTTATATCGAAGATCCGGCGCAATCTCAGGCCGTCAATCTGCAAACGAAGCGAGATCTGCGAATCCACTGTTCATGGGCCTCGGGGACGTGTGGCATGATTCTCGGCGCGAATATCGAGGCATCGTGCCCATTTCCCCAAATTTTTTGGGACACGACCGTTCTGCCGCGCGCCCACGCATAGTTTCGGCGATTTTGAACGCGCAGAAATTTCTCCGTGTTCAAAGGAGGCAAACTCCACGCCGCGAGTAACCTTGGTGACACCCTCCTGCGAACCGAGGGAACGGCTCACGTCAGCTGACCACTTGGATTAAACAACAAGATAATTTTCATCGAAGACATTGATCCTGAATCCATCTTGGTTCGAGGCCGAGTCAGGAACGACATGATCATCTCTCGAACTTTTTTGAAAGATCGTCGATGCTTCTGAGTGTCGATCACTCGACTAATAAAACCTCATGGATTCGGGGGCTACTAATGAGGATGTCTATCCTGGGTAGGGTCACGGACCTGATACCTGGGGCCCACCAATGGTCCCATATCGGCATCAAAGCTCAGAAGTAGAAGTGCACTCGGTCAGATCTGAAGAATCACTCGGACGTACCTGAAGACGCACTCGGATGACTACATCCACACTCGGTCAGCGAGAACTCAACGGTCCAGGAGACGTAGCGTTGAGTAATATGAAGAGACGTCCTCTGGGATCGTTCAATCGTACGTTACCAGTAACGCTCTAGTTAAAGCGGCAGTTCCTGTAACGTAGCTTTAACTAGCATTCAATGCGGTGCTCGGCTGGTAGTGGCACACTCTATATAAGCCACCACCGGACGCCGTAGCAAGGTTCCGAGACTTGTATTCTCATACTCCCTCATAAGCAAAACAAACCAGCCCCTGGGCTCGAGACGTAGGGCTTTTACCACTCCCGAGTGGGGCCTGAACTCGTACACATCCGAGTGACACACCTGAGCTGTAGCTAGACTTCGCCCCTCCATTCGTACCCCTAGTTCTATTGTCAGGGACATTCCCACGACACTATGCAAGCACGAAAGTCAATACTTATGCAATGAAATTACATCCTACTTATGGTGCATTATTCGGTGCTAGTTATTCTTAATGCCCGTTTATGAGAATTTTCGTTTCTTGGTTGGTTGCTTCTCAATCTATTTGCTAGCCTCCACTTGTACTAAGTAGAAATACTACTTGTGCATCCAAAATCCTTAAACCCAGTTTTGCCATATGAGTCCACCATACCTACCTATATGCGGTATTTCCATGCCATTCCAAGCAAATTTGTATGTGCCATCTCTAATTTTCAAAATGAATTTCCTTTTTGTGTGCTCGTACCGCTCATGAAGCGGCAGTGGGTGGCCAATAATTTTCCATGCTAGATGTGTTATTCTCAAGATGAGTGTTTATTCACTTGTCATTGCACGGGAGTACGGCGGTAATAGGGATGCCCAGTCCCGAAATGAATAAGAAATTTACTTTATGTTGTGAAATAATAAATTCCTTGGAAAGTGTTGGTATGGAAGGCATCCGTGGATACGGCTAGCCATGGATTGTTAAAGAATGGTGGAAAAAGGAATAAACTTTATTTTCTGTTTGGGAACCGCCTATTATATATCTAGCATGGAAAGTATTGAGAACTACTCGGTCATTTTCGTTGACAGGAAAAGCACGCCTCTCAATTTTTTTATCTCTCAATTTAAGCTTTGAGCTCTGGCACCTTTACAAATCCCTACTTCCCTCTACGAAGGGCCTATCTATTCACTTTCTGCAATTTTTACTTTTATTTGAGTCTCCATCTTATCTTATAAAGCACCAACAAGGGGGCACTATGATCATACTTGTGCATTGGGTGTAGCTAATATCTGAGTGTGCTTCATGAATGGAATAATGATTGAGCATGATCGGCTAGGGATAACTTTCTTTAGTGTTGATATTTTGAAAGACATGGTTGCTTGTTGGTATGCTTGAGTATTAAAGTCTTCATGTCAAAACTATACTATTGCTCTGAACCATCTAAAAGTCCAAATGTCCATGCTACAAAAGAAAAGAATATGTGATGAACATGTTAGGCAACATTCCACATCAAAAATTCTGTTTTTACCATTTACCTACTCGAGGACGAGCTTGAATTAAGCTTGGGGATGTTGATACGTCTCCAACGTATCTATAATTTTTGATTGTTCCATGCTATTATATTATCATTCTTGGATGTTTATAATTATTTTATAGCAACTTTATATCATTTTTTGGGACTAACCTATTGACATAGTGCCCAGTGTCAGTTGTTGTTTTTTTGCTTGTTTTTTACTTCGTGGAATATGAGTACCAAACGGAGTCGAATTGCCACGAAACTTTTTGGAGATTTTTTTGGACCAGTAGACAACTTGGGAGCCAAGGAAGCACCTGGGGGAGGCCCATGGGGCCCACGATACACAAGGGCACCGGAGACCCCTGGCGCGCCCTGAGGTATCATGGGGCGCACAGAGGTCTTTTCCACCGCCTCTCAGCTCTATAAATCCTCAGAAATTCTAGAAAACCTAGAGGAGGAGACGAAACACAATTCCAGCTGCCGCAAGTTCCAGAACCACGAGATTCAAGCTAACACCATCACGGAGGGGTTCATCATCCTCATGGGTGCCTCTACGATGATGTGTTGGTAGTCCACCATAGACCTACGGGTCCGTAGGCAGTAGCTAGATCGCTTGCTCTCTCTTTTTTGATTCTCAATACAATGTTCTCTTGGAGATCTATTTGATGTAATTACTTTTTGTGGTGTGTTTGTTGGGATCCGATGAAGTTTGAGTTCATGATACGTTTCTATCCATGAATATTATTTGAGTCTTCTTTGATCTCTTATATGCCTGATTATTTATAGCCTCGTATTTCTTCTTCGAATCTTTGGTTTATTTAGGCCAACTAGATCAATTTTTCTTGCGATGGGAAGAGGTGCTTTGTGATGGGTTCGATCTTGTCACTACTAGAAAAACGGCTATAGCTAATATGGACATTAATGGCGCACCATGTATGTGGTGCGCCACTGCTATATAGCAGTGGCGCACCAGATATTGGTGCGCCATTAATGTCCATATTACTAATGGCGCACCTGGTGTGTGGTGCGCCACTGCTAAGTTTCTCCTGGGCACACCCCCCTTCCCAGACTTACCAGTGGCGCACCGGGGTGTGGTGCGCCACTACTAACAATTTTTTTTTCAAAACTAGTAATGGCGCACCGTGGGTGTGGTGCGCCATTACTAGTTTTTCACTAGTAATGGCGCACCACACCCACGGTGCGCCATTACTAGTTTTCGCACATGCCCAGCCCCACCCTGCCACCCACTCCCACCACACACACACAAACACCCCCCCCCCCCGTGGATCGCACCTTTTCAGTTTAAAAATAAATAAAAGAAAATGATAAAAGATTCAAAAAAATTCAAAAAAATAGATGCCCATGTGTTATGTGTTCTAGTTGTTAGGAAAATTAACAAACATGAATTTTGAATTTTTTTGCAAAAAGCCGCCGTGTTTCGGTAAAATGGCCGTAACTTTTGCATACGACCTCCGATGAAAAAGTTTTTTATATGAAAAAGCATCTACTCGAAAAGTTACATCCGAATTCAACTGGTTATGCCCGTTATCGATTTTTTAGAATCCTCAAAAACCTAACAGAAAAAAAGTTACGATGCTTTTAAGATCTGGAGGCAAAAAAATAAAAAAAATAAAAAAAGTTAGCAATGGCGCACCAGTGCATAGTGCGCCACTAGTATTTTCCCGCCTTCAAAATTCAAAAAAAATTATAAATAGTAATGGCGCACCACACCTAGGTGCGCCACTGCTATGTACCATAGCAATGGCGCACCACACCTAGGTGCGCCATTATTAAGGTACATAGCAATGGCGCACCACACCTAGGTGCGCCATTACTATTTTCCCGCCTTCAAAATTCAAAAAAATTCAAAAAAATTCAAAAAAATAAAAAAAATAAAAAAAGGGTTAGCAATGGCGCACCAGTACAAGGTGCGCCACTGCTAAGCCATATATAAACCCGGTCGGCCTCCTTCTCCTCCTTACCTCTTCATTCTTCTCCTCCTCTCCTCCTCTCCTCCACTCCATCTCGTCCTCTCCTCCACCATACTCCCCTCCTCCTCTCCGGCGACCTCCTCTCCAGCGACATCCTCTCCGGCGACCTCCTCACGGTGCTCTCCGGCGACCTCCTCCTCCTCCTCTCCGGCGACCTAGGTGACCTCCTCCTCCTCCTCTCCGGCGACCTCCTCTCCGGTCCTCTCCGGCGACCTCCTCCTCCTCTCCGGTGACCTATGTGACCTCCTCCTCCTCCTCTCCGGCGACCTAGGCGACCTCCTCTCCGGTCCTCTCCGGCGACCTCCTCCTCCTCTCCGGCGACCTAGGCGAGCTCCTCTCCGGCGACCTCCTCCTCCCTCCTCTCCTCCTCATGGTCTCTCCTCCCTCCTCTCCGGCGACCTCCTCTCCGGCCACATGTGGAGCTCCCCGGCACAAAGAACGTAGCAGAACGAAATTTGAAAAAATATCACAAAAAAAATCGCAAAAAAAAATCGTGCCAGATCCGGATCTAGAATTCAAAAAAAAGTTAGCAATGGCGCACCAGTGCATGGTGCGCCACTACTATTTTCCCGCCTTCAAATTTCAAAAAAAAAAATTCAAAAAAATTCAATAAAAAAAAAGTTACCAGTGGCGCACCTGTAGCAATAGTAATGGCGCACCACATGGTGCGCCACTAGTATTTGGATTACTAATGGCGCACCAGAGGTGCGCCATTACTATTTGTTACTAATGGCGTGATAATAGTGGCGCACCTATAGTGCGCCATTAATAGCCAAAATAGGTGCGCCACTAACAGCCTTTTTTCTAGTAGTGTGTAGTGCCCTCTCCCAGTGATAGAAGGGGCAGCGAGGCGCGCATGTATCGTTGCTAATAAGGATAACGAGATGGGGTCTATTCCTACATGAATAGATCTTGTGTACATCATGTCATCGTTATTATTGCATTACTCCGTTTCTCCATGAACTTAATACACTAGATGCATGTTGGATAGCGGTCGATGTGTGGAGTAATAGTAGTAGATGCATAATCATTTCGGTCTACAAATCTTGGATGTGATGCCTATATATTGATCATTGCCTTGGATATTGTCATGATTATTTGATCTTCTATCAGTTGCCCAACAGTAATTTGTTTACCCACCGTGTGCTATTTTCTTGAGAGAAGGCACTAGTGAAATCTACGGCCCCGGGTCAATTCTTTTAATATATTGCTTTCCGATCTATCTTTTTCCGCATTTGTTTTCACATCTATTATTCCAAAAACCCAAAAATACCTTGCTGCACTTTTTATTTGCATCTTTTATTTTGTGTTCTTGTCTGATCTATTTATCCATTCTAATACAAACCAATCTATCTTTTTACCGTGGAGAGATTGACAACCTCTCTTACGCGTGGGTTGCAAGTATTTGTTCTTTGTGTGCAGGTACAGTTTACATAGTGTTGCTTGGTTCTCCTACTGGTACGATAACCTTGGTTTCATAACTGAGGGAAATACTTACCGTAGCTGTGCTGCATCATCCCTTCCTCTTTGGGGAAATACCGACGCAGTCTCAAGCCACGTCAAAGGAATTTCTGGCACCGTTGCCGGGGAGACATCATCAACATCTATCAGGTTCCTAATCACAAATCTCATCTCCTTGCAGTATACATCATTTTCCATTTGCCTCTCGTTTTCATTTCCCCCACTTCTAAAAAGGTTTTAGAAAAATACAAAAAATTTCCGTTTTCCTTTTTGCTTGTTTGCTATCTTTTCTGGTGTTGCCATGTGCCTTCTATTTGCTTGCATCTTCGCTTGCTAAAAATCTATTGATATGGATCCTCATCTAGTTGCTAATCTTTTCAAAAGTCCAAATTATGATGAACCAATTGCTAGTGAGTTCAGTGCACTTGACTATTTCTATGAAGTTTTGTTTGAAAATCATGAATCTGAAAATTTTGATGAAGTGTTGAAAGAAGAAACTTATAAGGTGATTCATGACAGCTCCTTGATTGAAAAGCATGATTACAGTGATGTTACTTATGTTAATGTCAATTATGTTAATAATATGCAAAACTACAAGCTTGGGGATGATAATTTTGTCTTATCCACTTCTTATTGCAATGATCATAATTGGGGTGATAATTCTTCTTATGATCTTGAAAATTTATTTAAGCCTCATGTTGAATATGTTATTGATAATACTATTTGCAATAGTATCGAAAGTGGGTTTGGAAGAGTGTCAAATTTAGGTAAAAATAATCCCACATATTTGGAGAGTGTTCAATCTTATGAATTTTCTGATAAAAGTGGGTTTGGAGAGGTCATAGCTTTAGTTGATGATAATCCCACTATTTTGGAAGATGATAAAAACTATATGCATGTTGATCATAAAGAGAGTATTGGTTATGATATATATATTGGTGAATTTGATTATGATACTCCATGTAATTATTATGAGGGAGGAAATTATGGTTGTAGAAATTTTCATGATACTAAATTACCTCTCTTCATGTTGAGATTTCTATTGTCTCTTTCTTCTTCCTTCCATATGCTAGTTTTTGCTTGCCTTGATAATTTATTTGCTTATAATATTCCGATGCATAGGAAGTATGTTAGATTTAAGTGTGTTTTCCATAAGTTTCATGATGCTCTCTTTGTGTTGCTATTATTATATTTCATGAGGGCATCATTGAAATCTTAAGCCTATCTTAATGGCTATAAAGAAAGAGCTTGTTGGGAGGCAACCCAATGAATAAAATTTATTTTTTGCCTTTTAATTTCTGTTCTTGAGTGTTCACACAAGTATGCTACTATTATGATTGTGTTTTTATGTTTTAATTAGTGTTTGTGCCAAGTAAAGCCTTTGGGATCATGTTGGGTGATAGTTTTTTTGACCTGTGACTGTAGGGGAAAACACCCCACAGCAAAACTTTTATTCCAACAAAAATACAATATGTACAGAGGCAAAGAAAGAGAGAAGAAAACTAAAAACTACAAAAATACAAGTCTCACCTCAAGGTGGCAAAAAAGAAATCCATCTAAGCAGCTCATCCTTAAACTTAGCTTTAATCCTATGTGCTAAAAGGGACATGTCATGGATGAAAGAACCTCTCCACCTCCTGAATGAGGGCCTGATGTTTCTGAAAACTCTGTCATTTCTAACAGTCCAAATATTCCAACAGGCCAAGAACACAACCTCAGCAAAGAAAGGCTTTTGAAAGTCCCTTCTGGTAGCATAAGCAATCTCAGCCATATTGTCACCACTAGGCCACGAAATTTGTAGATAATTCCACACCCTGCAACTAAAATTACAGGTGAAAAAGAGGTGATCCCTGTCCTCCCTAGTTTGGGTTGGGCACATCACACAATGGTTATAATCAGACACATTCTAGTGCATCCTCTCCAACATATCCTGAGTATTAACTCTGTCCATGATTAACATCCAAGCAAAGACCTTGATTCTCATTGTGCAACAGCTGGCCCAGATCCACTTCAGCACTAGGTTAGGACTGATGGGTTTATGAAGGAAGGAGTAATATTTCTTTGCAGTGAAAGGCTTATCATCACTCCTCCAGAGACATACATCTTTCTAAGAATGATCAGTTGAAAAACTGAGAAGGAGACTCTGAAGAGTCTGCAATTCTGCCTAGGCTCTCTCAGACAGTGGCAGTTGAAATAGAGTGGCAAGGTCCTGGGTAGCAACTGCATCTTTCACAGAGATTAATGGATCCTTAACAAAGGAGAACAACCTTTGGAACACCTGATCCAGAGGCCCGTTAAAAGGAAGCAAATTCCAATCATCTGCCCAAAATAAAGCTGTGTCACCAGAACTGACAGAAACCTTGGACACCATCCTGTATTTGTCCATCAACTTGCATAAATCTCTCCACCAGTAGGATCCACATAAAATAGTAGCATGAGGCACTCTGTCATGGTAGTAAGTATCCCAGACCAGATTGACCCAAGGAATGTCAGCCTTATTATAAAACTTATTAACATGTTTTAACAACAAAGCCTCATTTTGAACTCTAAGATTCAAAATAGCCAGCCCTTCTTTGTTCTTTGGCCTGCATACTAAATCCCAAGCTGCAAGTGGAGGTGCTTGATTATTGCCAAATTTCCTCCAAAGACATTGCCTTTGAATTCTCTCCAACTGCTTAAGAATACCAACAGGAATATCAAAGGTACTGAGAAAGAAAATTGGAACAGAGGACAGGGCTGAGTTTAGATACTGAAGTCTCCCACCCTGAGCTAGGAAACCAGAGCTAACAAACAGTTTCTTTTCCATACTATCCACCAGTGGCAAAAGATCCATAATCCTAGGCTTCATAGTACCAACAGGCAGGCCACGATATGTGAAGGGCAAAGATCCCACAGCACACCCAAAAGGATCAGCAAGTCTAGCCATTTCCATAGAATCAACATTAAGAGGTAACATGGAAGACTTGTGATAATTGACTTGTAAGCCAGTCGACTGAGAAAAAAGAAGAAGCATGGCCTTCAAAGATTTTAACTGATGGTCATCAGCAGGCAGGATGATCAATGTATCATCAGCATACCGAACAATTGGGAAGTCCTTATCATGACAGGGAATGGGCAGCTGAAGAACGCCCTTGGAGTGCATATCATTAACCACAGACTGTAGCAGATCAGCTGCAATGGCAAACAATAGAGGAGACACTGGATCCCCTTGTTTAACTCCTTTCTTACATAAAAACTGCTTGCCAGGAACACCATTCAACAAGACAAAGGAGGTACCAGTTGAGAGCAGCTGCTTAACCCAGGAAATCCATCTCTCATTAAAGCCTTTACATTTAAGGATCCGGTAGATTGCCTCATGCTCAATAGAATCAAAGGCCTTTTCAAAATCCAGCTTGAGAATCCCAATAGGCCTTTTAGACTGATGACACTGGTGGATGTACTCAAGTGTCCAGCCCACACAATCCTGAATTGTCCTTGATTTAATAAACCAATATTGGTTTTTGTGAACACACTTCATGATTTCCACTTGCAACCTATTAGCAGCTATTTTGGAAATGAATTTAACCCCCATACCAGACAATGATATAGGCCTAAAATCATTAACAGTCTCAGGTGACCTTTTCTTTGGCACAAGGGTTATATAGGAATAATTTATATTGCCAATATCAACAGTGCCATCATGAAAGGCTTTGGCCAGCTCATGAAAGTCCACATAGATAATGTGCCAACATCTCTTAAAAAATAAGCCATTAAAACCATCAGGGCCAGGAGCCTTATCCATAGGCATTTCCTTAATGGTTTTATCCATTTCCTCCTTAGTAAAAGGCCTTGTCAGAGCCTCCAGACCATCTACATGATTGACTACAGCAGGTAGATCAAAACACATATTGATCCCCCTAGAGGTGTCCATTCTATTTTTGAAAGCAGCCCAGAAATGAGCTGCCATAGTAGCATGGTCAGAGATAACAGAATCATCCTCCAGCTTAAGACTAGCAATAGTGTTTTTCCTGAACCTTTCAGTAGCCATGGCATGGAAAAACTTGAAATTCTCCTCCCCAACCTTAATGGATCTGATAGTGCACCTTTTCTTCCAATATAGGTACTGAGCCTCAGCAGGTGTGCAACATGCAACTTAACAATCCCCCTGAAATTAAGCTCCTGCCTGAACAAAGGCCTTAATTCTTCCAAGGAATCCAAAATAAGTATCACTCTGTTACATTTTGAAATTAGAACCTTTAACCTGGACAAGTTTGTTTGCCACTTTTTCAGAGATTGCCTTAAGCATTTGAACTTATCAGCAATGACAGCAGAGACTTTTGATTTCCTAGAAACAGCCTTCCAGGAAGCTTCAACACAATCCATGAAGCCCTCCATTTCAACCCAGTAGTTTTCAAACCGAAAAAATATTTGACCTAGGAATGGAAGTGTTGATAGCAACTACACATGGGACATGGTCAGAGGCAGTTTTTGCTAGTGGCAGAACTTGAGACATAGGATAACAAGAAATCCAGTTGGCAGATGTGAAGAACCAATCAAGCTGCTCCAATAGAGGAGTATCTTGCATGTTTGACCAAGTGAAACTTCTGCCTTTGATGGGAAGCTCCAATAGTCCCAAATGACCAATTACTTCATTAAAAATGAAAATATCATTGATGTCCCCCCCAGGCTGGTTTCTATTATCTATGGATCGGATGAAGTTGAAATCACCCAAGATCAACCAGTTTTCCAAATCAGGGATGTGAAGATTATATAACCAACTGACAAATTCATCCCTGAGTTGACCCTGACAGGGACCGTAGACATTCACAAGGGTCCACTGTTCATTATTGTGATAGGAGGTGAAACGTACAATAATACCATATTGCTTGGACTGAAGTAGTACACCAGTTAACACAGCCGAGTTCCAAACAACCAGGATACCGCCAGAGGCACCAACTGAAGGACTAAACACAAAAGAGTCAAGCCTCTGGGGACAAAAACATTTGATGGACTGAAAATCAAAAGATTGCATTTTTGTTTCTTGCAAGCAAACAACAGATGCCATACTCTCATCAATCTTATTTCTGACAGCACGCTGACGAGCGGGGCATTAAGACCCCGTACGTTCCAACAAGATACCCTCCAACTTCTGCTAGAGCGATCTTCCATTCAACACGCGCAAAAGTATAGTGGTGGTGCAACTACATAATAGTACACACATAATCCAGCAACAACTGAATAAGTTCAGACCCCAAAACCATAGCTTATAGACCACAAAAGTAGCATATGAAACAAAAGATAAAAACCTAAGATAACTAGCAAAGTTTGGGGCTTGCCAGACCCAAATACCAGACCCATAACTAATCATCAGAAGGGTTTTGGCGATCTTCAGTCTTGTCTGTCATAAGCAGATCAACAGTGAGCTTCTCCGGAGGGATACCCAGGTCCTGTCCAATGAGCTGGATTATTCGAATTGGAGTTGGAGGAGGGACAGCCTTAGCTGACGGGTCAGCTTTGTCGGTCACAGGAGAAGCCGGGGGTACCTCATGGATATCATCAGCATTCATCTCAGGGAAGGGCTTTGCCCTAGGCTTCTTCTTGTGTGGCTCCAACTGTGGCAACTGCTGCAGGACTGGCTTAAACCCATCACGCTTGGTAGCACTTCGAGTACATCTGCGGAGTGTGGTGTCAACAATTGGAGGATCCTTCCTCCTAATATGCTTCTCCCTGATCGGCTGTGCTGAGAAAGCAAACTGGTCATCCACAACCAAGGGACTGACGATAGGAGCAGGAGGTTCCATCTCATTGGAGGGAGAAGGAAACAAAACACGCACCACCGGCCGATGCACCAACACCGGGGGAGTGGAGATAACAGAAAGATCCATTGAAGCAGCAGGAGCAATTTTGGACGTCCAGGTAGCCTCATCAAAAGCAATTGACCAGGACTTCTTCGAAACCACAACAGGCTGAATGATAGGCAACCTGACAGGACGAGGTACGGAGAAAACAGTCCCACTTTGGATAACTGATTCAAACGTTCTTCTCCAAACAATTTCAGGAGGAAGTGGGGGCCCAAACACAACTCGCGCCATACCAACAATAATGTCTGCATTCTGCAGGATAGGCGGTTGATAAGGGACAATGGCGAGGGCGTTTGCGTCGAACAGATAACCCTCCTCTTGATGCAGATCCACATCAACATTCTGGTGTGCATTGTTGACAGGGAGATCATTCTCAGCAACATCCACTTCAGCATCCTGACCACTAGAATCAAAGGGCAGCTGCTCATCCAAAACCATAGACTCCTGATCCTGGCCAATAACATCATCATTTTGAGCAACAACCGGATCATGATCAGTAGGCCACCCCCAACAGTCACCATGATTATGCTATTGATCCTCCATAGGTGGCGGACGGGGCGGGACATCATTCCATCCCAGGACAGGGAACGGAGGCAAAGCGAAGAAATGCGGGTCCTGAACAAATTCCCCAGGCAAAGGATGCGCAATACCATTCAGCGGCATGGGGTCCTCATCTTGCGGCATTTGCTCAGCGAAATTAGCACCAAGAATATAGGAGGGCACCGTTCAAGAGACCTTTGTATCACCCCAAGCCGCATAATCCGAGAAAACCACGTCGTGAGGCACTAAGATATCTTCAGGGAAAGAAGCAAAAACAATCGATCTGACAAGGTACGGATCATCACTAATCCAATGATGAAACTTTCCAAAATTGTTAACCGCAGCCATAAGATTTTCAGTATTACGAAGATCAAGGGGTACGCCCAAAAACATCAGGCAACCATCTCTGAAACCTTGAACACCTCGAAAACACTCCCCATGGTCATGTTTCATGACGCGGACAAATCTGTCATCACCTAGGTCTTGTGGCGGTAACTAAATCAAAGCAAAACGTTCTGCAGCATCTCTAACTTCAAACAAACCAACTCCTAAAATCCAAGGCTGAGCAGAATGAACATGGAAACCAAGCTGATTAATTAGCCCAACTACTTCCTGACGAACCTGACTGATTTGCCAAGGCGGCGGAGCGGGCATAACCTCCGCAATCATGAAGGCCTCATGGCGGCGAGCAATCGAAGCAGGAGCGGTGACGAAGGAAAGAGGAAGATGATGCTCCCCACCGTCGATGATGTGGTGACCAACCGGAACATAGCGCTCCGGGTCAAGCTCAAAAACTACCATAGGGGGTTCGCACACAGCAGATGGCGATGAAGCAGAGTGCTGCAATGAGGACGGGGGCGGCGGCGTTACAGGCGGCGAAGCAGTCGGCGTGCAGGGTTGATAGGATGTCGATGGAGGAGGGGATGTGACAGAACGACTCGCCAATGGAGGAGTCAGAGCGGGCTACTCGAGGCAAGAGGGCAATATCGAAATAGGAGGACTCTTCGGTTTCCAAAACAAACCCTTTTCCAAGGCAATTGTGGCGCAATCTTTTCGGGAGTGTCCCACCGTCCCACAGGCCAAACAATGAACAGCAGAAGGGCAATTCACAGACATGTGGCCCCGTACAGAACAAGTCTGACATGTAATTACCTAGTCCACCATTTCATCAACGATTGCATTAAAATTAGCTCGAGCTTCCTGAGAAGAAGGAATAGAAATCTGAGAAGATAAATCCTGCCAGGCGAAAAACGGGCGCAGAAGCCGCATAGGAGATGGGCCAGAAGTATCTTCAGACGGAGGCAGCTCAGAGTCCAGGCCCACACCCGAAAGGCCCAAAACGGAGGCCTCAACCAAAACTCGTGGGCATAGAGTAGGAGAAATCTCCAAATCCTGGTTTGAATAGCCGGAATTCCCGCCCACCGAATGCGGCGAAGACATAGGAGGAGTCGGCGATCTCGCAGGAACAGATGGGACAGTTCCCAAAGTAATTGGAGGGGTAGCGACCGTCCACTGGAGTTCCACCGGCGGTGGAGGATGGATGACAACTCGCTCATTGCTTGGAAGAGAGTAACCAGCAATGGGAGCCACATCAATGAAATCTTGCGTCACCGGACAACAATAACCACAGCAGACCTCATAATTTTGAAAAGTTCAAAAAGATAACTTCTTCTTAGCTGAAGATCCAGAACGAAAAGTTGATTTTTGAGGAGGCTTGTCCATAGCAATCATGCCAAGAGCCTCTCTACGCTTGGAGGGACTAACGAGAATCCACTCAGCATCACATTCTTTCTTCCAAATCTTAAACTCACGCCACCAATTTGGTCCCCCTTTGCCCCAAAGATGAAAATAACACTTAAACCGAGGACAAGAGAAAGACCGCAGATCCACAATATGGAACTCAACTTGCTGACAAGAAACTTGGAAGGAGAAAACCTTATCCTTGACATAAGTCACAGACAGATCAATAGCAGACCCGCCAGTGGCAGCCTCAAGGGCCGCAACCATAGAATCCTCATCAAGACGAAAATCATGCCTACTAAATGATACCACCAAGGTAAAAGAACAAGATCCACCCACAGGATGAATAGAAAGCCCAGAAGCTCGAAAAACCTCATCAGCAAAAGCCAAACCTTTGGAGAAATCCAGATCCAGAGTAGATCCTCCATTGGACCCCATAGAATTGGGGGTCAGGAGGAAGAGAAAAACCCGCTGCGTTGGATGAGTGGACGGAAAGAAGAAACCACCGGCCGAGGAGAAAGATCCTAGGGCAAAACCCTAGAATCGTCATGGGAGGGTGGTGAGGGTGGGAGAGTCGCCATTCCTGATCCTGTTGAAAAACAGAAACTTTTGCGTCTAGTAGAAGAATTTTGAAAATTCACAGAAGCGACAAAAAATTATGAATATTTTGCAAAAGATTGATATACAAATTTCCTACGTTGTCCTAATTTTTCAGAATTGCTAGAGTTACAGAAGTATGGTTAGAGTACAGATTACTACAGACTGTTCTGTTTTTGACATATTCCGTTTTCGTCGCATTGTGTGCTTATTTGATGAATATATGGTTTGTATTGGAGGGTATAAGCCATGGTAAAGTTAGAATATAGTATATATAATGCAATAATAAAATATGAATTGGTTTTCAATAGTACTTAGAGTGGTTATTTGTTGTGTTATACTAACGAATCTCATGAAGGTTTTGTTAAGTTTCGTCTGATTGAAGTTTTCAAGTTTTGGGTGAGATCACGATGGATGAAGGGATAAGGAGTGAAAAGATCCTAAGATTGGGGATGCTATGGCACCCCAAGATAATATCTAAGGAGAAACAAGAAACTAAGCTGGGGGATTCCCCAAGTGGCATCCCCTCTTTCTTCTAACGACCATCGGTATTTTACTTGGAGCTATATTTTTATTCGTCACATATCATGAGTTTTGCTTGGACCATCTTGTATTATATGAGTCTTTGCTTGATTTTATTTTTAGTTTTACACAAGTATCCTTGCTGGACACACCTATTGGAGAGAGCCAAAATTATGCTATAATTTGTTAGAATTGCTCTATATGCTTCACTTAATTTTTTTTGAGCTATGGAACTGCTCTATTGCTTCACTTATATCTTTTTGAGCACGGTGTGCTTTAATTTTTTAAGAAATACTACCATGCTTCACTTATATTAATTTGAGAGTTAGAAAATTTTGAAAAAATTCTCTCATGCTTCAGTTATATTATTTTGAGAGATGAAATTTTTATGCACATGTTCTTCACTTAAATTTATTTGAGCTTGTCAAAAGCAATGGCAATATATGAAACTAGTCCCAAAGTGATAGATATTCAAGAGGGATTTAATAAAAACTTTCATGAAGATCATTGGACAAATTAAACTTGATTCCTTGTAATAGTTTTGAGACATGATGATAGTAATATGTGAGTCATGTTGGTGAGTAATTATGCTTTACTAAGAATATTGGTGTTAAGGTTTGTGATTCCCTATGCAAGCACGAAAGTCAATAGTTATGCAATGAAATTACATCCTACTTGTGGTGGATTATTCGGTGTTAGTTATGCTTAATGCCAGTTTATGAGAATTTTCGTTTCATGGTTGGTTGCTTCTCAATCTATTTGCTAGCCTCCACTTGTACTAAGTAGAAATACTACTTGTGCATCCAAAATCCTTAAACCCAGTTTTGCCATATTAGTCCACCGTACCTACCTATATGCGGTATTTCCATGCCGTTCCAAGCAAATATGTATGTGCCAACTCTAATTTTCAAAATGAATTTCCTTTTTGTGTGCTCGTACCGCTCATGAAGCCGCAGTGGGTGGCCAACATTTTTCCATGCTAGATGTGTTATTCTCAAGATGAGTGTTTATTCACTTGTCATTGCACGAGAGTACAGCGGTAATAGGGATGCCCAGTCCCGAAATGAAAAGGAAATTTACTTTATGTTGTGAAATAATAAATTCCTTTGAAAGTGTTGGTATGGAAGGCATCCGTGGATACGGCTAGCCATGGATTGTGGAAGAATGGTGGAAAAAGGAATAAACTTTATTTTCTATTTGGGAACCGCCTATTATATATCTAGCATGGAAAGTATTGAGAACTACTCAGTCATTTTCGTTGACAGGAAAAGCATGCCTCTCAATTTTTTTATCTCTCAATTTAAGCTTTGAGCTCTGGCACCTCTACAAATCCCTACTTCCCTCTACGAAGGGCCTATCTATTAACTTTATGCAATTTTTACTTTTATTTGAGTCTCCATCTTAACTTATAAAGCACCAACAAGGGGGCACTATGGTCATACTTGTGCATTGGGTGTAGCTAATATTCGAGTGTGTTTCATGAATGGATTAATGATTGAGCATGATCGGCTAGGGATAACTTTCTTTAGTGTTGATATTTTGAAAGACATGGTTGCTTGTTGGTATGCTTGAGTATTAAAGTCTTCATGTGAAAACTAGACTATTGCTTTGAACCATCTAAAAGTCCAAATGTCCATGCTACAAAAGAAAAGAATATGTGACGAAGATGTTAGGCAGCATTCCACATCAAAAATTCTGTTTTTATCATTTACCTACTCGAGGACGAGAAGGAATTAAGCTTGGGGATGCTGATACGTCTCATGAATAGATCCTATCTAAATCATTTCATCGTTCTTATTGCATTACTCCGTTCCTCCATGAACTTAATACACTAGATGCATGCTGGATAGTGGTCGATGTGTGGAGTAATAGTAGTAGATGCAGAATCGTTTTGGTCTACTAATCTTGGACTTGATGCCTATATATTGATCATTTACTTGGATATCGTCATGATTATTTGATCTTCTATCAGTTGCACAACAGTAATTTGTATACCCACGATGTGCTATTTTCTTGAGAGAAGCCACTAGTGAAATCTACGACCCCTGGGTCTATTCTTTTAATATATTGCTTTCCGATCTATATTTTTCCGCATTTGTTTTCCGATCTATTATTCCAAAAACCCCAAAATACATTGCTGCACTTTTTATTTGCATCTTTTATTTTGTGTTCTTGTGCGATCTATTTATCCAATCTAATACAAACCATTCTTTCTTTTTACCGTGGAGAGATTGACAACCTCTCTTACGCGTCGGGTTGCAAGTATTTGTTCTTTGTGTGGAGGTACAGTTTACATAGTGTTGCTTGGTTCTACTACTGGTTCGACAACCTTGGTTTCATAACTGAGGGAAATACTTACCGTAGCTGTGCTGCATCATCCCTTCCTCTTTGGGGAAATACCGACGCATTCTCAAGCCATGTCAACGTCTTAAGTGGACATTGCGGCCCACTTCCCTATTCGGGGAATGGCCGCATGTGTGTTTGATCTGGAATTGATTTGGTCATGTTCATCCATGTCGATGGCCTCGTCGGATCCGTAGTCGAGTGTATCAGTCAGATCCTCAACCATGGCAACTAGATGTGTGCTGGGTGGGATGAAAATTTCCCGATCATCGACTTTACATACGATTTGATTGTAGATCGCGAACGAGATCACCAAGTTCTGGATTTGGTGCAGTACCTCATTTATCTGCAAGAGCCCCTTCGCGTCGAGTGCCTGGCGGTAAGCGGGGCTGATATGAAAAAGACTGTTCGAGCCGCTTGACGCAAGGCCGTTCTCTGGGCCTTTCCGGGCTGGGTCCATTTCATTGACTAGAGAGGCTTCCTCTGAGACTGCTGTTAGATCCGCAGGTGAGTTCGGTTCGGGTTATCATCCGAGGGGACATGAGTTAGTTCAAATGTCACCGCCCCTACATCCATGTCAAGGGTTGGCTCCGTCGGAGAGTCGGATCCCAAGATCAGGCCAGGAACCTGTTGTGGAGCATCTACGCCCAAGGGATCTTCAGATTGGATCACGATCTGTTTCGATAGAACTAGACCACCTCAGGTATCGGCGACGTACTCCAGGCTTCCGAACATGCTGAACTAGTTCGGGGCGAAGGTCTTGATGCGGCACACACGACTGTTAGGGTCGGCGTGCAGTACCACTGTGCCGAAAGCAAAGAGTTGGCCGGGGACGAAGATGTCACCACAGCCGATGCTGCTATCAAATTGCAGATGAGCCTTCAATCCTGGGGATCACACAACAAGCTCTCAATGAAAGCACCAATGTCATTCTCAAAACTAGTAGACATCGGGTAGTGGGCCCGAGTTGTGAGATCGGATCGATGGGTAACAGGAGACAAGGAACACATGGTATTTACCCACGTTCAGTCCCTCTCTATGGAGGTAAAACCCTACATCCTGCTCTTGTTGTATTATTGGTATAGACAGTACATAGTTAATCTACGTCAAGATTGTGTGTTTGTGCTCTGAACCCTAGGGGTAATGATGAATTTGTATGGGTATCCTCTAGGTGCTAAACCCTCTGACTTATGTAGGCACTGGGGGTATATAGGCTTACATTAATGTCGGTTACCATCTACAGATTACAAGTCGAACAAATCATCCCTTCTTGGAATACACGCTAGGTCTTCGGTAGAGTGTGATGTGCTCACGCCATGTCCTAAGGGCCCCCAAAGTCCTTCCTCCTTGACGGGCCTCCAGTCTGGCCCATGGACTAGACCAGCTCGGCTGGCACCCCCTAGACCAGGACACCCTCACCAAGGTCTAACCATCCAAGACGCCGCCGCAACACCCCGAGGGGGCACCGCGCTCCACGCCCGCTCGCCACGACCCCATGCCGTAATCACCAGTGGAGGAGGGATATGTTGGAAATATGCCCTAGAGGCAATAATAAATTGGTTATTATTATATTTCCTTGTTCATGATAATCGTTTATTATCCATGCTATAATTGTATTGATTGGAAACTCAAATACATGTGTGGGTACATAGACAACACTGTGTCCCTAGTAAGCCTCTAGTTGACTAGCTTGTTGATCAAAGATGGTTAAGGTTTCCTAGCCATGGACATGAGATGTCATTTGATAACGGGATCACATCATTAGGAGAATGATGTGATGGACAAGACCCAAACTACGAACGTAGCATATGATCGTGTCAGTTTATTGCTATTGTTTTCTGCATGTCAAGTATCTGTTCCTATGACCATGAGATCATGCAACTCCCTGACATCGGAGGAGTACCTTGTGTGTATCAAACGTCGCAACGTAACTGGGTGACTATAAAGGTGCTCTACAGGTATCTCCGAGGGTGTCTGTTGGGTTGGCATGGATCAAGACTGGGATTTGTTACTCCGTATGACGGAGAGGTATCTCAGGGCCCACTCGGTAATACAACATCACAATGAGCCTTGCAAGCAATGTGACTAAAGTGTTAGCCACGAGATCTTGTATTACGGAACGAGTAAAGAGACTTACCGGTAACGAGATTGAACTAGGTATAGAGATACCGACGATCGAATCTCGGGCAAGTAACATACCGAAGAACAAAGGGAACAGCATACGGGATTAACTGAATCCTTGACATAGAGGTTCGACCGATAAAAGATCTTTGTAGAATATGTAGGAGCCAATATGGGCATCCAGGTCCCGCTATTGGTTATTGGCCGTAGAGGTGTCTCGGTCATGTCTACATAGTTCTCGAACCCGCAGGGTCTACACACTTAACGTTTGGTGACGATTAGTATAATTGAGTTATTATGTTGGTGACCGAAAGTTGTTCGGAGTCCCGGATAAGATCCCGGACATGACGAGGATCTCCGGAATAGTCCGGAGGTAAAGATTGATATATGTGATAATAGTGTTTTGATCTCCGGAAGGGTTCCGGAGTTCACCGGAAGGGGTTCCGGATGTTTACCGAAGTGTTCGGGTGCAGCAACACTTTATATGAGCCAAAGGGATAAAGCCCACAAGGTATTGGAAAGTGCAAAAGTAGTTTTGCTGCCGCGTAAGCGGTACTACCGCTTGGTGAAGCGGTACTACCGCCGGAGCGGTACTACCGCTTGTGTGAAGCGGTACTACCGCCCGAGCGGTACTACCGCTTGTGTGAAGCGGTACTACCGCCCGAGCGGTACTACCGCTTGTGTGAAGCGGTACTACCGCTTGTGCGCGGCTGTGCACGGTTCGGCAGGGATCCGAGTTGGACTCTTTCCCTGCGGGCCAAACCGACCTTGTGCGGGCAAAACCGACCCGGAGGAGGCTTTTACTCCAAGTTTAGACCCCAAGGCTCAACATATAAATAGAGGGGCAGGGCTAGCACACGGGACACATCAGGATTTCCCAAGCCGTGTGCCGGCAACCCTAGCCCTCTAGTTCCTCCGTCATAATCTCCGTAGTGCTTGGCGAAGCCCTGCAGAGATTGTTCCTCACCACCATCACCACGCCGTCGTGCTGCTGGAACTCAACCACTACTTCACCATCGCTCGCTGGATCGAGGAGGTGAAGGCGTCATCAAGCCGTACGTGTGTTGAACGCGGAGGTGCCGTCCGTTCGGCACTAGATCGGAAGGATCGTGATTGGATCGCGGGACGCTCGGCGATTTGGATCGCGAAGACGTTCGACTACATCAACCGCGTTTATTAACGCTTCCGCTTAGCGATCTACAAGGGTATGTAGATTCACTCTCCCTCTCGTAGATGCTCATCACCATGGATAGATCTTGCGTGTGCGTAGGAAAAATTTTTGTTTCCCATGCAACGTTCCCCAACAGTGGCATCATGAGCCAGGTCTATGCGTAGATGAGATCTCGAGTAGAACACAAACGAGTTGTGGGCGTGGTTGTATACATATTGCTTGCCGTTACTAGTTGATATTTGATTCGGCGGTACTGTGAGATGAAGCGGCCCGGATCGACATTACGCGTACACTTACGCGAGACAGGTTCCTTCAACTAACATGTAACTTCGTTGCATAAAGATGGCTAGCGGGTGTCTGTCTCTCTCACTTTAGTTGAATCGATTTCAATGAAGAGGGTTCTTTTAGAAGATCAAAAAGCAATCACTACACCACGTTGTGGTTTTGCGTAGGTAAGAACGGTTCTTGCAAACCCGTAGCAGCCACGTAAAATTTGCAACAACAATTAGAGGACGTCTAACTTGTTTTTGCAGGGTATGTTGTGATGTGATATGGCCAATTACATGATGAGATATATGTGATGTATGAGATGATCATGTGTTGTATAGAATATCACGACTTGCATGTCGATGAGTACGGCAACTGGCAGGAGCCATAGAGTTGTCTTTAATTATTGTATGACCTGCGTGTCAATCATTAAGCGCTATGTAATGCTTTACTTTATCGCTAAACGTTAGCAATAGTCGTGGAAGCAACAGTCAGCGCGACAACCTTATGGCGACACGTTGATGGAGATCAAGATGATGGAGATCATGGTGTCATGCCGGTGACGATGGAGATCATGCCGGTGCTTTGGAGATGGAGATCAAAAGCACAAGTTCATGGCCATATCATGTCACTTATGATTTGCATGTGATGTTAATCCTTTTATGCATCTTATTTTGCTTAGGACGACGGTAGCATTATAAGGTGATCCCTCACTTAAATTTCAAGATAAATTGTGTTCTCCCCAAGTGTGCACCGTTGCGAAAGTTCGTCGTTTCGAGACACGCCGTGATGATCGGGTGTGATAGACTCTACGTTCGCATACAACGGGTGCAAGCCATGTTGCACACGTGGAACACTCGGGTTAAACTTGACGAGCCTAGCATGTACAGACATGGCCTCGGAACACAAGAGACCGAAAGGTCGAACATGAGTCATATAGTAGATATGATCAACATGAAGATGTTCACCATTGAAACCACCTCAACTCACGTGATGATCGGACTTGAGTTGGTGGATTTGGATCATGTTACACTTGAATGACCGGAGGGATGTCAATTTGAGTGGGAGTTTTTAAAGTAATATGATTAACTAAACTCATTATCTAGAACAATAGTCTAAGTTGTCTTTGCTATATTTATGTTGTAGATCATGGCTCGCGCAGTAGCACCCCTGAATTTTAATGCGTTCCTAGAGAAAGCTAAGTTGAAAGATGATGGAAGTAACTTTGTGGACTGGGCCCGTAATCTAAGGATTATCCTTACGGCTTCCCAGAAGGCTTATGTCCTTGATGCACCGCTTGGTGATCCACCCGCTCCAGTTGAGTCTCTAGACGTTGTGAACGCCTGGCAGGCTCGTTCTGATGATTACTCAATAGTTCAATGTGCAATGTTGTATGGCTTAGAACCGGGACTTCAAAGACGTTTTGAACGTTATGGAGCATATGAGATGTTCCAGGAGTTGAAGTTTATCTTTCAGAAGAATGCCCGGATCGAGAGATATGAGATCTCCGATAAGTTCTATGCTTGCAAGATGGAGGAGAACGGGTCTATCAGTGATCACGTGCTCAGAATGTCTGGGTACTCCACCCGTCTGGCTGAGTTAGGGATGCCCCTTCCGCCAGAGGCTATCACTGACAGAGTTCTTCAATCATTGCCACCTAGCTACAAGAGCTTCGTGTTGAACTATAACATGCACGGGATGAACAAGTCAGTCGCCGAGCTGTTTGCGATGCTGAAAGCCGCTGAGTCTGAAATTCAGAAGGAGCATCAAGTGTTGATGGTCAATAAAACCACTAGTTTCAAGAAAAATGGCAAGGGTAAGAAGGGTAACTCCAAGCAGAGTGGCAAAGCAGTTGCTCCTCTCGTGAAGAAACCCAAGGCTGGACCCAAACCAGAAACTGTGTGTTTTCATTGCAAGGGAACTGGACACTGGAAGCGGAATTGCCCCAAGTATTTGGCTGACAAGAAGGCGGCCAACAACAAACAAGGTATATATGATATACATGTTATTGATGTGTACCTTACCAACTCTCGTTGTAGTGCCTGGGTATTTGATACCGGTGCGGTTGCTCATATTTGCAACTCAAAACAGGAACTGCGGAATAGACGGAGGCTGGCAAAGGACGAAGTGACGATGCGCGTGGGAAATGGTTCCAAGGTTGATGTGATCGCCGTCGGCACGCTCGCTCTTCGATTACCGTCGGGATTAGTGATGAACCTAAATAAGTGTTATTTGGTGCCTGCGTTAAGCGTGAACATTATATCTGGATCTTGTTTATTGCGAGACGGTTACTCATTTAAATCAGAGAATAATGGTTGTTCTATTTATATGAGTAATATCTTTTATGGTCATGCACCCGATGTGAGGGGTTTATTCTTATTGAATCTCAATAGTAATGATACACATGTTCATAACATTGATGCCAAAAGATGTAGAATTGATAATGATAATACCACTTTCTTGTGGCACTGCCGTTTAGGTCATATTGGCGTAAAACGCATGAAGAAGCTCCATGCTGATGGACTTTTGGAGTCACTTGATTTTGAATCACTTGACACATGTGAGCCATGCCTCATGGGCAAGATGACTAAAACGCCATTCTCTGGAACAATGGAACGGGCAAGTGACTTATTGGAAATCATACATACTGATGTGTGCGGTCCGATGAGTATTGAGGCGCGCGGTGGTTATCGTTACTTTCTCACCTTCACTGATGACTTAAGTAGATATGGGTATATTTACTTAATGAAACACAAGTCTGAAACATTTGAAAAGTTCAAACAATTTCAGAGTGAAGTTGAGAATCATCGTAACAAGAAGATTAAATTCCTACGATCTGATCGAGGAGGAGAATATCTGAGTTATGAGTTTGGCAGTCACTTAAAACAGTGTGGAATTGTTTCACAATTGACACCGCCTGGAACACCACAGCGTAATGGTGTGTCCGAACGTCGTAATCGAACTTTATTGGATATGGTGCGATCTATGATGTCTCTTGCCGATTTGCCACTATCGTTTTGGGGTTATGCATTAGAGACAGCTGCATTCACTTTAAATAGGGCACCATCGAAATCCGTTGAGACGACACCATATGAACTTTGGTTTGGCAAGAAGCCAAAGCTGTCGTTTCTTAAAGTTTGGGGATGTGATGCTTATGTCAAAAAGCTTCAGCCTGAAAAGCTGGAACCCAAAGCGGAGAAATGCGTCTTCATAGGATACCCAAAAGAGACAATTGGGTATACCTTCTACCTCAGATCCGAGGGCAAAGTGTTTGTCGCTAAAAACGGAACATTTCTTGAAAAAGAGTTTCTCTCGAAAGAATTGAGTGGGAGGAAGATAGAACTTGATGAGGTTGTTGAACCTTTACTTCAACCTGAGAGTAGCGCAGCGCAGAAAGTTGTTTCTGTGGAGCCTACATTAGCTGAAGAGGAAGTTAATGATGATGATCATGAAGCTTTGGATCAAGTTGCTATCGAACCTCGTAGGTCGACAAGGACGCGTACTGCTCCCGAGTGGTACGGCAACCCTGTCTTAGAGGTCATGTTGTTAGACAACGATGAACCTACGAGCTATGGAGAAGCGATGATGGGCCCGGATTCCGAGAAGTGGTTAGAGGCCATGAAATCCGAGATGGGATCCATGTATGAAAACAAAGTATGGACTTTGGAAGTATTACCTGAAGGGCGTAAGGCCATTCAGAACAAATGGATCTTTAAGAGGAAGACGGACGCGGACGGTAATGTCACCGTCTATAAAGCTCGACTTGTGGCAAAGGGTTTTTCACAAGTTCAAGGAGTTGACTACGATGAGACCTTCTCACCCGTAGCGATGCTTAAGTCCGTCAGAATCATGTTAGCAATAGCTGCCTTTTTCGATTATGAAATTTGGCAGATGGATGTCAAAACAGCGTTCCTTAACGGTTACCTTAAGGAAGAGTTGTATATGATGCAACCAGAAGGTTTTGTCGATCCAGAGAATGCTGACAAAGTTTGCAAACTCCAGCGATCCATTTATGGACTGGTGCAAGCATCTCGGAGTTGGAATCTTCGCTTTGATGAAGTGATCAAAGCGTTCGAGTTTATACAAGTTTACGGAGAAGCTTGTATTTACAAGAAAGTGAGTGGGAGCTCTATAGCGTTTCTAATATTATATGTGGATGACATATTGCTGATTGGAAACAATATAGAAATGTTGGAAAGCGTGAAGGAATATTTGAACAAGAGTTTTTCAATGAAGGACCTAGGAGAAGCTGCTTTCATATTAGGCATCAAGATCTATAGAGATAGATCGAGACGCTTAATAGGACTTTCACAAAGCACATACCTTGATAAGATTTTGAAGAAGTTCAAAATGGATCAGTCCAAGAAGGGGTTCTTGCCTGTTTTGCAAGGTGTGAAGTTGAGTAAGACTCAATGCCCAGTGACTGCAGAAGATAGAGAAAAGATGAGTGTCATCCCCTATGCTTCGGCCATAGGCTCTATCATGTATGCAATGCTGTGCACAAGACCCGATGTCAGCCTTGCCATAAGTATGGTCGGAAGGTTTCAAAGTGATCCAGGAATGGAACACTGGACGGCGGTCAAGAATATCCTGAAGTACCTGAAAAGGACTAAGGACATGTTTCTCGTTTATGGAGGTGATCAAGAGCTCGTCGTAAAGGGTTACGTCGATGCAAGCTTTGACACTGATCCGGATGACTCTAAGTCGCAAACCGGATACGTATTTATTCTTAATGGGGGTGCGGTTAGCTGGTGCAGTTCCAAGCAAAGCGTGGTAGCAGATTCTACATGCGAAGCGGAGTACATCGCTGCCTCGGAGGCGGCGAAGGAAGGTGTCTGGATGAAGGAGTTCATGACAGATCTTGGAGTAGTGCCTAGTGCACTTGACCCAATGACTCTGTTTTGTGATAATACTGGTGCCATTGCTCTAGCCAAGGAACCAAGATTTCACAAGAGGACCAGACACATAAAGCGACGTTTCAATTCCATCCGCGATTACATCAAGGAGGACGACATAAATATTTGCAAAGTACACACGGATCTAAATGTTGCAGATCCGATGACTAAACCTCTTCCAAGGGCTAAACATGAACAACACCAGAACTGCATGGGTGTTCGATTCATTACAATGTAAATCACATAGTGATGTGAACTAGATTATTGACTCTAGTGCAAGTGGGAGACTGTTGGAAATATGCCCTAGAGGCAATAATAAATTGGTTATTATTATATTTCCTTGTTCATGATAATCGTTTATTATCCATGCTATAATTGTATTGATTGGAAACTCAAATACATGTGTGGGTACATAGACAACACTGTGTCCCTAGTAAGCCTCTAGTTGACTAGCTTGTTGATCAAAGATGGTTAAGGTTTCCTAGCCATGGACATGAGATGTCATTTGATAACGGGATCACATCATTAGGAGAATGATGTGATGGACAAGACCCAAACTACGAACGTAGCATATGATCGTGTCAGTTTATTGCTATTGTTTTCTGCATGTCAAGTATCTGTTCCTATGACCATGAGATCATGCAACTCCCTGACATCGGAGGAGTACCTTGTGTGTATCAAACGTCGCAACGTAACTGGGTGACTATAAAGGTGCTCTACAGATATCTCCGAGGGTGTCTGTTGGGTTGGCATGGATCAAGACTGGGATTTGTTACTCCGTATGACGGAGAGGTATCTCAGGGCCCACTCGGTAATACAACATCACAATGAGCCTTGCAAGCAATGTGACTAAAGTGTTAGCCACGAGATCTTGTATTACGGAACGAGTAAAGAGACTTACCGGTAACGAGATTGAACTAGGTATAGAGATACCGACGATCGAATCTCGGGCAAGTAACATACCGAAGAACAAAGGGAACAGCATACGGGATTAACTGAATCCTTGACATAGAGGTTCGACCGATAAAAGATCTTCGTAGAATATGTAGGAGCCAATATGGGCATCCAGGTCCCGCTATTGGTTATTGGCCGTAGAGGTGTCTCGGTCATGTCTACATAGTTCTCGAACCCGCAGGGTCTACACACTTAACGTTTGGTGACGATTAGTATAATTGAGTTATTATGTTGGTGACCGAAAGTTGTTCGGAGTCCCGGATAAGATCCCGGACATGACGAGGATCTCCGGAATAGTCCGGAGGTAAAGATTGATATATGTGATAATAGTGTTTTGATCTCCGGAAGGGTTCCGGAGTTCACCGGAAGGGGTTCCGGATGTTTACCGAAGTGTTCGGGTGCAGCAACACTTTATATGAGCCAAAGGGATAAAGCCCACAAGGTATTGGAAAGTGCAAAAGTAGTTTTGCTGCCGCGTAAGCGGTACTACCGCTTGGTGAAGCGGTACTACCGCCGGAGCGGTACTACCGCTTGTGTGAAGCGGTACTACCGCCCGAGCGGTACTACCGCTTGTGTGAAGCGGTACTACCGCCCAAGCGGTACTACCGCTTGTGTGAAGCGGTACTACCGCTTGTGCGCGGCTGTGCACGGTTCGGCAGGGATCCGAGTTGGACTCTTTCCCTGCGGGCCAAACCGACCTTGTGCGGGCAAAACCGACCCGGAGGAGGCTTTTACTCCAAGTTTAGACCCCAAGGCTCAACATATAAATAGAGGGGCAGGGCTAGCACACGGGACACATCAGGATTTCCCAAGCCGTGTGCCGGCAACCCTAGCCCTCTAGTTCCTCCGTCATAATCTCCGTAGTGCTTGGCGAAGCCCTGCAGAGATTGTTCCTCACCACCATCACCACGCCGTCGTGCTGCTGGAACTCAACCACTACTTCACCATCGCTCGCTGGATCGAGGAGGTGAAGGCGTCATCAAGCCGTACGTGTGTTGAACGCGGAGGTGCCGTCCGTTCGGCACTAGATCGGAAGGATCGTGATTGGATCGCGGGACGCTCGGCGATTTGGATCGCGAAGACGTTCGACTACATCAACCGCGTTTATTAACGCTTCCGCTTAGCGATCTACAAGGGTATGTAGATTCACTCTCCCTCTCGTAGATGCTCATCACCATGGATAGATCTTGCGTGTGCGTAGGAAAAATTTTTGTTTCCCATGCAACGTTCCCCAACAGGATAAGGGGCCCCACTGCCTCCAACGCTAGCTGGGCTTCGCTCAGCGGTGCCCTCTGGTGGAGGCAAGGTGAGGGGGAGGAGGTGCCGGCGGTGGTGGCTAGGGTTTCGCCCAGCCGCCCACGTGTCGGTGTTAAAACCAGCAGATCTTGGGTAGTGGGTACCGAACTATGAATCTAAGATCGATGGGTAACAAGGGACGAAGGAGACGATGTTTGCCTAGGCTCAGGCCCTCATGAGGTGGTAAAACCCTACGTCCTGCTTGATTATATTGATGAGTATGATGGTTACAGAGATGATCTACCTCGAGATCAAATGAGCTAAACCCTAGATGAGTTGACTTGTTCCTCTACGAACTAAGCCCCTGGTTTATATAGACACCAGGGGTACCTAGGGTTACACATGGTAGGTTTTCATCCAGGCATGGATACGCCCATTCTTACTTGGAGGACACACCAAGTCTTAGGAACCTTTCCTCCTAAGCACGGGGTCATTCTATAGTCCGTCCTTCCTGCAGATGCCACAAAGCGGCCCACCTGTCTGGTCCACAGAAGATAAGCCAAAGGGCCGAGGACCCCTTAATCCCGGACTCCCTGAGTAGCCCCCGAACTGGCCTCCAACGTCGGTCTTCATGATATTTAGCTGCTCTGCACGCCCAGAGTGTCCGGCTTGTGGGGCGAGTTCTTTTCTTCCCTTCATGCTCGGTCACCCTTAGCTCGGCCACCGATGACACCCTGCTTTCCGAACATACCTTGCTAAGCCTCGAAGGCCAAACGCATGAGTATGAACAGTGCCTTTCCTGACAACCTTTCTGACGAAAGGCTAAGACTGGCCGCGGCAACTTAACCAGTTACAAAAACTCGATTCGCGGTTCGAGGCCGCCCTTTTATTGGCACGCCTAACCGACATGAAGACCATGCTCCATTTTTTATGGGATATGATTAATGATTTGGGTTATCCCACGCGTGCATAATGTCGTGGTTGCTTCGGGAAACAACGCAATCCGTGGTGGGGTAAGAGGACTCTTGGTATTACGGCCTTCCATAAAAGGGAAAAGAATCCCCAAAACCTCCCCACGCTCCTCAGATTTGCTCTCTCAACCTCCTTTGCTCCAAGCGCACAGATCTAATCTTCTCCCAACTCCCTCCAAGACACCCTTCCCCCTTCCCCAAGCTTGGCTATGGCTGGCTCAGGATCGCAAGGAAAGTGGGAGGTCTCGTGCGTCACCGATGAAGACATCCAGGAGCTGAAGAGCGCCGGTAACCTCCCAGTCGATGTCGTCCACCGCTCCCCCGAGGAGGGCCAATTGGTACCCACGCCAAAGCCCGGAGAGTGGGTGGTGTTCATTCCCCATTTCATCGGGGACTGAGCTTCCAGCTGCACCCCTTTTTACGGGGCTTGATGTTCTTCTACGGGTTAGACTTCCATGATCTTCCCCCAAACTCCATTATGCACATATCGGCTTTCATCGTCGTCTGCTAGGCCTTTTTGTGGGTCTAGCCGCATTTCGGCTTATGGGTGAAGGTCTTCAACGTCAAGCCGAAGACCGTAAACAGCCAGCACACGGATTGCGGAGGGGCGGTGATCAGTAAGCTCCCGCGGGTTCAGTGGCCGGAGGGCACCTTCATCGACAACGTCAAGATCTGGTAGAAGGAGTGGTTCTACATCACCGAACCACGAGGCCCAGACTGGGCGGCACCTTCCGAATTCAGATCCGGACCCCCACGAGGCTGTCCTCGTGGATCAAGAAAGGCCTGGACTGGGGGTCGGCCACGGAAGTGAAGTCGCTGCAGAAATGCATCATGCAGATGCTGGAGGCAAACGTCGAGCTGACCAACGTGGTCCAGGTCATGCTCCGCCACCGTCTCCTCCCATGTCAGCATTGAGCTACCCCGATGTGGGACCAGAAGCTTGACGATCCTCCCACCGTGCGCAAACTGTACTGCACTACCAAGGAGAAGCTGTGGAAGGTTCTGTTAAGGCCTCATAAGGACTGGACAGCCGAGGAGGAAGACACCGGCTTGGACGCAGAAAATCCTCTGCTCGAGGTATAGTAAAGTTTATATTTTTACCCTCGGATTCTATCTTTAATCGAGGAATTAATCCTCTTCTTCTTTTCCTTCATAGAAATGGCTGGACAAGGCCTTGAAGATCAATGGCCCAGCCCCACTGCTCGAAGACCCCAGATCGGCCCTGTTTACGGCGATGCTAGTTGTGGCGCCGTATTCGGCGCCCGAGAAGAACGAGAACAAGAAGAGCGACAAAAAGGAGGCCCGAGAGGGTCTCCGCCCAAGAGGTCCTCCGGCCGCTAGGTCCGGGGAGACCCAGGCCACTTCTGCTCACGAGGAGGAACACCTTGAGGAAGGGGGTGAGGCCGACTTCCCTCAGACAAGAAAAAGGGCGGCGTCTATCAACGTTGAGGAGGATCCGGCTCCCCCCACCCCAAAGAGATCCTGCATGGCCAAAGTGGTCCTGCCTGATAATAGCCCGGATTCCGATGAGGAATCTGAGGTCTTCGAGAGGATCCCTCAGAGGACCCCCAGGGTCAAGCCCCCGGCCCAGAGGTACCGAATCCGAACACTTTATACTATATTTATACGAAGTTTTTGTTACTGACCGGATAACCGTCCTTCGCGTTGTAGCCCGGCCCGCGATCTCCCGACCGAACCGGTCTCAGAGGGAGATCCTCCGCCCGCCGAGCTGGCGGAGAGCGGAACTGCGTCCCGCACCTCCCCCCCTCAGGCCGCTGAAGAGGCCGCGGAGGTGATATCCCGCCAGACCCCTCCCAGGCTGAACACTGGGGGTGAGGAGGTCATGACTGAGGTTCACACCTCGGCGACCGAAGACCAGGAGGTCGAACCCCTCCTGACGGGCAAAGAGGGAGACCGCGACTCATCGGATCTCCCCCCAAAGATGGCCTCGGAGACCTCCATGCCTCCAACGTCGTCGACTCTGCTTCCCCAAGGAGGGGGAGCAGTAGTGCTACCACTGGTGCCGCCCATGATGGGGCAGACCGTAACTGGGTGGCCAGCTATGATGGAGGAGGCTTTGCATAGCTCCTCCATCACAGAAGATCATTGCACCCTTACGGGTGCGGTTTTGCAAAGCATCCAGTCCGTTGACAGCAGACTGAAAGAGGCCTTCAGCGGTCTATTGGCTGGCTTCAAGGTAAGCCATGTAATATTCTTTTCTCAAGGAGAAGTTTATTCGTGAGGGTTATGTATTATCTATAGGTATAGTAGCCCCCGAGCCATGGCTGAGTTTGAAAAACTTACCCGAGGGTCAAAGAACCTAAGGTCACGAGCAAAGCAATTCGTGTCCCTTGAAACTTGATCGGTTCCAGAGATGATCTGGCAAAGTGTCTAGGACCAACAACTCGGAAGTGTGTTTCACACAAGTTTGCTTTGCAGGCCGCCAATGATATGGAACTGGCTGAGCTGAACCAGAAGCTCAAGAGTTCCGACGAGGAGCTTGACCGTCTGAACAAACGGTTTGATGAAATGCATATTAAGTTGGAATTATAAAGTGAAGACCTTTATCATCCTCATTAATTGAGGTTTTCGGGTTTTCAATTCTGAGATCTGGCTTCCCATTGTGCCTGCAGTCGTGAATTCCGAGGTCGAGAACCTCAAGGCTGAGCTCCAAAGGGCCAAGCAGGAGGCCGTCGAACATAAGATGGTGACCGAAGGAGCGGCTGCCGAATTGAGCTCCCTGAAGGTTGCCAGCGGCAAGCATGAAGCTCGGTTGGCCGAGGTGTAGCAAGAGCTCCAAGATGCAAGCACTAAGTGCGAGGCCCTCGAGAAAAAGGCCAAGGGCCAAGCGACCGAGCTGTCCTTGTTGTCCTCCGAGATTAAATCGGAGCGTGTAGATAGGCGGTCTTTTGAAGAAGAACTTCGCCAAGTCAGGATGATTGCCGATGGTAAGCCGTACTTACTGCAATGTGCCTTTGGTGGTAATAGGTTTGCTCGTCTCACACGGCTGTGGCGTTCCTCAGGCGCCTTTACAGATCTCCCAAGGAGTGCAGCAGATGCGACCAAGAACTTTGCGACTCGGGATGGGGATGTGGAACAGAGACTGTTCTGGGCGCAATTTCACACCCCCGAGCCCCGTCCCCTTCTCAGCTATCAAATGAAGCAGCTAATGGAGCTGCATAGGATGGCGGAGCCAGCCCTGAAGGACCTCTGCATTCGGCTGTGGCCTACGGAGCACTACCAAGCAGCTATTTTGGCCTGGTGCAAAAGCTTTGCGACGCCTCATCCCGAATTGAGGTCCTAAAGCGCTTGATGACCCACAAGTATAGGGGATCTATCATAGTCCTTTTGATAAGTAAGAGTGTCGAACCCAACGAGGAGCAGAAGGAAATGACAAGCGGTTTTCAGTAAGGTATTCTCTGCAAGCACTGAAATTATCGGTAACAAATAGTTTTGTGATAAGATAATTCGTAACCGATAGCAAGTAACAAATGTAGCAAAGGTGTAGCAAGGTGGCCCAATCCTTTTTATAGCACATGACAAGCCTGGACAAACTCTTATATAAAGCAAAGCGCTTTCGAGGACACATGGGAATTTCTGTCAAGCTAGTTTTCATCATGCTCATATGATTCGCGTTCGTTACTTTGATAATTTGATATGTGGGTGGACCGGTGCTTGGGTGCTGCCCTTACTTGGACAAGCCTCCCACTTATGATTAACCTCTCTCGCAAGCATCCGCAACTACGAAAGAAGAATTAAGATAAATCTAACCATAGCATGAAACATATGGATCCAAATCAGCCCCTTACGAAGCAACGCATAAACTAGGGTTTAAGCTTCTGTCACTCTAGCAACCCATCATCTACTTATTACTTCCCAATGCCTTCCTCTAGGCCCAAATAATGGTGAAGTGTCATGTAGTCAATGTTCACATAACACCACTAGAGGAGAGACAACATACATCTCATCAAAATATCGAACGAATACCAAATTCACATGATTACTTATAACAAGAGTTATCCCATGTCCTCAGGAACAAACGTAACTACTCACAAAGCATATTCATGTTCATAATCAGAGGAGTATTAATTATCATTAAGGATCTGAACATATGATCTTCCACCAAGTAAACCAACTAGCATCAACTACAAGGAGTAATCAACACTACTAGCAACCCACAGGTACCAATCTGAGGTTTTGAGACAAAGATCGGATACAAGAGATGAACTAGGGTTTGGAGAGGAGATGGTGCTGGTGAAGATGTTGATGGAGATTGACCCCCTCTCGATGAGAGGATCATTGGTGATGACGATGGCTTCGATTTCCCCCTCCGGGAGGGAAGTTTCCCCGGCAGAACAGCTCCGCCGGAGCCCTAGATTAGTTCTGTCCAAGTTCCGCCTCGAGACGGCGGCGCTTCGTCTCGAAAGCTCCCTTCTAATTTTTTCCAGGTCAAAACCCTCCATATAGAGGAAGATGGGCACCGGAGGCCTGCCAGGGGGCCCACAAGCCACAGAGGCGCACCCAGGGGGTAGGGCGCGCCCCCCTGGCTTGTGACTCCCTGGTGGGTCCCCTCTGGTATTTCTTTCGCCCAATATTTTTTATATATTCCAAAATAATTCTCCGTAGATTTTCAGGACTTTTGGAGTTGTGCAGAATAGGTATCTCAGATTTGCTTCTTTTCCAGTCCAGAATTCTAGCTGTCGGCATTCTCCCTCTTCATGTAAACCTTGTAAAATAAGAGAGAAAAGGCATAAGTATTGTACCATAATGTGTAATAACAGTCCATAATGCAACAAATATCAATATAAAAGCATGATGCAAAATGGACGTATCAACTCCCCCAAGCTTAGACCTCGCTTGTCCTCAAGCGAAAGCCGAAATCGATAAATATGCCCACATGTTTAGAGATAGAGGTGTCGATAAAATAAAATACGGACATGAAGGCATCATGGTTATCTTTAGAACAGCAACATATATTGACATATAATTTCTTATGCTAGAGTAACAATTCATTCACAAGGTAAAGTATGAATCAAGAACTCTATTGAGAACCAACAAACTATGATCTCAGTCATTGAAGCAATTCCAATTTATCATAACGTAGGAAAGAGTCAATATAAGAGCTTGTAAAGCAAATCAACATACTCAATCATCTTTTAGTCTTTCATAATTGCTAACACTCACGCGGTACCTATGAGGTCAAAGCTTCAATAGGACACAGAGAAAGATAGGGGCTTATAGTATTGCCTCCCAACTATTTACCTCAAGGGTAATGTCAACAGAAATAACTCATGCTCACCCACATCCGAGTGGATACATGTGTCTAGATCATTCCCCAACACATGACGCTTGCCAAGAGATAAAGGCGAAATAAGGAAGTGGTGAAGATCACCACGACTCTTGCATAAAGGTAAGTACTAGAAAGTAAAGGTAACAGATAGGCCCTTCGCAGAGGGAAGCAGAGGTTGTCATGCGCTTTTATAGTTGGATGCGCAATCCTTTAATGCAAAATAACGTCACTTTATATTGCCCCTTGTGATAAAGAACTTCATTATGCAGTCTGTCGCTTTTATTTCTTCCATATCACAAGTTCGTATAAAGTTTATTTTCCTCACACTAATAGATCACACATATTTAGAGAGCAATTTTTATTGCTTGCACCGATGACAACTTACTTGAAGGATCTTACTCAATCCATAGGTAGGTATGGTGGACTCTCATGGCAAAACTGGGTTAAAGGTGTTTGGATGCACAAGTAGTATCTCTACTTGGTGCGGAAGTTTTGGCTGATATGGGGTGGAAGCAAGCGACACATGTTGAAGGATCTAAAACCATATAACTTCTATTCGAAAATAAGCAAACATAACCCATTATGTTGTCTTCCTTGTCCAACATCAACTTCTTGACATATAATATTTTAATGAGTGCTCACAATCATAAAAGATGTCCAAGGTAATATATTTATATGTGAACCTCTCTTTCTTTATTACTACCTTTTAATTGCAACAATGACCAATAGCTTTGTTTGTCAACTCACAACAAGTTTCAATCGACATACCTCTTATATGTGAAGTCATCACTCCCCATAAGATCATCATATATACTCTTTGCTTTTATTCTATACTTCTTTCTATTTCTTTTTCTCAAGATCATAGCAAGCAAGCAAAGCCCTCAACTCAAAACTACTCTTTATTATATAACTCTCGGACTTGCTTACATAAGCGGAACAAAAATCAAAATTCAAAACTAGATCACACTAAAGATTTTATTCTACTAGATCAAGATATAACCAAAAGGATCGAACTAAGAAAAACGATAAAAGTAAAAGATGTGATGGTGATACTATACCGGGGCACCTCCCCCAAGCTTGGCACAAGCCAAGGGGAGTGCCCATACCCATGTGTTTAGTTGTCTTTCTTCGGAGGTGGCGATGTTGGAGTTGTTGATGAGGTTGGAGGCTTGTCTAGTCTCCTCTTAAGCATAAAATTTTGTTCTCTCAGATCGTCTACTTCCTGCTCGAGCTTCAATATCCTTTGACATAATTCTTGCTTGCTCTCCTGCAGAAAACTAGTTGGGACAAATAGAACCTTTGGTTTTCTCCTTGTATTTGGGAGGCTCGATTTCCTGAACTCCACGTGCATATTTCCTGGTCGAGGCAGGGGGATCTCCTCTTCATCCTAACTTTCTTCCTCATACTTGCCTTCTTGTTCCTCCTCCGAGAACAATCCATAAGGATCTAGGTCCCCATAGAGCTTGGGATTGGCAAGGTAATGCGATACATAGCTCTCCCCATCGGAATCTTGGGACGTCATCTTGCTCTAAATCTGCTGCAAACAGCTCAAAACGAAAACAGGAGATATTGTCATGATACAAAGGTCAAAACCTTCGGGAGATTATATAATGAATTTTTACCGACCTGAAGGAGTATACCACAAGAAAACGGAGTCCGAAGGGTACACGGGGTGGCCACAAGCCACAGGGGCGCGCCCAGGGGGGTAGGGCGCGCCCCCCTGGCTTGTCGCCTTCTCGTGCACTCTTTGGACTGCTTTAAATTTTCCTAATTTTTTAAATATTCCAAAATGGATAAAAATTGCCATTGGAAAAATTTTGGAGTCGGTTTGCTTACCGTAACACATACCTATTCCTTTTCGGAGTCTGAAACGTTATGGTAGGTCTCCCTAATGTACTCCTCCAGAGTCATGGTATTGATAATATTGGTTTCAACATTTATGGGAGTACCTGAGATATAATGTTTGATTCTTTGCCCGTTTACCACCTTCGGATTTGTGACTTCGGCGTTGTTGATCTTGATGGCACCGGAACGATATACCTCCTCGATAATGTAAGGCCCTTCCCATTTAGAGAGAAGTTTTCCTGCAAAAAATCTTAAACGAGAATTGTATAGCAAGACATGATCACCTACATTGAATTCACGCTTTTGTATCCTTTTATCATGCCATCTCTTAACTTTTTCTTTAAACAACCTGGCATTCTCATCGGCCTGGGTTCTCCATTCATCAAGTGAGCTAATGTCAAATAACCTCTTCTCACCAGCAAGTTTGAAATCATAGTTGAGCTCTTTAATTGCCCAATAAGCATTATGTTCTAGCTCTAGAGGTAAGTGACATGCCTTACCATAAACCATCTTATACGGAGACATACCCATATGGTTTTTATAAGCAGTTCTATAAGCCCATAATGCATCATCAAGTTTCTTAGACCAATTCTTTCTGGATCTATTAACAGTCTTCTGCAAGATCAATTTAATTTCTCTATTGCTCAATTCTACTTGACCACTAGACTAAGGATGATAAGGAGATGCAATTCTATGATTAACATCATACTTAGCAAGCAATTTACGGAAAGCACCATGAATAAAGTGTGAACCACCATCAGTCATTAAATATCTTGGGACTCCAAATCTAGGGAAAATAACTTCTTTAAGCATTTTAATAGAAGTGTTATGATCAGCGCTACTAGTTGGAATAGCTTATACCCACTTAGTAACATAATCAACAGCAACTAGAATATGAGTATACCCGTTAGATTGTGGAAAAGGTCCCATATAATCAAAACCCCAAACATCAAATGGTTCAATAACAAGAGAGTAATTCATAGGCATTTCCTGACGTCTACTAATATTACCAATTCTTTGACATTCATCACAAGACAAGACAAACTTACGAGCATCCTTGAAGAGAGTAGGCCAATAAAAACCAGATTGTAGTACCTTATGTGCAGTTCTATCTCCAGCGTGGTGTCCTCCGTAGGCCTCGGAATGACACTTGTGAAGGATTTGTTCATGTTCATGCTTAGGCACAATGTCTAATAACACCATCTACTCCTTCTTTATAAAGGTGTGGATCATCCCAAAAGTAATGTCCTAAATCATAGAAGAACTTTTTCTTTTGTTGGTATGTGAAACTAGGTGGTATGAATTTAGCAACAATGTAATTAGCATACCATGGAGCATTGGGCGAAGCATTTATGACAGCTAATTGTTCATCAGGAAAGCTATCATCAATAGGTAGTGGTTCATCAAGAACATTCTCTAATCTAGACAAGTTATCTGCTACGGGGTTACCAGCACCCTTTCTATCAATAATATGCAAATCAAATTCTTGTAGCAGAAGAACCCATCTAATCAGTCTAGGTTTAGCATCTTTCTTTTCCATAAGATATTTAATAGCAGCATGATCAGTGTGAACAGTTACTTTGGAATCAACAATATAAGGTCTGAACTTATCACAAGCAAACACAACTGCTAAAAATTCCTTTTCAGTGGTAGCATAATTTCTTTGAGCACTGTCTAGAGTTTTACTAGCATAATGGATAACATTTAATTTCTTATCAACCCTTTGTCCAAGAACAGCACCAACAGCATAATCACTAGCATCACACATAATTTCAAAGGGTAGGTTCCAATCAGGTGGTTGAACAACAGGTGCGGAAATCAAGGCATTCTTAAGAATTTCAAATGCTTCTACACAATCATCATCAAAAACGAATGGAACATCTTTTTGCAAAAGATTAGTGAGAGGCCTAGAAATCTTAGAGAAGTCTTTAATAAACCTCCTATAGAAACCAGCATGACCAAGGAAACTTCTTATACCTCTGATATCCGTAGGACACGGCATCTTTTCAATAGCATCAACTTTAGCTTTATCCACCTCAATACCTCTTTCGAAGATTTTGTGCCCCAAGACAATACCTTCATTAACCATAAAGTGGCACTTTTCCCAATTCAAGACAAGATTAGTTTCTTCGCATCTCTGCAAAACTCGATCAAGGTTGCTCAAGCAATCATCAAAAGAAGTTCCGTAAACGGAAAAATCATCCATGAAAACCTCAACAATCTTTTCACAAAAGTCAGAGAATATAGCCATCATACATATTTGAAAGGTAGCAGGTGCATTGCATAAACCAAAAGGCATACGTCTATAAGCAAAGGTACCGAAAGGACAAGTAAAAGTGGTCTTTTCTTGATCCTCTTTTGACACAGGTATTTGAGAGAAACCAGAGTAACCATCTAGAAAGCAAAAATGTGTATGTTTGGATAGTCTTTCTAGCATTTGATCAATAAAAGGTAGAGGGTAATGATCTTTCCTAGTAGCTTTCTTTAATTTCCTAAAATCAATTACCATTCTATATCCTGTAACAATTCTTTGCGGGATCAATTCATTTTTATCATTAGGAACAACGGTAATACCTCCCTTTTTAGGGACACAATGAACGGGACTAACCCATCTACTATCAGCAATAGGATAAATTATACCTGCCTCCAGACGCTTTAGTATTTCATTTCTTACCACTTCTTTCATTTTAGGATTTAACCGTCGTTGGTGATCAACAACTGGTTTAGCATCAGGCTCCATATTGATTTTATGCTGACATAGAGTGGGACTAATGCCCTTTAGACCATCAAGAGTATATCCAATAGCAGCACGGTGCTTCCTCAAAGTTTTCAATAATCTCTTTTCTTCATGCTCTGAAAGGTTAGCACTAATAATAACATGATATATCTCCTTTTCATCAAGATAAGCATATTTCAGAGTATCAGGTAATTGTTTAAGCTCAAACACGGGATCACCCTTGGGTGGAGGAGGATCCCCAAGTATTTCAACAGGCAGGTTATGTTTCAAAATAGGCTGCTGATCAAAGAAAATCTTATCTATTTCATTCCTTTCATTCATATGCATATCATTTTCATGGTCTAGCAAATATTGTTCTAAGGGATCAGTAGGAGGCACATCAATAGAAGCAAGACCAATAATTTCATCTTTACTAGGCAATTCTTTGTCATTGGGTTGTCTACGAAATTTAGAGAAATTGAACTCATGATACACATCCCCAAAACTTACAGTAACAGTTTCTTTCTCACAATCTATCCTAGCATTAACAATATTCAAGAAAGGTCTACCAAATATAATGGGACAAAAATCATCTTGTGGGGAACCAAGGACAAGAAAATCAGTAGGATACTTTAATTTCCCACACAAGGCTTCAACATCTCTAACAATCCCAATTGGTCCAATAGTATCTCTATTAGCAAGCTTAATAGTAACATCAATTTCTTCTAACTCAGCTGGTGCAATATCATTCATAATTTCTTGATATAAGGTAAAGGGAATTGCACTCACACTAGCACCCACATCACACAAGACATGATAACAATGATCTCCTATTTTAACAGAAACAACAGGCATGCCAACAATAGGTCTATGTTTATCTTTAGCATCAGGTCTAGCAATTCTAGCGGCTACATCACAGAAATGAATAACATGCCCATCAATATTATCAACCAAGAGATCTTTAACCATAGCAATACTAGGTTCAACTTTAATTTGTTCAGGGGGCGTAGGTGTTCTAGTACAACTCTTATGAACCACAGTTGAAGCTTTAGCATGTTCCTTTATTCTAACAGGGAAGGGCGGTTTCTCAATATAAGCAGTAGGAATAATAGGATCAGCATTATAAATAATAGTTTCTTTCTCAACTTTAATAGGTTCTACTGCTTTCACTTCAATGGGAGGATGATATTTAAACCACTTCTCCTTGGGGAGATCAACATGAGTAGCAAAAGATTCACAGAAAGAAGCTACTATCTCAGAGTCAAGTCCATATTTAGTGCTAAATTCATGAAAAGCATCGGTGTCTATAAAGGATTTAACACAATCAAACTTAAGGTTTATACCTGAATCATTACCTTCATCGAGTTCCCAATCTTCAGAGTTGCGTTTAATTATTTCCACTAAGTCCCATTTGAATTCAATATCTTTCTTCATAAAGGAACCAGCACAAGAAGTATCGACCATGGATTGATCATTATGAGAAAGCCGAGCATAAAAATTCTGAATAATAATTTCTCTCGGGAGCTCATGATTGGGGCATGAATATAACATTGACTTAAGCCTCCCCCAAGCTTGAGCGATTCTTTCTCCTTCACGAGGCCAAAAATTATAAATATAATTCCGATCACGATGAACCAGATGCATAGGATAAAACTTCTGATGAAATTCCAATTTCAATCAGTTGTAGTTCCATGATCCAATATCAAGTGAGCTAATGTCAAATAACCTCTTCTCACCAGCAAGTTTGAAATCATAGTTGAGCTCTTTAATTGCCCAATAAGCATTATGTTCTAGCTCTAGAGGTAAGTGACATGCCTTACCATAAACCATCTTATACGGAGACATACCCATATGGTTTTTATAAGCAGTTCTATAAGCCCATAATGCATCATCAAGTTTCTTAGACCAATTCTTTCTGGATCTATTAACAGTCTTCTGCAAGATCAATTTAATTTCTCTATTGCTCAATTCTACTTGACCACTAGACTAAGGATGATAAGGAGATGCAATTCTATGATTAACATCATACTTAGCAAGCAATTTACGGAAAGCACCATGAATAAAGTGTGAACCACCATCAGTCATTAAATATCTTGGGACTCCAAATCTAGGGAAAATAACTTCTTTAAGCATTTTAATAGAAGTGTTATGATCAGCGCTACTAGTTGGAATAGCTTATACCCACTTAGTAACATAATCAACAGCAACTAGAATATGAGTATACCCGTTAGATTGTGGAAAAGGTCCCATATAATCAAAACCCCAAACATCAAATGGTTCAATAACAAGAGAGTAATTCATAGGCATTTCCTGACGTCTACTAATATTACCAATTCTTTGACATTCATCACAAGACAAGACAAACTTACGAGCATCCTTGAAGAGAGTAGGCCAATAAAAACCAGATTGTAGTACCTTATGTGCAGTTCTATCTCCAGCGTGGTGTCCTCCGTAGGCCTCGGAATGACACTTGTGAAGGATCTGTTCATGTTCATGCTTAGGCACAATGTCTAATAACACCATCTACTCCTTCTTTATAAAGGTGTGGATCATCCCAAAAGTAATGTCCTAAATCATAGAAGAACTTTTTCTTTTGTTGGTATGTGAAACTAGGTGGTATGAATTTAGCAACAATGTAATTAGCATACCATGGAGCATTGGGCGAAGCATTTATGACAGCTAATTGTTCATCAGGAAAGCTATCATCAATAGGTAGTGGTTCATCAAGAACATTCTCTAATCTAGACAAGTTATCTGCTACGGGGTTACCAGCACCCTTTCTATCAATAATATGCAAATCAAATTCTTGTAGCAGAAGAACCCATCTAATCAGTCTAGGTTTAGCATCTTTCTTTTCCATAAGATATTTAATAGCAGCATGATCAGTGTGAACAGTTACTTTGGAATCAACAATATAAGGTCTGAACTTATCACAAGCAAACACAACTGCTAAAAATTCCTTTTCAGTGGTAGCATAATTTCTTTGAGCACTGTCTAGAGTTTTACTAGCATAATGGATAACATTTAATTTCTTATCAACCCTTTGTCCAAGAACAGCACCAACAGCATAATCACTAGCATCACACATAATTTCAAAGGGTAGGTTCCAATCAGGTGGTTGAACAACAGGTGCGGAAATCAAGGCATTCTTAAGAATTTCAAATGCTTCTACACAATCATCATCAAAAACGAATGGAACATCTTTTTGCAAAAGATTAGTGAGAGGCCTAGAAATCTTAGAGAAGTCTTTAATAAACCTCCTATAGAAACCAGCATGACCAAGGAAACTTCTTATACCTCTAATATCCGTAGGACACGGCATCTTTTCAATAGCATCAACTTTAGCTTTATCCACCTCAATACCTCTTTCGAAGATTTTGTGCCCCAAGACAATACCTTCATTAACCATAAAGTGGCACTTTTCCCAATTCAAGACAAGATTAGTTTCTTCGCATCTCTGCAAAACTCGATCAAGGTTGCTCAAGCAATCATCAAAAGAAGTTCCGTAAACGGAAAAATCATCCATGAAAACCTCAACAATCTTTTCACAAAAGTCAGAGAATATAGCCATCATACATATTTGAAAGGTAGCAGGTGCATTGCATAAACCAAAAGGCATACGTCTATAAGCAAAGGTACCGAAAGGACAAGTAAAAGTGGTCTTTTCTTGATCCTCTTTTGACACAGGTATTTGAGAGAAACCAGAGTAACCATCTAGAAAGCAAAAATGTGTATGTTTGGATAGTCTTTCTAGCATTTGATCAATAAAAGGTAGAGGGTAATGATCTTTCCTAGTAGCTTTATTTAATTTCCTAAAATCAATTACCATTCTATATCCTGTAACAATTCTTTGCGGGATCAATTCATTTTTATCATTAGGAACAACGGTAATACCTCCCTTTTTAGGGACACAATGAACGGGACTAACCCATCTACTATCAGCAATAGGATAAATTATACCTGCCTCCAGACGCTTTAGTATTTCATTTCTTACCACTTCTTTCATTTTAGGATTTAACCGTCGTTGGTGATCAACAACTGGTTTAGCATCAGGCTCCATATTGATTTTATGCTGACATAGAGTGGGACTAATGCCCTTTAGACCATCAAGAGTATATCCAATAGCAGCACGGTGCTTCCTCAAAGTTTTCAATAATCTCTTTTCTTCATGCTCTGAAAGGTTAGCACTAATAATAACATGATATATCTCCTTTTCATCAAGATAAGCATATTTCAGAGTATCAGGTAATTGTTTAAGCTCAAACACGGGATCACCCTTGGGTGGAGGAGGATCCCCAAGTATTTCAACAGGCAGGTTATGTTTCAAAATAGGCTGCTGATCAAAGAAAATCTTATCTATTTCATTCCTTTCATTCATATGCATATCATTTTCATGGTCTAGCAAATATTGTTCTAAGGGATCAGTAGGAGGCACATCAATAGAAGCAAGACCAATAATTTCATCTTTACTAGGCAATTCTTTGTCATTGGGTTGTCTACGAAATTTAGAGAAATTGAACTCATGATACACATCCCCAAAACTTACAGTAACAGTTTCTTTCTCACAATCTATCCTAGCATTAACAATATTCAAGAAAGGTCTACCAAATATAATGGGACAAAAATCATCTTGTGGGGAACCAAGGACAAGAAAATCAGTAGGATACTTTAATTTCCCACACAAGGCTTCAACATCTCTAACAATCCCAATTGGTCCAATAGTATCTCTATTAGCAAGCTTAATAGTAACATCAATTTCTTCTAACTCAGCTGGTGCAATATCATTCATAATTTCTTGATATAAGGTAAAGGGAATTGCACTCACACTAGCACCCACATCACACAAGACATGATAACAATGATCTCCTATTTTAACAGAAACAACAGGCATGCCAACAATAGGTCTATGTTTATCTTTAGCATCAGGTCTAGCAATTCTAGCGGCTACATCACAGAAATGAATAACATGCCCATCAATATTATCAACCAAGAGATCTTTAACCATAGCAATACTAGGTTCAACTTTAATTTGTTCAGGGGGCGTAGGTGTTCTAGTACAACTCTTATGAACCACAGTTGAAGCTTTAGCATGTTCCTTTATTCTAACAGGGAAGGGCGGTTTCTCAATATAAGCAGTAGGAATAATAGGATCAGCATTATAAATAATAGTTTCTTTCTCAACTTTAATAGGTTCTACTGCTTTCACTTCAATGGGAGGATGATATTTAAACCACTTCTCCTTGGGGAGATCAACATGAGTAGCAAAAGATTCACAGAAAGAAGCTACTATCTCAGAGTCAAGTCCATATTTAGTGCTAAATTCACGAAAAGCATCGGTGTCTATAAAGGATTTAACACAATCAAACTTAAGGTTTATACCTGAATCATTACCTTCATCGAGTTCCCAATCTTCAGAGTTGCGTTTAATTATTTCCACTAAGTCCCATTTGAATTCAATATCTTTCTTCATAAAGGAACCAGCACAAGAAGTATCGACCATGGATTGATCATTATGAGAAAGCCGAGCATAAAAATTCTGAATAATAATTTCTCTCGGGAGCTCATGATTGGGGCATGAATATAACATTGACTTAAGCCTCCCCCAAGCTTGAGCGATTCTTTCTCCTTCACGAGGCCAAAAATTATAAATATAATTCCGATCACGATGAACCAGATGCATAGGATAAAACTTCTGATGAAATTCCAATTTCAATCAGTTGTAGTTCCATGATCCAATATCATCACATAGCGTATACCATGTCAATGCCTTCTCCTTCAAAGATAAAGGAAAGACCTTCTTCTTGACATCATCCTCGGGCAAACATGCAAGCTTAAATAATCCACAAACTTCATCCACATAGATTAGATGCAAATCAGGATGTAGTGTTCCATCTCCTGCATAAGGATTAGCTAGCAGTTTCTCTATCATACCTGAAGGAATTTCATAAGAAATATTTTCGGTAGGTGCTGTAGGTTGATGAGCATCTCTTTGTGCTTCCGGTCGAGGTGAAGATACCCCGAACAAACCCCTCAAAAGATTATATTCCATAGTAACAAGTGACAGTAAATTTCAGCACACAATATAAATTTTTCCTTACCAAGTTCCACTCACCAATGGCGCTTCACTCCCCGGCAACGGCGCCAGAAAAGAGTCTTGATGACCCACAAGTATAGGGGATCTATCGTAGTCCTTTCGATAAGTAAGAGTGTCGAACCCAACGAGGAGCAGAAGGAAATGACAAGCGGTTTTCAGTAAGGTATTCTCTGCAAGCACTGAAATTATCGGTAACAGATAGTTTTGTGATAAGATAATTCGTAACGGATAGCATGTAACAAATGTAGCAAAGGTGAAGCAAGGTGGCCCAATCCTTTTTATAGCAAAGGACAAGCCTAGACAAACTCTTATATAAAGCAAAGCGCTCCCGAGGACACATGGGAATTTCTGTCAAGCTAGTTTTCATCATGCTCATATGATTCACGTTCGTTACTTTCATAATTTGATATGTGGGTGGACCGGTGCTTGGGTGCTGCACTTACTTGGACAAGCCTCCCACTTATGATTAACCTCTCTCGCAAGCATCCGCAACTACGAAAGAAGAATTAAGATAAATCTAACCATAGCATGAAACATATGGATCCAAATCAGCCCCTTACGAAGCAATGCATAAACTAGGGTTTAAGCTTCTGTCACTCTAGCAACCCATCATCTACTTATTACTTCCCAATGCCTTCCTCTAGGCCAAATAATGGTGAAGTGTCATGTAGTCGACATTCACATAACACCACTAGAGGAGAGACAACCTACATCTCATCAAAATATCGAACGAATACCAAATTCACATGATTACATATAACGAGACTTATCCCATGTCCTCAGGAACAAACGTAACTACTCACAAAGCATATTCATGTTCATAATCAGAGGAGTATTAATTATCATTAAGGATCTGAACATATGATCTTCCACCAAGTAAACCAACTAGCATCAACTACAAGGAGTAATCGACACTACTAGCAACCCACAGGTACCAATCTGAGGTTTTGAGACAAATATTGGATACAAGAGATGAACTAGGGTTTGGAGAGGAGATGGTGCTAGTGAAGATGTTGATGGAGATTAACCCCCTCTCGATGAGAGGATCGTTGGTGATAACGATGGCTTTGATTTCCCCCTCCGGGAGGGAAGTTTCCCCGGCAGAACAGCTCCGCCGGAGCCCTAGATTGGTTCTGTCCAAGTTTCGCCTCGAGACGGCGGCGCTTAGTTTCAAAAGGTCCCTTCTGATTTTTTCCAGGTCAAAACCCTCCATATAGCAGAAGATGGGCACGAGAGGCCAGTCAGGGGGCCCACAAGCCACAGGGGCGCGCCCAGGGGGGTAGGGTGTGGCCCCCTGGCTTTTGATTCCCTGGTGGGTCCCCTCTGGTATTTCTTTCGCCCAATATTTTTTATATATTCCAAAATAATTCTCCATAGATTTTCAGGACTTTTGGAGTTGTGCAGAATAGGTATCTCAGATTTGCTCCTTTTCCAGTCCAGAATTCCAACTGCCGGCATTCTCCCTCTTCATGTAAACCTTGTAAAATAAGAGAGAAAAGGCATAAGTATTGTACCATAATGTGTAATAACAGTCCATAATGCAACAAATATCAATATAAAAGCATGATGAAAAATGGACGTATCAGCGCTCCGTATGCATTGACGGAGCTCGGATGGCCTTTGCAAGGACCATGATGCATTGGCCAGGGATGAAGCCGTTCGAGATGGCTACTGTGCCCCCGCCTCCTAGGAAAGAGCATAGGCGCCCCGAGCTTTACTTTACTGCTGCGATGGAGGGTGCTCGGTCGATAGAGACCCAATGCCCCAAGGATGTAATTTACGAATGAGCACATTATTGTATGCAAGAAGAATATTTCCTTTTATAATGCGCCTGCACGGTTTATCATGCTTTTAAGATTTGAATTATTTTGACTCCTGTGTGGCCATTTGGAATTGAAAGTTCCCAGTCGTCGGCTTTAGCCCCCATGTAAATATTACAAGGGGTGTTCCGACCTCCGCAACTTTTCCCTTAGCCGAAATATCGGAGCCCGGGGGCGGTGGTGCGAGAGGGGGGAACAAGGCAATCGGACTATGTGGCTTTAGTGCTTTCACTTAGCCATAGGAGCTTGACTGCGGGGGCTGGTTACTAGCCCCCAGTGTTTTGTGATATTCGGATATACCGAGGTTTATAGCCATTACCACACGGTTTGTGAAGGTACAAACCCCTCATAATACACGGAATAACCTTTATCGATTTTGAGTTTGACACTTGTACTCGGATCGCAGACCGGTTCTTGCTTATTATGACGGTCGGTTTTCGGCTTTCTCCACTGAGGTACTTGACCAGGCGAGCTGGAAGTACAATCGCAGTGGTTCTCCCTTTATCCTTTTAGCCGAACGCGCGGAACATAAGAGGGTAAACACAGGAGCCGGGCGACCCAACCGAGGAGCCAGACTTATAGAGAGTAATGCCGGGATGATGCTTGGGTGGATTTTGTAGTTAAGCCCCCGGTCTATTAGCCGGTTGCATCTATCGTGTACCAAACAGGTTTGTTTATCCTGGGTGGGAGTGGGAAACCCTTTTATAAAATGCCACCAACAAACCGTAGAAGATGATCTTTATATATGATGAATTTTTACAATTCATAATGCGGAAATAACTGTTACAGGTGTTCTGTTTAAAGACAAACTTCTACAAAGGGGAGGTTTACACTGGGTCCTTGATGGGTGACTTGATGTCCTCGACGTGTCCCGGTATGCCTCCGCTCCTTTGCTCTTGTGGGGTGGGGTGCTCCTTTAAAGGTGGTTCCCATCGGCGAATGTACCTTTGAGAGAGGTGCTTTGAAAAATCGCCGCAACATGTGTGAGCTTGACGCTTGCTAGGTCATGGACGGTGCCTGCATGTTTTGATGGTATTTCGGTCGAACCGACGACTTGGTTTTGACAGTGTGTTTCCCCCCAGCTGCCCATGGTATTTTAAGCGCAAAATTTTACCTTCTAGGTACGTACCTTACCGGTAGCGGGGCACTGCTGTGGGGGGTGCATCCCTATTTGCATGGAGCCGTGGATTGGTCCGGGAGATCGGGTTGAGCTCGGGCTCGCTTGTTCGCCTGTCGCAGCTTGATGTCTGAGTGGGGCCTCGGCACCTCGATGCCGGACTGGAATTCGGCTGCTAATGCCGCTGTGTGTTCCTCAGTCCGGAGGGAGAGCTCTCTATTGCCGTTGACGGTGATGACCCCCTTGGGTCCAGGAATCTTGAGCTTCAGGTATGGGTAGTGGGGACTGGCTTTAAAGCGAGCCAACGCTGTACGGCCGAGCAGTGCATGGTATCCGCTGCGGAAAGGGACAATATCGAAGATCAAGTCTTCGCTGCAAAAGTTGTCGGGCGAGCCGAACACTACTTCCATCGTCACGGTACCCGAGCAGCGCGCTTCGACACCAGGGATGACTCCCTTGAAGGTAGTGTTGCTGGGTTTGATTCTTGAGGGGTCGATACCCATCTTTTTCACCGTGTTTGAGTAAATCAGGTTAAGGCTACTTCCTCCGTCCATAAGGACTCTAGTGAGGTTGTACCCATCAATGATGGGATCTAATACCTGAGCAGCCAAGCCTCCATGACGGATACTAGTCGGGTGATCCCTATGATTGAAGGTGATCGGGCAAGCCGACCATCGGTTGAATTTCGGGGCTATGGGCTCTACGACGTAGACCTCCCGAAGGGCGCGTTTCCTCTCCTTCTTTGGTATATGTGTGACACATATCATGTTCACAGTTTTTACCTCAGGAGGGAATTGCTTCTGCCCGCCATTGCTCGGGCCGCGTGGCTCTTCATCATCCTCGCTGCGCGGGCCCTTGCTCTTCTCCTCGGCTGCGAGCTTGCCGGCTTGTTTGAATACCCAACAGTTTCTGTTGGTGTGGGTGGATGACTTGTCTTGTGTGCCGTGGATCTGGTAGGGCCTATCCATGATTTTGTCCAAAGTAGTAGGTCCATCCCTATTCCCTTCAGAGGGTTTCTTCCGTTGTCCGGATTTGGAATTGCGAAAACCTGCATTTACGGCTGTGTCTTCTGAGTCACCGTTGCTATGGCGGCGTTTGTTTTTACTGTGCCTTGGATTCCCGTTACCATCCCGAACTTCAGAGGTGTCGGGGTCTTCGGGATTGTGGCTTCGACGAGCAAGCCAATTGTCTTCGCCCACGCAAAAGCGGGTCATAAGTGAGGTGAGGGCAGATATTGTTCTTGGCTTATCCTGGCCGAGCTGGCGAGCTAGCCATTCGTCCTGATTGTTGTGTCTTAACGAGATTATTGCCTCGGCATCTAGAAAATCAACGAACTGGTTCTTCTTAGTTAGGAACCAATTCCAAAATTGCCTGGCTGATTCACCGGCTTTCTGGACGACGTTGCTTAAGTCGGAAGAGTCCGGGGGCCGGACATAAGTGCCTTGGAAGTTAGATCGGAAGGCGTCCTCGATCTCCTCCCAACTCCCAATGGAGTTTTCGGGGAGACTGTTTAACCAGTGCCGGGTTGGTCCTTTGAGTTTGAGTGGTAGGTATTTTATAGCATGGAGATCGTCGCCTTTGGCCATATGAATGTGGAGGAGGAAGTGCTCGATCCACACGGCCCGGTCTGTCGTCCTGTCATATGGTTCTATGTTTACGGGTTTTAACCCTTCGGGGAACTGGTGCTGCATAACCTCGTCTGTGAAGCACAATGAGTGAGTGGCGCCACTGATCCGGGCTACGTCATGCTGGAAGTCGACCGTTGTCTGGGCTCGGTATTGTTCCCGGCCTCTGTGGTTGCGGTCGAGCCACGATTGGTACCCATCCCGTCTAGTGGGGCAGTATCCTCTGGATCCGTAGATGGATCTGGTGTGACCTGCTCTATAGTTCAGGTCCTTTCCTAGATCATACCTATCCCCAGGCTGCGCTGGCCCCTTTCCTCTTATGCGAGGTGACATGGGCCTATACTCGGCGTCTCTAGCCGCCCTATCCCGTTCTCGAGGGGGGCGGTCCGACTGCTCGTATTGAGCACCCCTAGGAGATTCGGGCTCGAAGGCCTCGTCGTTAAATTGCGGCAGCAGGCGCCGGCACGGGTAACTCTTGTTTTGATCTGGCCCCTCAATGCGGAACCCTTCTTCGGCTGCAAGGACTTTCGTCCATCTGTTGTTGATGGTGTCTTGTTCGGCTTTGAGCTACTGTTGCTTTGCCTTTAGGCTCCGAGCGGTGGCTATGAGCTGCCGCCTGAATCGTTCTTGATCCTCGGGGTTTTCGGGGACGGTGAAGTCTTCGTCTTCGAGGCTTTCCTCTTCCTCCGCGGGGGGGGGGGGGGGGGGGGGGGGTAGTTGTCATCCTCGAAATCAATGAGATCCTCGGCTTCCTGTTGATCCTTGAGCCACTCCGGGTCCTCTAGCGGCTCCTCGGGGGCTTCCAAGTCGCCGAGGTCCTCCGGGGTGTCGATTTCCCCGGTGCCTATGATGGCTTCCCTTCCCTTGTTTACCTTGGATCGTTTGCGTTGTTTCCGGCGTTTTGACGCTTTGCCAGATTTGTCGCCGTTCTTCTTGGGGGTGTGTTGTCCCTATCATCAAGGGTGTCCACCATATAGACATCGTATGTCGAGGTGGTTGTCCAACGGCCAGTAGTAATAGGGGTGGGGCGCCGATCTCTTCATCCGCGTCTTCTGCCTCCTCGGAGGCGTAGTCCAGCATGTCGGTGAAATCTTCGATAGTGGCTACTAGGTGGGTGGTGGGTGGGCCATAAAATTCCTCGTGGCCGGCCTCTAGACCGACCTGAGTATGGGTCGAGGTTGGGTTGTCCACGATTGTCATCAACTGGATCCGGTCGAGAGCCTCGTTCAACCACGAGAGGTCGACCAGATAAATCTCCCAAGGGTCCTCGGAGCCAAACTTCGGGGCATCTTCGCAGGGGGTGTATTCGGCAAGGATCGAGCCTTGGTGCTCATGCGCTATCACCGGACCTGTCGGAAATCGGGCTCCGCAGACCCAAGAAGGTTCAAACTCTGGGGCGTGTGCGAAGATCTCAACCAGCTCTCGCCTCAAGCTCGTCGCCCTGCAGCCAAGCCTCGACGAATGCGTGCGAGCGAACAAGTAGATGAACATAGAGATTTACCCAGGTTCGGGACACCTTGCGGTGTTAAACCCTACTCCTGCTTTTGGTGGATTGGCTTCACGAGGAGATTTAGGGATGAACTAGTACAGTGGTTGAGCGACCTCGTGAGGGCTCTTGGGTGAGGATGGTTCGGTCCCCTCTATGGTGGATGCTGATGCCTATTTATAGTGGCCTTGGTCCTCTTCCCTTATCGCACAGGCGGGAAGGGATCCCAGAACGGCCAATTTTGAAAGGGGACAAGAGGTACAACTTATCCTGACTAAAGTTGGTCTTCGCCTGCAAAGCTTCTGGGCGTGACGCAGAGGTGGGCTCGGCAATGACATCCGTCCTGCCAAGCTCGTGGTCTTGGTCTTGTTGCACCAGAATGGAAACCTTTGTGGGATTCCCTTGGGAACCCGCATTCTTCCTTGCCTCCTTAGCACCAAAGAGGAAATTGTCCCCTCTATGCCCGTTGTGGCCCGCCTGGCCTTGGTCATCATGGCACACGTCATCCCAGCCTCATGAGGCCGGGTACCTGCATAGGAATCTCCGCTCCTCGGGAGGCAGCCTAGGGAGGCAAATCCTCTGGAGATCTTGGCGTTGTTTGCCTTGCGAGGCTGGGGCCCTCGCGAGGGTCTTGTCTTGGGGGGCTTGCCACCAGGCCATACCGGGTCGTCGAGGTGGGCCACGCGCTGGGCCGCAGGCAGACAGGTCTGGGTACCCCCGATCCCAGAAGGCCGACAGTAGCCTCGGGCCCAAGGCGTGTCTGTCCTCGCTTCGAGGTGAAGGCAAGGAGCGAAGGGCGAAAACGCCGCGGGCTCCCAATCGCCCGCGGGCCGGGCTCGACTCGTGGCACGTGGCAGGACACGGACGCCTCCGCTCCCACGTCGCCTCGGCAACTGCCCAGGCTGAAAAAAAGCCTGGCGCCCGGTGCTGAGCCATCATTGCTCTTCTTCCTTGCGCTTCTGCTCCCTTGTTCAGATCACCTTTTCTTTGCGAGAACCTCCTCCAGATCTCGGTGCTGTGTCATCCTTCCTCTTTCTTCTCCAACCTTTAGGATTCTTCCGATGGCGCCCGCCGGGAAGTCAAAGTCTGAGGCTCAAGCCTCGTCTTCTTCTTCCCCCTTGCCGGTGCTTACGGCGTCCACCATCGCCAAGGAGGGGGACCTCGCCCCAGCACTTCCGTTGACGGCGGGCGACTCCAATGAGTGGGGCCAGACCTTGATCTGGTGCGGCTCTGTGGAGCAGCGCACCTTGGCAAACGCAGTCTGCCCCTTCTTACTCCACAACGTCTTCTCTGGGCTCGTCCCGCCCTTGTCGGGGTTCTTCACCGCCATCCTTGAGCATTATGTGATCCAGGCCCTCCATCTTCAGCCCAATTCCATCCTGCTCCTGTCCGTCTTCGCCTTCTACTACGAGGCCTATGTAGGCGTGAGGCCCTCAATGGCCCTCTTCTGCCACTACTTCAGCCAGCGGCTCCACGACGGTGTGCACCGGTAGGTGTGCGCCTCCTTCGTCACGGTCCAGAGCGGGAATATGCTCCTGAAGGCCGGGAAGAAGGTAGAAGGCTTCAGGCACCGCTTGGTCTTCTTGGATGCCCGGGGCCACAATCCGCGCCTGGAGCTCCCGATGGAGCTGCCCGACAAGACCCTCGTGTGGGGCTCCGCGATGCTCACCGATCCCCGGGCGAAGCCCGTCTTGAAGCGGATCTCCCTGGACATGGAGGCCAAGCCACTGACCGGGGCAATGATAGTGAAGGAGTTCTTGTCGCAGCGCCTGGCACCACTCCAGTCGCACTCGAAGCCCATGTGGGAGTACGACGGTGCGCAGGACACCATGAGGCTTCGATCCGCCAGCTTGACAGGCAAGGAGCTGGGCAGGGCCATGGCTACCCTGCTCCATAGCGACCCTGGGGACCTCCCCGAGGCCTACGCCCCGCTTTACCGCCGCGACGACAAAGCGGAGCTGGTTGCTGCCATGCCCGCCTTTGACGAGCAGGGGCTCACGCCGCCCGAGCGCCCTAATCCCCCCGTGCCGGTGTCCTCCGGCGGCACCAGCGGTGAGGAAGACTCGGAGGAGACTGAGGACGACGACCCGGAAGAGGTGTCTCCCCTGTCGTAGAGCAAGCTCCTCCGCGATCTTGAAGACGACGACGATACCGACGAGCCCCCGGCCGCGGACTCCCATCGCTTCGCCTGGGTCCTTAGGAGGTCCGGGCCTGCCCCTCAGACCACTCAGGCAACCGGCCAAGCGACCCCAAAGAAACACGCGACCGCGCCTCCACGGCGGTCTCCCCACGCTCCAGCAGGGCGATTGAGACGCCGGTCATGTCCCCGACTGAGCCGCACCTGAAAGGCGAGGCGTCCGCCGCAAGGGTAGACGTGGCCTCCCCGGCCGTGGCCCCTTAGGGTGATATCGCCACCTCTCTGGGCGGCAGTACCACGCTGAAGAAGGGCGGGAGCATCCCGACCATCGGCGATGTGGAGAGGAAGAGGAAGCGGGTCGCACGCGAGGAGTAAGTAACCTTCCTTGCCTTTGGTCGATTGTAGATTGAGCGCTTCCTCACGGCCCCTTCTCCTTTCGATGGCCAGGGGCGATGACGTGTCGAAAAAGAGGAAGGTGAGCACCGAGCCGAAGGAGCCCCCTGTCCGGAGGGCGGCGTCAGCCTCTGGCCGCGGACACGGCGGGGGTGGGAGCGCATCATGCCAGCCCAGCGTGACCCTTGCACGCCCCGGCGTCACCGCACCCGGGCTCACGGGTGTGAAGCTTACTCCTAGCGCCTTGCCGACGCTACTCGAGAGGCTGGGCGCCGGTGGTGTAGAGGCTCATGAGGCGGCACTCCTTGCCGTGGCCGTGGCGACCCCAGTGCCGGTGGAGGGGGGTGATTTCCCGCCCCCTTCTGATGGAATCCTCCCTTGAGGGCATAGCGGCACGGCCTCAGGAGGAGCCAGCCCCCGTGGGCCAGCAGGTCGTGAAGTCGTCCGCCCTCGTCGTGGCCGAGGAGAAGCTGGAGCCTCCGGTGCCCCAAGTCTGCCGCGCCACTGCCCCCTTGGACACAGCGACCGCTGACGTGCCGGTGCCACCTCCTGGTCAGGCCCTCGCGCTCGCGAATCTCGGCCCTCAGATCGGGCACGGTGCCATGGATGAGGCCAATGCCGCGCTCGGCCGGATTCGGGCCGACCTCCAGGACGCCGACAGGCGCTCCCTCGCGAGGGAACGCCTGGGGCTTATTTCTGGGTGGCTCCAGGTTGACGCAGCCACCAAGAAGGCCTGTGGTCGGGCTGAGGCTACCGCCGCGGAGAGCAGGAAGGAGGCCGCTGAAGCCAAGGAGGCACACGACGTGGCGCTGGCCGAAGCAGGATCTGCCGTGGAGCGCTACGGTGAGGCAGAGGCCAAACTGAAGGCCCTTCAGGAGGAGCAAGCCACGCACGCACAACGGCTTCACCAGCGGGAGGAGGACCTCAAGGCCCACGAGGCAAAGCTCACCGATCACGACTCCGTGTTGTCCCATGCGGCTGCTGACCAAGCCGCGGAGCTCGAGCGTCTGGCCAAGCTGAAGGATGAGGTAGCAGAAGCCCAGACGTCCCATGCCCGGCATGTCTCCGACATGACGGCCCAGCTGGATGCCAGGGAGAAGACACTTGCCGTAGCTGAGGAGAAGGTGGCCGCGGAGCGTGATGTCTTCCCGTCCATCGAGCTCAGGCTTCGCCAGGCGCTTGACTTCATCTGCAGGGGAGGATTCAAGGAGCCACTGGCGACTCCTGAAGGCGGCTACGGAGGGCTCTCCTCCAAACTCTCCGAGGTGCTCGATGGTGCTGCCGCCAGGTTGGACGCCATCCTGGAGGGCGAGTGCAGAGACCTTTTCTCCACGGCCGCGACGCGTGTCTTCAACCACCTCTACCTCCGTGAGCCCGGCTTTGATTTCGACGCGCTGCTCGTCCCGTTTGCCTCTGAGTCTCGTGCCACCGCGGCGATGGCCGTGAAGGATTCCGTCGCGGCGCTGGTGAAGAAGTTCGCCTGCGTCCCCGACGCCGGGCACCCTACGGTGGAGGCGAGCGGTGGTGACGAAGGCGTCGGCATCGATGTTGACGACGAGCCCGCCGTGATTGGAACAAGCGGCGGCAGCGGCCGTGGTGTTGACGGCTCCTCCTCTAAGATTTCCACCTGCGACATTTATCATGCCTCGCGGAGGCATCAGACTTGTTTAAGTTCGCAAACCATTTAGTGTTTGTAATAACTGTTTGAACTCTGTGATTTCCTTTCATGCTTTGTTTCCTTCATGCTTGCTTTTGTGCTCTGTGTCGGCAGGGCCCGATCCCGCGCATACCTCAACCGCCGTTGGGGCGTCCGGACCGCCAGGACGAGACCAAGGGGCGAGGGGCTACGTGACTAGTGAGGCCCCTGAGTCGCGATGCTCAGGGGTCCCCCTTGACGTACGAGCAGCCCTCATGATGGAAACGTGGCGACGGCGGGGTTGATTTGGAGCGCCTTTGTGCTCTGCCTCAGCAGGGCCCAGTCCCGCGCATACCTCGATCGCCATTGGGGCGTCCGGATCGCGAGGACGAGACCAAGGGGCGAGGGGCTACGTCACTAGTGAGGCCCCTGAGTCGCAATCCTCAGGGGTCCCCCTTGACGTACGAGCGGCTCCTATACCTTTCCTTGCCAGCTTTTGCCTGCGAGGGACACGAGAAGACCAGGTGCCAGGAACCTGGTGAGGTGGCGCGCGCCAGGCATGGCCACAGCGTAGCCCCTGTCCATCCCCCTCGCGTGGGCATAGCCCCTGAGCGACCGTGTCGTCCGCCAGCACGGAGCATGGGGTATAATGCCCAAGATGCGATCCTATACTTATATTGGCTCGAGGCCTTGACAGGGATAGAAGCGCATCTCGTCGTTTCGCAAGAATGAATATCATTATAAGTACATGTAAATAAGAGATGAGTATATGGAATTGGCTTACACTCGCCACAATCTAAATCAAGATCACTTCAATACAACATCATATACAATCATCATACAGAAGAGTAGGGTCCGACTACGGACGAAACCAACTGATAAACTGATAATATTCGAGGCTGCCAGCCTGGAACCCATCCTATGATCGATGAAGAAGAAGAAGAAGAACTCCAAATCAAACAAGCATCGCGCTCACGTCAAATCATCGCATTACCTGTACCTGCAACTGTTGTTGTAGTAATCTGTCAGCCACAGGGACTCAGCAATCTCATTTCCAAGGGTATCAAGACTATTAAAGCTTAATGGGTGAGGTATGGTTAAGTGGTGAGGCTGCAGCAAGCACTAAGCATTTATTTGAGTGGCTAACTTACGAGTACAAGAATAAGGGGGGATGATCGTCGCATAAATGGACGTGAACAAGTAATGATCACTAAGTGATCCTGAACCCCTGCTTACGAGTCAGACATAACCCCACCGTTTTCTCTCTCGGTTCAGAAGTCACGAGAAGAGACAGTCACGGTTACGAACACGGTTGGTGTATTTTATTTGTGTTTACTTTAAGTTTGCTATGACCGGGTGTTAAACAGAGTTTCCAAGTTGCCACATAACCGAAGATAACTTGGATCATTGAGACCTTGGATCATTGATGAGCATCATGATAGCAACAATCCTAAGGAAATGCTTTAAGGTGAAATCCAATCGAAGATAACTCCAAGAGACAATGATGGGTTTACATATCTCATTCTTGACAAATTTTTGTTCGAGACTCCTCATAATCAAGAATGCTATAATACCATCTCAAAAGATAAGGGAGAATGAATTTCACTATGAATGCAAGACAAAGAATACTTGAGCTCCCCCAACGAAAATCTTAAGGAATGCTTTGAGAAAGAAGAAAATCCATGATTAACCACCATGAAGAACCACCATATACAAGAGAATGATAAAAGAAATGAAGGTTGGAAAGAACAAGATTGAGCCTTGCCATGGCTTAGACTGAGCTTCACGAAGAGATACTTGAGAAAACTTGGGACTCCGGAAAAGAAAAGATAAGAAACTATAATCGAGAATTTGATATCATGAACAACTCCGGAAGAAGGATTGAAAACATCTTGATGGACAAGAACTAGAATTATGTTATGCTTATCCTTTATCAAGTTAAATTGATGACAAGCAACAGATTGGCATACTACTTATTCTTCTTGAAAGATTGAATTGAGATATTGCACAAACAAGAAGAACTCTTGATCGAACCACTGGTAAGGATTCACAAATGAATGAGGAAAGCATGAATGAATGGAGATACATGAGAACAATGAGATCAAGATTTGCCTAATAGAAACTTCAACAAGGCACCAAAATAATTAAGAGACGAACGAAGAGACACAATTGAGAAGAATTTGAGAATGAGAGCTGAAAGCTGAGAACGAAGAAATCATCTGAAATGTTGGCCTTCGAAGGATCGAGAATGAAAACAACTCTAAAATGCTCTGGATAGATATGGAAAGATTTACTCATGATCAAAAACAATTAGAGAGGATAGCTACAAGCTGAAACCATGAATCTTCAGAAGAACGAACAAAGATTTAAGAGAAACTCTCCTTCGGCCTTCGAAGCTGAGAAAGACAATGATGAGCACCACCATTGATTACTGAGATACTCCGGAACGATGAATAAGTAAAGGTTGAGCCAATGATGAAATAATTTGAAGTGATCTTGGAAAATAAATATGACTGATGAGAATCATTCTTATGACATTTGACAAGAGCTTGAGATCTCCGGAAAAGATTAGAAGAGCCAGGTAAGATCCTGGGAAAAAACCTATGGGTTATGAGCCCACTCAAAGAGATCACCGTTGAAACGATTGCTTAGAAAGACAGATTTCACCGGTACAAATAAAAACTTGATGAGGTGAGAACCACGAAATAATTGAAAGGATATGGACGGAAACACGAGTCTTCTGAGTTATCTTTAGCACTCCGGATAAATTAGAAAGAGGCTTGGCTGAGAATTTCCAATATGGAAAAGCATTTAGAGAATGAAAAGGATATGATGAGCACCGAAAGCTTGAATAGAATCCACCGGGGAAGAAAACAAGAATGAAGAGTGACGAATCCAACACTTGAGCATCTTCACCATGAATCACTCGATACGACACGGAAGAAATGATGGCGGAAGCATCGATGAAAAGAAAGGCGTTTGGATGAGAATTTAATCATTGAAGAAAAAGGGCAGGAGGGCGGGGAAAAACAAAGACAACTTAAGATGGATGAAATAAACTCCGGAAAGAAATATGAGAATCAATCTTGCCATTATTGGGGAGGGATGGATTATCTTGATGAGAAACACACCGGTTAGGAAAGATATGAAATCACCACTTGACATCGAAGCATCTCGAATTACCTCACTAAAAAACAAATCAAAGGATGAGGCTTTCGAATTAAGCCGGAAACAAATACATAACCCACCATGCATTTGTTGGAAGATTAATCCTAGGTAACTACTTGAATTCCCACCTTAGAACTTCCAAAATCTTTTTGGTTATGCAATCTGGTCCAACGGAAGCACGGATAAATTACTGAATAAATCACTCAACTCCTAGCAGTAATACTACCCATCGTGTATCACATCCGTCAACACAAAACCAGAGAAACCTCGGAAACTCATCTACCTTAGACCGTCGTAATCAGAACGATACTAAACATGGCAGTTCATGTGATCCCTCTCCCCAGTACTGGGTGCCACCACACTCTTTGCACCACGAATAGTATTGAAGCAATTTCGAACATCCACGTCCTGGGGTACTAAGGAAACTGAACGATAACGATGTGTCATGGACCCCTTGGAGCTCAACTCCTCGGGTCCAATCCATACGTATGGGAGGAACCAAGAACAGAGTTCCGGTCACATCGACATCATAGAGGTCCCCAAATACCCGCGTGATCCTAAAAAAATTGAGTGAGAAGAGGGTAGAATTAAAATTCCTATGTCACGATTCCTCACCAGAGCATAGAAGAGGAGTAAAAAGAATCCTACTCTCTGATATATAGGTAGACTCAAAATAGTTTTCACTAGACTCAGCTCGGCCAAAGTTCGATCAATCAAGGGGGCTCCTAGGTCAGTACAGGCTCTGATACCAACTTGTAACGCCCAAGATGCGATCCTATCCTTATATTGACTCGAGGCCTCAAGAGGGATAGAAGCGCATCTCGTCGTTTCACAAGAATGGATATCATTACAAGTACATGTAAAGAAGAGATGAGTATATGGAATTGGCTTACACTCGCCACAAGCTAAATCAAGATCACATCAATACAACATCATATACAATCATCATACAGAAGAGCAGGGTCAAACTACAGACAAAACCAAACGATAAAATGATATCCACCCTTCCTATCCCTGGCTGCTGGCCTGGAACCGATCCTATGATCGATGAAGAAAAAGAACAAGAACTCCAAATCGAACAAGCATCGCGCTCACGTCAAATCATCGCATTACCTGTACCTACAACTGTTGTTGTAGTAATCTGTGAGCCACAGGGACTCAGCAATCTCATTTCCATGGGTATGAAGACTATTAAAGCTTAATGGGTGAGGTATGGTTAAGTGGTGAGGCTGCAACAAGCACTAAGCATTTATTTAAGTGGCTAACTTACGAGTAAGAGAATAAGGGGGATGATCGTCGCATAAACGGACGTGAACTAGTGATGATCACTAAGTGATCCTGAACCCCTACTTACGAGTCAGACATAACCCCACCGTGTTCTCTCTCGGTTCAGAAGTCACGAGAAGAGACAGTCATGGTTACGAACACAGTTGGTGTATTTTATTTGAGTTTACTTTAAGTTTGCAATGACCGGGTGTTAAACAAAGTTTCCAAGTTGCCACATAACCGCGGGCACGGCTCTCATGAAAGATTTAACCCTGTAGGGGTGCTCCAACTCATCCATCACGAACTAAACACACGCCGCGGGAATAACCTCGACCACGAAACCCGTGATCTCCTTGGTAATTCCTTTGGAAAATTCCAACCTCGAGAGAGCCCAAAGTGTCCTAGTAATCCCGCGCACAATACGTTCGAGAAAGGTAAATCAAATCCAGCAAGGCTGCCCGGCGTGTCGACAATCCCGATAGGGGTCGCGTATCTCGTTCTCAGGACACGACGGATTGTCCAAACTTCCGGTAGGACAATCCTAGAGTTTCCCCTGGCGGTCAGCTGCGGTTGACAGGTTTGGACCAACACTCATGAGGAGCACTGGCCCAGGGTTTGATTAATTATCCACGGTGTCCGGAAAGTCCCTATGCAATTTTATTAGTTATTAGGCAAATGTAGTACCAATATTGGGCCTTGCCAGAAGAGTTTTATCCCAAAACGAAAGTCAAGGGGGTCCCCATAACAACCCCGAGCATGTTAGGAGTGCTCAATATGGAACATAACACCGGTACACAAGTAACTAGGGCGACAAAAGTGGAACAAAACACCGAGCAAAAGGCCAAGCCTTCCACCTTTTACCAAGTATATATGTGCATTAAATTAAGTAGCAATAATATTGTAATATATCAAAAATATCCATGTTGGCACATGGAAACAATTGCACCTTCAACTAGCAACGCTATAAGAAGGGCTGAGAAAGCGGTAACATTGCCAAACAATGGTGTGGTGGGATGTGGAGGGGTTAGAGGCTTTCATGGCAATTTGGGAGGCTTGACATACAAGTGGTAGGTAGCGAGACAAGAGATAGAAACGAGACATCTAGCATGGCAATGATAGTAATGGTATCCAGGGAAATGATCATCTTGCCTGAGATCTCGCTTGGAAGAAGATCGAGTCCATGAAGAAGACGAACCAACATAGTCGAACGAATCCTCACACCCGTACGCTTTCGGAACTCTATCGACAAAAAGCAATCCGGAAACAACAATCAACACACGATAAACACCACAACATATGCATGACATGATGCGCATCAAATATGATGCATGTTATGCACGACATGGCAAAGCACAACAATCACTTCTACACTTTAAGTGAAGCTCAATATGCAACGGGTTGCATATTGACGAAACCCCACATTCAAATTATTTAGTTCACTCTCGTTTAGGTACTCATCAATATTAAATGTTGTTTAACATGGCAAGAGGTGAATCATAAGTAAACTAGATACCTAGGCAAGATTAAATGAGGCCGGAAACAACATATAGCATTTCCGAAACGACCTCATGTGTTAATTTCGAAATTGGTCCATATCTAAACTAATCATGTTTTATATTTATTAAACAGGGAAATAAAGTGCATAATGATATTCTACTCGTCATTCTAGTTGATTTACATCTATAGAACGTTTGCAACGGAGCTACGGCCTAAAAGTTATGACACACACAAGATGAATATGTCATGAATGCAAAATGCATGCAAACCACCACCACAAACATGTTAAATCATGGACGCAACAATATATTATGAAACTACATGTAATTCGAAGAAAGTTTCATGTGGAACATGTTCAAAACGGAGCTACGGTTCAACAATAGCAAGCAACACAAGTTTTTTATTCAAATCTGCCCAAAAACAGCAACATGGCATATTGCACACATGAAAACAAAAAGCTCCAATATCCTAATACGCACAAACTAAGCATGGGGCAGTATCATATGACACACACTTCATTTCATCTTCACATTTCATACTCAAAAGAATCATGGATTACATGGTAGGAAGCTCACAACATGGCAATAAAATATAGCATTTAGGGACTTGGTGAAAAATCACGGTTTTTAACAGAGCAGTTTTATCACGAAGGCATATTGGCAGCGGTAAAACTATATGCTACAGGGCAGATCATAGCATGAAAATCTTCAGCATGGTAGAGGACACGACGCACTACAAATAATTACATTATGGCAACATCAAATTATGCACAGATTCAAAACAAACATCAACTCAACATGGTATCATGAAGAAGACAGATTCTCAGACTTAGTGAAAATTAGAGTAGAAATGAGCAGCAGAATAAATTATGATGCTAAACCTATTCATGCAAACTATTGGCACAATAAGATAGAGCATAACATGCTTTACAATACATCCCACTGTGGCAACACCAAAAGAGCTATAGATCAATAGCAAACCACATGGCAAGACAACAACAAAATAACACAGATTTCAGACATAGAAATATTTTAGCATCTCAAAATAGCACATTTTTATGGCATTTTGGCAACAAGAAAATAACAGATAAACATGGATTATCATGGCAAACAAAAAGACCAGGGGCTAGTGCACATGTCAAAGGGCATATCTCATGTTCAACAATAATTCATATGATGCAAGGATTAAATCACGCGAAAATAACAAAAGGCATCACCGCAAAAATAACATGCACACAAACTTCCTCAAATGACAAAACTAATGACACAGATGGATTCCTTGGATTTTCTACCCCAAAATCATATATAACATGGATATGCTGTTGTGCAAAAAGTGCCACAATAATTATGAAAAATTAGTTACTTTTTTTAACTGAGCGTGATAAACTAAAACGTGCACCCAGCATCATATAGGCAGCGGGGGCAGGCCTCACCTTGCGGGCCTTGGCCCGGTGGTGCAGTGGGCCAGCGTTCAAGGCAGAGGAGCTGCTAGGCCTCAGCGAGGCTGGAGAGGACCACGCGCCGACGAGGTCGTGGCCCACGTGAGCGCTCGAGGCAGGGAAGCTTGGTGGCACAACGTTCAACTGCGGTGGCTCACGGTGGATCCACGCGGGGAGAGAAAGATCCGGTGCTGGGAAGGGATGGGCTGGCTGGGGTCGACCGGATCTGGCAGACCCCGGCGGCCTCCGGCGACGAGGTGGGCGGCACGACTTCCATGGTGGCGGGGCGAGCTGCGGGCAGAGACGGGCAGCACCTTGCGGGGCGGGATGGAGAAGCTACGGTGGCGGCGGGGCTAGCTTGGTGGCGGAGGCACGGCTCCGGTAGCCGGCGACGGGCAGCGCTCGGGCGCCGGCGGGTGGTGCTCCTGCGAGCGGCGGGCCGGAGGAGCGAAGGCGAGGCACGGCTGGCTCCCTGGCCACAGGAGGCGAGGGTGAGCGGCGGCTCAGGCGGCGCGCGGTCCTAGCGGCGCTGCAGATGGGCTCGCCCGGGCCCGAACTAGGCTCGGCGGGCATGGCGGCTGAGAGGTGGGAGGAGGAGGAGACAAGTGGCGGCTAGGGTTTGGGTAGGCGTCGTAAACGATGCAGGGGTAGGGCTTACCCAATTTGGACAAGGGGGCTGTCTATTTATAGGCAGGGATGGCTAGGAGAGGGATTTTTGCCCATTTTCGGACCCTCCGATCGCGATCGGACGGTCCGGAAGCGGATGGGGCTAGCTGCACTTTGTGGGATGTGTAGTTGGGCTAGGCTTAGAGAAGAGAGGGAAGTGGTAGCCCGTGACAGAGTTTTAAAACCCAAAAAACGTCTGCTAATATAAACCGATCACGGCGTTGCACCAGTCGACCATTCGGGTATCAAACGGACCCCGATTGCGACGAAATTTGAAAGGCGGTCTACCTACAATATATTACGATCGCTTGCCAAATTTTGACCCAATCCGAGAAAGTCTTATACACACTTTTGAAAACAATATTTTGCAATGTCGCGGGTGCGTGCATGTGTGGTTGGGCTCGACACGGTCGACGACACGAACGGAGAGAACCAGCAACTATGAACGGATGAAAGTTTTGAAAAACTCCGGCAACGGAGTGCCGATGTAGTGCGGATGATGCAAATGATGCGATGATGAATGCGACAAACAAATGAATCACACGATGACAATGACATAAAAGGGGAATCTTCTGGAGCGTCGGTCTCGGGTTGTTACATGGGGCTTCCACTTGGGCGTGGGAAGGTAGCTCTGTGTTAGAGTCTCCGGGCGTGTACAACCCAATTTCGTTCGTACGCCTGACTGGCACGGCAGAACTGGAGGAGGTGTATCTTGGTACCCGTGAGCCAGCGCGGGTCTCACGAGGCCCTACCTCAAGGTGGGTTGCGCCTGAGTCTTCTGGCGCGGGGCGCGCTTGCAAAACCTGTGTGATGGGGACAACCTGCGCCAAATGAATCTCCGGAGGCCATCGCATGAGAAGGCCAAATACCAAGGACTCCAGGAGCTGACCTGAACGGGGCCGGCCCGCCAGACAGAGCTCAGTCGTTGGGTTTATCGACGGTGCAGGAACGGACCCGAGCACAGACGCCGTGCCCAGTCTTCTCATGTGACAAACCTGAGGAAAAAACATCCGGCGCGCGGCTCCCATGACGGCGAAGGACCGAACTACGGTTATACGAACCGGGCCATGCGTCGTGACTCACCCACTCTCAAGTTGCTCATGCGAGGACAAAGTACCAAGGACACCGGGAGGTGACGTGCACGGGACTGGCCCGCGAGACAGAGATCGGTCGCTTGGATTTATCAACGTTGTAGGGACGGACCGGAGCATAGATGCCGTGCCAGCCCTTACTCATGAGGCGCTCGAAGGCGGGGTTGTTAGGGCACAACGACGTTCATAGTGACGAAGGACCGGGCATGTAGTTTGGAATACTTAGAAAACTCATCAAATGCAGAACCAGTTCTGATACATGCGCAAAACGATACAGCTGCAGGGGCGGGCCCTAATAGCTTGAGGATGATGTAGCCCGAGGGGTGCCCTCAAATGAACAAACCAAAAGGTCACCTGCTAATGATGCTGCTGAAGCGTTGGGGTAGTTGTTGAAGCTTGGTCCTCATGAGCCTGAGGGCTCCGAAGGCTCGAGGGGCCCGCGAGGATCAGGAGGCTCGCGATGGTCCGGGGCCTCCTGAAGGACCGTGCGATGCCGGGCCTCATGAGATGCGTGCACGGCCTGCGCGAGGCGCTAGTACGTATCCCCCACGTTCACGAGGCCAAAGGGCATGCATACGTAGTTGCAGGGGTAGCCCCCACTGTGGCCCACACGCGATGGCCAGAGGAGGCCTTGTGATGCGGCCCTGTTGAGGCCCAGGATATTGACGCAGACGCACAGCCTACCACTCACGTCGAGGGCGGCAGCTGCACTGGGTGGTGTGGGGCGACGCTCGTTGCGCATGGCCCGTGCTTCCAGAAGCTCCTCGATCGCGTTGGTGATGAACTCTCGTGAACCTGGCGCCTCGCGCCGTGCTCCTTGCTTGTGGTGGCGCGCGTCGAAGCATGCCTCCAAGTGGTGCCCGAGCACCTCCCTCGTCGCACCGGTCAGGTCGAAAGCTTTTCAGATGGGAGCCCCTGATCCCATCCTGAGGGAAGCGCCGGGCGCGCCTTCCTATGCGGGAGGGAGAGGCGCCCCCACAGCGGACACGGGGCCTGAGGCACCGTCATTGGGAATCTCTGTCCCCTGACGGCTCTTGGGGAGCAGCTGCTTCTTCTTCTTGGGTGTGTCCTCAGGAGGCAGGATGCCGCCCTCGCCGTCAGAATTTTCAGCCGCCACCGCCTGGTAAGCGCGTTCGAGGGAGCAGACTGCATCCTTCTCATCACAGGCGACCGTGATGACACCGCCACTTCCTGGCATCTTGAGGATGTTGTAGCCATGGTGGGTTGCCGCCATGAACTTGGTGAGGGCGGGGTACCCGAGGATGGCGTTGTACAGGAGGTGGATGTGGGCGACGTCAAAGTCGATGAGCTCAGTGTGCTAGTTATCGCGCTTGCCGAAGGTGACTGGGAGACGCACCTGCCCCAGGGGAGTGGTGGAGCCATCGGTCACTCCTGAGAAGGGCTTGGTTAGATGAGCTTATCATAGGGCACCTGAAGCGTCTCGAACATTTCGACGGAGAGGACAATGAGCCCAGCGCCACCGTCGATGAGGGTCTTGGTGACGAGGATGTTGCTGATGGTGGGCGTGCAGAGCATGGGGAGCGCGCCTGTGGCGGCCGAGCACTTGAGGTGGTCCTTGGAGTCGAAGGTGATGGCGCAGTGCGACCACCAGAGGGGACGCGCGGCCTCAAGCTTCGGGAGGGCTGCATTCACCTCATGAGAGAACTGCTTGAAGATGCGGTTGGAGGCAAGGGCCTGAGCACCTCCCAGGATACAGGCGATCGCACGGGGTTCCTGAAAGCCCCCAGCGCCATCATCCTGCCTGTTATTTTCATTCCTCCTGGGCGGCGGCGACAGCGGAGGGAGGCCAGCATTGCCCTGAGGACGGGCCTCGCGAGGCTGATCGCGCCGAGGTCCGTCGCGAGGCTCGTCACGCCAGAGGTCCTCGCGAGGCTGGTCGCGCCAGTCCTGACATGGGTCGTGGTTGTCCCAGCGGCCTCCGCTACGGCCTCCTCCATGGCCGTAACCACGGTCGCTGCACTCAGTGCGGCGACCGAGGCGCTCGTCGCGAAGCGTCCTGAGCTCCTGGCAGTCTTCGGTGTTGTGGCTGCGGGTGTAGTGGAAGATGCAGAACGGGCGGTTGCCCTTGGGGGGCTCATCATGGTCACGACCGCGCTTCATCTCAGGCTCTGCCGCCAGCATGGTGGGTCCCTTGCGCTTTGCCTCCTTAGCCATGGCCTTCTTGGCACCCTGGTCTGCCTCCGGAAGCTCGAGGCGGAAGAGGCGGCCCTCTTCGGCCCTTGCGCACTTGTTCGCCAGGTTGAACATGTCCAGGGCCGAGCACAGTTCGTCATGGATGGCGAGCTCCTCTTTCATCTTGACGTCCCTGACGCCATCGGTAAACGTCAAGATGATGGCCTCATCTGACGCCTTCGGGATCTTGAGGCGAACGTTCGTGACGCGTTGTATGTACTTGTGCAGGGTCTCGCCAGGCTGCTGCTTCACGCGCCGCAGGTCGTTCACTGCAAGGGCGCGGTCGCGGGTGCCCTGGAAGTTGGCGATGAAGCGCTCGCGGAGCTCATCCCAGGAGGAGATCGATCGCTCCTGGAGGTTAAGGAGCCAGGAGAAAGCGTCACCTCTTGAGGGCCATGGGGAACCAGTTCGCCATGACTTTGTCATCACCGCTCGCCGCCTTGATGCTCAGCGCGTAGAGCTGGAGGAATTCCACGGGGTCGGGGGTGCCATCGTAGTGTGGAGGCAGGTCCGGCTTGAACTTGCCGGGCCAGGCGACACGGCGCAGCTCCGGGGTGAAGGCGCGGCAGCCTGCTCCGCTCACAAGCGCGGTGTGTGCGAGGGGAGCTTGGTCTTGGCATCCGTGCGCCGCAGCCTCCGGCGGCGCACGGTCTTGGTGCCAGCGCAGCGATGCGGGGAGCGCACGCGCGTCACCTCACGGCCACGGCACCACCTGGCAGCTTGCTTCATCCCGTGCCTGCGCCGGCGCCCCATGCGGCCAGTCGCGCGGGCGCGCTTCGCGTCTGGGCTCGGGGTCGGTGCCGTGCAGAGAAGGGGGAGGAGGTGTGCCGTGAGCCACGTCGCCAGCCTAGGAGGGCGCGGGACGGAGCGAGTGGGAGGGCGTCGTGGCCTCGCCGGTGATGCTGACGAGCTCGGCGATGCGACCAAGCTAGTCGTCGTAGCGATCGTGGGCGGCGCGGTAACGCAGCGGCTCGCGCGCCATGAACAGTGCGGCGTGCGCATTCGCCGGCCCGTAGCGAGCGTGGGAGGACGACGCCATGGTGGGAATGAGGGACGGAGTGGCGGTGCGGCCATCGCGCCGCGTGATGGGTGGCTATGACGAGTCCTGCTGCTCGTGAACGGCCGGGTCGGTGGCAGCGTTAGCTGAAGGAGAGGCGGAGCGGCGTGCGATGCCGCAGCCCACGGGCGCCGTCTGGGTGACACGGGCAGCCCGGCGCTCAGCGCAAACTCGGCGGGCGTCAGCCATGGGAGCAACGGAGCGGAGACGAAGCGAAACTGGAGGAAGGACTCCGACACGCCCTACCTAGCACGCCAAATGTCAGAAATCGGGCTCTGCAGAGCAAAGGAGGTTCGAACTATGGGGCGTGTGCGAAGATCTCAACCAGCTCTCGCCTCAAGCTCGTCGCCCCGCAGCCAAGCCTCGACGAATGCATGCGAGCGAACAAGAAGACGGACACAGAGATTTACCCAGGTTTGGGCCACCTTGCGGTGTTAAACCCTACTCCTGCTTTTGGTGGATTGGCCTCACGAGGAGGTTTTGGGGATGAACTAGTAGAGTGGTTGAGCGACCTAGCGAGGGCTCTTGGGTGAGGATGGTTTGGTCCCCTCTATAGTGGATGCTGATGCCTATTTATAGTGGCCTTGGTCCTCTTCCCTTATCGCACAGGCGGGAAGGGATCCCACACCGGCCAATTTTGAAAGGGGACCAGAGGTACAGCTTATCCTGACTAAAGGTGGTCTTCGCCTGCAAAGCTTCTGGGCGTGACGCAGAGGTGGGCTCGGCGATGACATCCGTCCTGCCGATCTCGTGGTCTTGGTCTTGTTGCACCGGAATGGAAACCTTTGGGGGATTCCCTTGGGAACCCGCGTACGTCCTTGCCTCCTTAGCACCAAAGAGGAAACTGTCCCCTCTGCGCCCGCTGCGGCCCGCCATGCCTTGGTCGTCATGGCTCACGTCATCCCAGCCTCATGAGGCGGGGTACCTGCATAGGAATCTCCACTCCTCGGGAGGCAGCCTAGAGAGGCCAATCCTCTAGAGGTCTTGGCATTGTTCGCCTCCCGAGGTTGGGGCCCTCGCGAGGGTCTTGTCTTTGGGGGCTTGCCGCCAGGCCGTACCGGGCCGTCGAGGTGGGCCACGTGTTGGGCCGCAGGCAGGCAGGTCTGGGTACCACCAATCCCAGAATGCCGACAGGATCCGAGCTCAAGGCCGGATCTCTGACGGGGATAGATCTGAGGGTAAGGGCGGATGTGGGGCCCGAAGTTAAATCTTCGGGGCTTTCGGGCCCATCGGACAAAACCGAGGGCTCCACAAGAGATAGATCGCCGCGGGAGTTGGCGGTGAACTCTAGGTTCCCGAACCTAATCTCCTGACCGCGAGTGAAATTTCCGATCTGGCCAAGATGGCCGGTCGGGTCAGCATGCAGCACATTGCTGCGGAACGCGAAGGTCTGTCCAGAGACAAAGGTGTCCTTGTTACAGGCCTGTTCGATGATGATTAGGTGAGCCATCGATCCTCCGGTGATTCACAACGGAACTCTCAATGAAAGCACCAATGTTCACAGGAGCGACTTGGGTGATCGACCAAGATGGTAAATATCCCATGTGTAGCATACTCATGGGTAGGATTCTTTCTCACAATCACAACACTAAATGAATGCATCTAAATTTCCTCACAAAGCCATTATTCTCGGCAATAAAACTATGAAAACTTGATTTGATCCATGTGGCAAAAAAGATTATTGTCTAGGTATAAATATACCCCCAATTCACATGTTTTTCTTCATCTAAGCTGTTGAAATCGGGGCTCCGCAAGACCCAGAAAGGTTCGAACACTGGGGCGTGTGCGAAGGTCTCAACCGGCTCGAAGTCTCAAGCTTGTCACCCCACAGCCTAGCAGCATCGAATAAGTGTGATCGGGGAAGGAGATGAACTCGGAGATTTACCCAGGTTCGAGACACCTTGTGGTGTAAACCCCTACTCCTGCTTTGTGGGGGATTGGCCTCTCGAGGAGGCTAAGGATGACCTACTACAGTGGTTGGGCGGCCTCGCGAGGGCTCTTGGCAGTGATGAGCTGGTGTGTCCAACCTGCCCTCTGCGATGGGAGCTCGTCCCTCTTTTATAGGGGCCACGGTCCTCTTCCCTTATCGCACAGGCGGGAAGGGATCCCACAGCGGCCAACTTTGAAAGGGGACAAGTAGTACATCCTATCCTGACTAAAGGTGGTCTTCGCCTGCAAAGCGTCTGGGTGTGACGCAGCGGTGGGCTCGGTGATGACATCCATCCTGCCGAGCTCGTGGTCTTGGTCCTCTTGCACTGGGAAGGAAACCTTTCGGGGATCCCTTGGGAACCCACGTACGTCCTTGTCTCCTTAGCAAGAAAGAGGAAATTGTCCTCCCTCTGCGCCCGCTGGCGCCCGCCTGGCTTGGCCGTCAGAACCCATGTCACCCCGGCCTCACGAGGCCGGGTACTTGCATAGGAATCTCCGCTCCTCGGGAGGCGGCCTGAGGGGGCGCCACTCCTCTGGAGGTCTTGGTGTTGTCCTCCCCGCGAGGCGGTGGGTCTCGCGAGGCCTTGGCTTGGGGGGCTTGTTGCCGGGCCGTACCGGGCCTTTGAGGTGGGCCATGCGCTTGGCCGCAGGCAGTCAGGTCTGGGTACCCCTGGTCCCAGAACGCTGATAGTAGCCCCCGGGCCCAAGGCGCGCTCGGGCTGGCTTCGGGGTGAAGCTGAGGAAGGGAGGCCGAAGCGCCGCGGGCCCCAATCGCCTGCGGGCCAGGCTTGACGTGTGGCGCACGATGAGGCGTGGTCGCCTCCACTTCCCCACGTCGCCTCGGTAACCGCCCCAACGAACAAGGGCTAGCGCGTGCAGCCGGTCCATCATTGCCCGGTCATGCGGAGAGACGCCGGTTGGCCTCTGATCTGCCATAAATGGGCGAGGGGGCGGAGCCCCCCTAGCCCATCTTCATCTTCTCGCCTCCTCACTTCAGTCCGCTGCTTCCACGACCATGACGCCAGTGAGGAGGTTTTCTGCTGTCGAGAAGGGGAAGGGCCGCCTGGAGGGACCGGGCTTGCCACTGCCCAAGAGGGGTCGTGGCCGTCCACGCAAGCACACCGCGAAGCCGGCGTTGGCCCCTCGAGGACACGGGCGCACTCCGGCGCGGGCCGGCGCTTCCTCCGGCAGCCGCGGGAAGGCATCCTCCGGCGTAGGCGGTAGCGGTAGACGTGGCGCTCGTGGCCAAGGGGGGAAGCATGCAGTTTGTGGTGTGGGAGGAGAGGCCGGCCGTCTCCTGGGTCCATCTCCCAAGCTTCTTCACGGGGGCACTGCCAGCCGGACGGCCCGCCGCCCTATGGTTGCAGGCCGACGGTTGGTGCAGCCGAGCCTCATGGGTGGAGGTCGAGGTCACCCCTGCCGGCTACGTGTTCCTGACCCACGGGTGGCAGACGTTCGCCCGCGCCCGCGGCCTGCAGGGGAGGTGTGCCTTCCACTTCAAGTATGACGGGGCGGCGACGCTCTTCGTCAAGACCTTCAGGGAAGACGGTAGGCTCTTGGGGTGCTGTCCGGAGGGTGACGGCGACGACAGCAACCACTTCTCCACCGATGATGACCACCGCGGGGGCGGTGTCCTCGGCGGTGAGCTTGCCCTTGGCGACGGATGCGGCACCTCCAGCAGCAGCGATGCCTCCTCCGGGGGGAGCTCGAGCAATGACGATTACGACGAGCCACTACACCGGCAGGCCCAGACCAAGGAGGGCGGCGAGCCGCCGCGGCGCCGCGCCCCTGCCCCGGAGGCCGTCGAGCCGCCATGCCTCCGCGCCACCGTCATGGAGGAGGAGGACTCTGACTGAGCGCGAGCGGCGCCGGGGCCTGGCCTCAGGAGTAGCGGTCCTCGGGAGGCCATCTTTTGCTGTTTGTTTCCTGCACAAAAAACCATGCAATGCCCCATGGGAGGGGGGGTGTAATGAGCTACGGCGCTTGCGCCTTTATGTTAGCATTTTTCTTCTCACATCCCAGTTTTTATGTCGCTACGAACTGGAATGCCCCTGCCCGCCGCGATTAGGGTAATTTGGCTTGACCCGCCCGCGGTAGGCTCCTACGTCGTGGGGGCATGTGCCTCCGGAGCTTCTTTCCTTAGCCGTAGAGCCCCCGAGCCCCCTTGCGAGGGCCGATCGCCGCCGAGGTGCCGGGTCATGATGCCCAACGAGGCCACAAGATGGCCGCTCCTGAAACCGGGGGCCGGAGGTGGTATTATGTGCTAGCTCGCCTCGAGAGCGTCGCGCGAGGATCAGGACGCCAAAGTTTGGCGAGGTATGTGCGCGGCCTGGAGCCTGCATAACGTACCGTGCCCAGCTCCCGCTCGCGGGGCGCGCGAGAGAGAGAGCTGGCGGGTGCCAAACCCCTTTAGAAAGAACTCAAAGCAAGAAAATTCTGCAAGAAGAAGGTTCCCACTCCATTTTTCGAATAAGACGCGAAAGCTTCAAACTTCATTCCAAAAGACGGCAAATTCAGTTTACAAAAGAGAGCAAAAAACAGCCGCGTCCAGCACCTAATAGCTAGTCTTCGTCTTCCCCCCAGCATAGAGCGTAGGGCGTCCACTAGGCGTGGGCATAGTCATTGGAGGACAGTGTCGTCCGCCAGCGCGGAGCATGGGGCTTCCACTTGGGCATGGGTGGGAACCCCTCCGCGTCCTCTGGGGGCTCCGGGCGTATACATCCCACTCATTATTACGTGAGAGTGTCACAGGTAGAACTTATGGAGATGCTGGATGTTCCAGGCATTCTGGATGGGGACTCCATTCTGAGTCTCGAGGCGCACGGCGCCAGGCCTGGAGACACGGGCGACCCAGAACGGGCACTCCCACATGGGCGGGAGCTTGTGCAAGCCCTCCCTGGAGAGGACCCGCCTCAGGACCAGGTTGATACGTCTCCATCGTATCTACTTTTCCAAACTCTTTTGCCCTTGTTTTGGACTCTAATTTGCATGATTTGAATGGAACTAACCCGGACTGACGCTGGTTTCAGTAGAATTGCCTTGGTGTTATTTTTGTGCAGAAATAAAAGTTCTCAGATTGACCTGAAAATTTACGGAGAATATTTTTGGAATAAAAAAAAAATACTGGCGAAAGAATCAACCGGAGGGGGTCCACCCATTAGCCACAAGCCAGGGGGGCGCGCCCCCCTAAGGCGCGCCCTGGTGGCTTGTGGGCCCCCTGTAGCTCCTCTGACCTCAACTCCAACTCCATATAACCCTATTCGGGGAGAAAAAATCGGAGAGAAGAGTTCATCGCGTTTCACGATACGGAGCCACCGCCACCTCCTGTTCTTCCTCGGGACGGCAGATCTGGGGTCTGTTTTGGGCTCCGGAGAGGGGAAATCGACGCCGTCGTCATCACCAACCATCCTTCATCACCAATTTCATGATGCTCTCCTCCGTTTATGAGTAATTCCATCATAGGCTTGCTGGATGGTGATGGGTTAGATGAGATTTACCATGTAATAGAGTTAGTTTTGTTAGGGTTTGATCCCTAGTATCCACTATGTTCCGAGATTGATGTTGCTATGACTTTGCTATGCTTAATGCTTGTCACTAGGGCCCGAGTGCCATGATTTCAGATCTGAACCTATTATGTTTTCATGAATATATATGTGTTCTTGATCCTATCTTGCAAGTTGTAGACATCTATTACGATTTATGATCCGCATACCCCAAGGTGACAATAATTGGGATTCTTTCCGGTGATTACCGTAGTTTGAGGAGTTCATGTATTCACTAAGTGCTAATGCTTTGGTCCGGTTCTCTATTAAAAGGAGGCCTTAATATCCCTTAGTTTCCATTAGGACTCCGCTGCCACGGGAGGGTAGGACCAAAGATGTCATGCATGTTCTTTTCCATAAGCACGTATGACTATATATGGAATACATGCCTACATTATATTGATGAATTGGAGCTAGTTCTGTGTCACCCTATGTTATAACCGTTGCATGATGAATGCCATCCGACATAATTATCCATCACTGATCTGTTGCCTACGAGCTTTTCACATATTGATATTTGCTAAGTTACTTTTCCGTTGCCACTATTACAATCTTTACAAAACCGCTACTGTTACTTTTGCCACCGTTATCGTTACTTTCACACTACTTTGCTACTAAATACTTTGCTGTAGATATTAAGTCTTTTAGGTGTGGTTGAATTGGCAACTCAGCTGCTAATACTCGAGAATATTCTTTGGCTCCCCTTGTGTCGAATCAATAAATTTGGGTTGAATACTCTACCATCGAAAACTGTTGCGATCCCCTATACTTGTGGGTTATCAAGACCTTTTTTTGGCGCCGTTGCCGGGGAGCATAGCTCTATTCTCTGAGTCACTTGGGATATATATTTGTTGATCACTATGAAGAATCTGAAAGACCCAAAAACCAAGATCTATCCCTCTACTACGAGGGGAGGTAAGGAATTGCCATCTAGCTTTGCACTTGATTCACCTTCTGTTATGAGTAAATTTGCGACACCACCACCTGCTATTGATTCTGATATGTCGCAAGTAATTGATGATGCCACTTATGCTATGCATGATGCTTATGATGATACTTTGCTTGATAATACTGTGCCACTGGGTGAATTTCTTGACGAACAAATTGCTAGAGTCAATGCTGAAACTGATGATATTTCTGAAACTGATGAAATTATTGAAACTGAACACTGTGAGACACCTGCTAGACCTAGCTCTCCTAGATATGAATTGCCTAATATACCTAAGGGTTATGTTATGGAAGGAGAGGTAGCTAGGGACTTTCTTGCTTCTAAGGATAGAGATGATCTTCAGAAATTACTATGCAAGTGGAAGGAAAAATCTTTGAATGCTAGAATGCAATGTGATCCTAAGTTTGCTACTTCACCTATCTTTGTTACTAATAAGGATTATGAATTCTCTGTTGATCCTGATTTAATTACTTTGGTTGAATCTGATCCTTTCCATGGTTATAAATCTGAAACTGTTGTGGCACATCTTACTAAATTGAATGATATAGCCACCCTATTTACTCACGAGGAAAAAATTCGTTATTACTATATTCTTAAGTTGTTTCCTTTCTCATTAAAGGGTGATGCTAAGATATGGTTGAATTCTCTTGCTCCTGGTTGTGTGCGTAGTCCCCAGTATATGATATATTACTTCTCTGAAAAATATTTTCCTGCCCATAAGAAACAAGCTGCTTTGCAGGAAATATTTAACTTTGTGCAAATTGAAGAAGAGAGTCTCCCACAAGCTTGGGGGAGGCTTCTCCAATTACTTAATGCTTTGCCTGAGCATCCTCTCAAGAAAAATGAAATACTTGATATCTTTCATAATGGACTAACCGATGCTTCTAGGGACCACCTAGATAGTTGTGCTGGTTGTGTTTTCAGGGAACGAACTGTTGAACAAGCTGAACTACTATTGAATAATATATTGAGCAATGATAATGATTGGAATATTCCCGAACCACCTCCAAAGCCAACTCCGAAGAAAAGAGGTATTCTATTTCTCAGTCCTGAAGATATGCAGGAGGCAAAGAAATCTATGAAAGAAAAAGGTATTAAAGCTGAAGATGTTAAGAATCTACCACCTATTGAAGAAATACATGGTCTTGATATCCCGACACAGGTAGTAGAGGTAAATTTTGTCCGTAGATTTGATGAAGGTGATATTCCTTATAATAAGTCTGCTAGCCAATGCTTGGATGATTTTGATAACTTTATTGTTAAGGAAGAAAATTTCAATGCTTATGTTAGTAGACAATTGAAACATAATGCTTACATGCTTGATCGCTTAGGTGATTATATGAGTAGAACTATCAATGATCTTAAGCTTATTAGTAAACATGCTTCCATGGTAACTACTCAAGTAGAACAAGTACTTAAGGCACAAAATGATTTGCTTAATGAGATGAATGGTAAGAACAATGATCATTCTGTTAGAGTTGTGACTAGAGGTGGTAAAATGACTCAGGAACCTTTGTATCCTGAGGGCCATCCTAAGAGAATTGAGCAAGATTCTCAAAGAATTAATACTGATGCACCTAGTCGTCCCAGTAATAAAAGGAAAAAGAATGATGATAGGACTTTGCATGCTGCTAGTGAACCTGTTGTAGATACACATGAAAACCCAAATGATATTTCTATTTCTGATGCTGAGACACAATGTGGTAATGAACATGATCCTAGTGATAATATTAATGATGATGTTCATGTTGACGCTCAACCTAGTAATGATAATGATGTGGAGATTGAACCTGCTGTTGATCTTGATAACCCACAACCTAGGAATAAAATATATGACAAAAGAGACTTCGTTGCTAGGAAGCATGGTAAAGAAAGAGAACCTTGGGTTCAGAAGCCCATGCCCTTTCCTCCTAAGCCATCCAAGAAAAAGGATGATGAGGATTTTGAGCACTTTGTTGAAATGCTTAGACCTGTCTTTTTGCGTATGCGTTTGACTGATATTCTGAAAATGTCTCCTTATGCTAAGTATATGAAAGATATTGTGACAAATAAAAGAAAGATACCGGAAGCTGAAATTTCCACCATGCTTGCTAATTATACTTTTAAGGGTGGAGTACCAAAGAAATTAGGAGATCCCGGAGTACCTACTATACCATGCTCCATTAAAAGAAACTATGTTAAAACTGCTTTATGTGACGTTGGAGCTGGTGTTAGTGTTATGCCTTTCTCTTTGTATCGTAGACTCGATTTGAATAAGTTGACACCCACTGAAATCTCCTTGCAAATGGCTGATAAATCAACTGCTTTACCCATCGGTATTTGTGAGGATGTGCCTGTTGTAGTTGCAAATGTTACTATCCTAACGGACTTTGTTATTCTTGATATTCCCGAGGACGACAGTATGTCGATCATCCTTGGTAGACCTTTTTTGAATACTGCAGGGGCTGTTATTGATTGCAACAAGGGCAATGTCACTTTTCATATTAATGGTAATGAGCATACGGTACACTTCCCGAGGAAACAACCTCAAGTTCATAGTATCAACTCCATTGGGAAAATTTCAACGATTATTATTGGAGATTTTGAATTCCCTCTCCCTACTGCCAAAAAGAAATATGATATACTTATTGTTGGGGACATGCATATCCCCATTGAGGTAACCTAGTGTTATTCGAAAATTCTCCGGTTCCGTGTCATTCGAAAAAAAAAGTTTGTCAATAAGACTTGATCAACCTTATTGATGGATTCTTTTTGACGGGCATGAGATGGATGAATTTAGAAAGCACAACCTTCTATACCCAACTTTTACATTCTGTTATTTAGATTAAATAAAGAAAAAATACTGTTATACTTCTGTTTCTGAATTATCCGTGCAATAAAAAAATGACCTAAAAATAAAAGTTCTCCAAATGCCCTGAAAATGTAGTATGATTTTTTCTGAAATATTTAAGAATTTCTGGCACTGAGAACACATCAAGGGGCTGCACCAGTGGGCCACAAGCCTACAGGGCGCGCCCACCCCCCTGGGCGTGCCCCCCTGGCTTGTGGGTCCCACGTAGGCCCCCCTCACTTATTCCAGCACCCATCCATTTCGTCTTCCTCCAGAAAAAATCCCACCATTTCTCAAGCCCGTGTTCTAGCTCATTTTGCTGCTGTTTTCGATCTCCTTGTGCAAAGGTCCATTTGCAAAACTGTTTTGGGGGATTGTTCTTTGGTATGTGACTCCTCCAATGGTCCAATTACATTTTGTTCTAGTGCTTTATATATTGCAATTTTTTTGCTGCTGTGGTGACCTTGTTCTTGAGCTTGCATGTCAAATTTGTATGGTCCCAAGTAGTTTTGATGCATGATATAGCCTCTAGGCACTTGTGCGAGTAGTTGCTATAAGTTTTGTTGAGTTTTGTTCACCTTTATTTTGAGTCACTAAAAATTGCAGAGATTTTTTTTTCAAAGAAAGAAAGATGTTGAGGAGAATATACCAAGGTGGTTCCTCGAGCAAGAAGACCCCGAGACTCGCGATACGTGAGCCTGACTTTGAACCACCGAGGGAAGCTCAAGTACGGCCTTGTGAATGGCCGTCGGATCAATTCATGGTTCATGCCGGTTTCAAGGAAGAATTTTACGCGTACATACGAAATGCTGGCCTTGAAGATTTCGTTTCAGACCAATGCAAGCAATATTATCAACTCACTGACTCCTTCGTGCGGAGCTTTGAATTTTCATCCAGACGTAATACGCATTCGGTTCTATTTAATCTTTATGATGAATCTTATACTATGGACCTAGAAGATTTTAACTATGCATGCAAAATTCCGCAATGGGGCAGCCATAGTGATCCTCACAAAATTGAATATAATGATTTTCTTGCTAGCATCACTGTGGGAGAAACTAGAAACATTACACAGGCTACCTTGGGGAGCATTCGCTTTCCTGCTATACATTATTTTGCTCTCTTCATAGGTAGATGTATTAACGGTAAACATGATCATATCCACATTTGCGTACCTGATCTTAGTGTTCTTAAGAGTGCGGTCATGGGTGATAGATGATATAACTTGGGGGCTATTATTGCTAGGAGGCTACATAAAAATGCTAAGGATGGAGATTTCTTTGGCGGGATTTATGCCACCCATGTAGCTAATTATCTTGGGGTACCCATAAGGGGGAATGATATTGAGTTACCACATGCTTTCCTTGATTATGAGGCTATGGTGCGCTACCAGTTTCTTGAGAGGAACGAACAGTCCTTCCTGTACCGACTAATTTTTGATAGACAGCGTGCTGTCCATATTACGCTTCCTGCTCCTGCCTTCTTTAACTTTCAGGAAAAACGGAGACACTTTATAACCAGAGAGGAGGCAAACGAGTTTGAGAGAGAGGTGGAAGCCGCTCGCCTCCGCGCTGCAGCCGTTTAGGCGGTAGCCGCCGCAGCCCAGTACAACCCCAACTATGACTTTGGATATTATTCGGGCCAGCCATGGCCCTAGACCAACTTAGGCCAAAAGCCTAAGCTTGGGGGAGTACGTATTTCTCACCGACATTACATTCATGCTCACACACTCATCTTAGTAGTCGATGCTTATACTTCTTCATTGAATCATCCATGGTATTTTATTTCTTCTTTCCGCTTTCTTCTTGCGTGCTTAATTAACCTTGAATTTTTTTTAGTTCTAGCTTTATCTCCTAGTTTGTTTAGTTGTAGCATTAAAAGAAAAACCCAAAAAGATTTCTCGTTCTTCCTTTGCTTGTTGGGAGCTTTCCCGTGTAAATAGTTTTTCTCATTCTTGTTTTGAAATTTCTTTTCTTTGGGTCGAGAGGAGAAGACCACGATGAAAATGTTGAGTGGCTCTCATATGCATTATTGTTTATCTTACAGAGAGCCCACATTACCTTGCCTTCTCCTTTGAGTTATTGTTTGCAGATTCCAGCTTAGTCCAATGCACGTGCACTCTTATTATTATTCACACCGTTCGATCGTGCAAGTGAAAGGCAATAATGACGATATATGATGAAGTGATTGAGATGGAGAAAAGCTGGTACGAACTCGACCTATTTTGTTTTTGTAAATATGATTAGCTCATCGTTCTGAATTCAGCTCATTATGGATGAAACATGTTTGCAATGAAAATTAGAGATTATAGTTACTCATGCCATGCTTAATTAGCTAAGAGTGTATAATGGTTTGTCTTGAGTGCCAACATGCATTTTAAAATGGTTGTGATGTAGTATGATAGAATGGTATCCTCCTCTGAACGATTCAAGTGGCTTGACTTGGCACATGCTCACGCATGTAGTTGAAACAAAATCAACATAGCCTCCACGATGTTTATATTCATGGTGATTTATATCCTACTCATACTTGCATTCAATGTTGGTTAATCTCAATGCATGTTTATGACTGTTGTCGCTCTCTAGTTGGTCGCTTCCCAGTCTCTTGCTAACCTTCACCTGTACTAAGCGGGAATACTGCTTGTGCATCCATTTCCATAAACCCAAAGTTGTTCCATATGAGTCCACCATACCTACCTATATGCGGTATTTACCTGCCGTTCGAAGTAAATTTGCATGTGCCAAACTCTAAACCTTCAAATAATATTCTGTTTTGTATGCCCGAATCGCTCATATAGTAACTAGGGGCTGTCAATATCTTGCATGCTAGGTGGGTTATTCTCATGATATGTGTTGATTCACTATCATTCACGAGAAAGTGGCTGGTATTCGGGATGCCCAGTTCCATGCTCAAAATTCAAATCAAAATATAATGAAACAAAACTCCCCCAGGATTGTTGTTTGTATGGACGGTACCCGTGGATTCGGCACGCCGTGGAGTGTGATTGATTGGAGGAGGGGGAGTAAAAACTTTACGATTCTGTTTGGGAACCGCCTATAATGTATCTAGCATGGAAGACAATGCTAGCGAGATACCATTATATCATATTGTATCATGATTGTCTTGATAAAATTGTTGTCATCCGAGATTTATTATTATTGCTCGCTAGTTGATTATGCCATTGATATGAGTAAATGTGAGACCTAAATGTTGTTGTGAATATGGTTAGTCTATAATCTTTGCTGAAAACCTGAACATCAGTTAGACATATTTACAACAACAAGATCAAACAGAGTTTGTAAAAGTTTTTCTTTGTCACTTTCAGTTTGTCAACTGAATTGCTTGTGGACAAGCAATGGGTTAAGCTTGGGGGAGTTGATACGTCTCCATCGTATCTACTTTTCCAAACTCTTTTGCCCTTGTTTTGGACTCTAATTTGCATGATTTGAATGGAACTAACCCGGACTGACGTTGTTTTCAGCAGAATTGCCTTGGTGTTATTTTTGTGCAGAAATAAAAGTTCTCGGATAGACCTGAAAATTTACGGAGAATATTTTTGGAATTAATAAAAAATACTGGCGAAAGAATCAACCGGAGAGGGTCCACCCATTGGCCACAAGCCAGGGGGCGCGCCCCCTGTAGGGCGCGCCCTGGTGGCTTGTGGGCCCCCTGCACCTCCTCCGACCTCAACTCCAACTCCATATAACCCTATTCGGGGAGAAATTTTTTTGGAGAGAAGAGTTCATCGCGTTTCACGATACGGAGCCGCCGCCACCTCCTGTTCTTCCTCGGGAGGGCAGATCTGGCGTCTGTTTTGGGTTCCGGAGAGGGGAAATCGACGACGTCGTCATCACCAACCATCCTTCATCACCAATTTCATGATGCTCTCCTCCGTCCGTGAGTAATTCCATCGTAGGCTTGCTGGACGGTGATGGGTTAGATGAGATTTACCATGTAATCGAGTTAGTTTTGTTAGGGTTTGATCCCTAGTATCCACTATGTTCTGAGATTGATGTTGCTATGACTTTGCTATGCTTAATGCTTGTCACTAGGGCCGAGTGCCATGATTTCAGATCTGAACCTATTATGTTTTCATGAATATATATGTGTTCTTGATCCTATCTTGCAAGTTGTAGACACCTATTACGAGTTATGATCCGCATACCCCAAGGTGACAATAATTGGGATTGTTTCCGGTGATTACCGTAGTTTGAGGAGTTCATGTATTAACTAAGTGCTAATGCTTTGGTCTGGTTCTCTATTAAAAGGAGGCCTTAATATCCATTAGTTTCCATTAGGACCCCGCTGCCACGGAAGGGTAGGACAAAAGATGTCATGCAAGTTCTTTTCCATAAGCACGTATGACTATATATGGAATACATGCCTACATTATATTGATGAATTAGAGCTAGTTCTGTGTCACCCTATGTTATAACCGTTGCATGATGAATGCCATCCGACATAATTATCCATCACTGATCTGTTGCCAACGAGCTTTTCACATATTGATCTTAGCTAAGTTACTTTTCCGTTGCCACTGTTACAATCGCTACAGAACCGCTAATGTTACTTTTGCCACCGTTATCGTTACTTTCAGACTACTTTGCTACTAAATACTTTGCTGTAGATATTAAGTCTTTCAGGTGTGGTTGAATTGACAACTCAGCCGCTAATAATCGAGAATATTCTTTGGCTCCCTTTGTGTCGAATCAATAAATTTGGGTTGAATACTCTACCCTCAAAAACTGTTGCGATCCCCTATACTTGTGGGTTATCACAGGTCTCCGACTTCGAATGTCCTGGAGCGGACGCTGCGGCAATGGTATCGCCGCAGCGCCTTGTGGTACCTTGCTGCACGGACTAAGGCCTGGCGGCGGGCCTCCTCCCCAAGCACAAGGTCAGTCCCCCGCGTGGCATCCTGACGCTCCTCTTCGAATGCCAAGACCCGTGGGGAGCGAAGCTTGACCTCGTGCGGGAGGACCGCCTCGGCTCCGTAGACGAGGAAGAACGGGGTCTCGCCGGTGGGCTTAGTCGCAGTGGTGCGGATGGGCCACAACACGGACTGAAGCTCATCGAGCCAACCCCTGCCGCAGGCCTCGAGTTTCTTCTTGAAGCTCCTCGCCTTGAGGCCCCTCAGGACCTCCGCGTTGGCGTGCTCGGCCTGGTCATTGGTCCGTGGGTGTGCCACCGAAGCGTAACATATCTACATCCCAAGGTTAGCACAATATTCCCTAAAGAGGTTTCTTGTGAACTGTGAGCCATTGTCAGTAATGATACGGTTGGGGCCACCGAAGCGTCTCATGAGGCCCCGGATGAACTTGACTGCTGAGCCGGCAGGGATGGTGCGCACGGGCTCCACCTCCGCCCACTTGGTGAACTTGTCGATGGCCACGTAGAGGTAGCGGTAGCCTCCGGCCGCCCGAGGGAAAGGACCCAGTATGTCCAGCCCCCAGACCGCGAAGGGCCAGGAGAGCAGGATGGTCTGGAGGCCTTGCGTGGGTTGATGAATCTGCTTGGCGAGGAAGTGACAGACCTCGCAGGATTAGACCAGCTCGGCAGCATCATTGAGCGCCGTGGGCCAGTAGAAGCCGCTGCGGAACGCCTTTCCAACAAGGGTGCAAGATGAGAATGGTGCCCGTAGTCGCCACCGTGGATATCGGCCAGCAGCTCGTGCCCCTGCTCCTCAGATATGCGCCGCAGCAAGACGTCGTTTGGGCACCTACGGTACAGCTCGCCATCCCTCAGGCAGTAGGCAGTGGCCTGGCGAACCACGCGCTCCGCGTCCTCCTCCTTCTCTGGCAGGTTGCCACTGAGCAGGTACGCCTTGAACTCCTCGGTCCAGTTGGTGGCCTGGGCTCCAGCACCAGGAGCAAACGCGCTCCCGAGGCCGTTCCGCAGGCCGGGGCGCCTGAGAGTGGGGCCGGTGGCATTTCCTCCCGAGGTGACGCCAGGCCTGCGGCCAGTGGTGCCGCCGATGGTTTGAAGAGCCTTTCCTCAAAGACGCCGGGCTCCTGAGGCTCGCAGCGCGACGCCCTCTTGGCGATGTTGTCTGCCTCCTTGTTCGCGTCACGCGGGACGTGCTGCAATTCCAAGCCCTGGAAGCGCTTTTCAATTTTGTGTAACTCTTCCAAGTACGCCTCCATGTGCTCGTCCTTCGGCTTGTACTCCTTGTTGGAGAAGTTGACGATGAGCTGGGAGTCGCCCTTGACGGTGAGGCGCTTGACCCCCATGGCCGTGGCGTCCCCAAGGCCCGCGATCAAGCCCTCGTACTCCGCGATGTTGTTGGAGACCTTCTCGCTATGGTGGAAGCAGAGCTGCACGACGTAGTAGAGCTTGTTCTAGGTCGGCGAGATGAGTACGACTCCAGCCCCCGCGCCCTGTCGTGCGAAGGCGCCGTCGAAGTTCATGACCCAGCCATCATGCGCCTCATCGCCGGGCGCAAGGGACTGGCCCTCATCCAGCCCTCGGTCGGGGGCATCCATCCATTCTGCCACGAAGTGAGCGAGGGCCGTGCCCTTGATGACCCTGGTTGTGCTGACCTCCAGATGGAAGGCCTGCAGCTTGACGTTCCACTCCGCCACCCTTCCTGCAGCGTTGGGGTTGCGCCGCACCTTCTCCAGCGGGTATGCAGAGACGACCTTGATGGGGTGGCCTTGGAAGTAATGGCGCAGCTTCCTTGAGGCGACGAGGAGCGCGAGCAGGAGCTTCTGCTGCATGGAGTAACGCATGCGCGAATCCCGCAGCACGGTGCTGACGTAGTACATCGGGTGCTCGACGAGGCGCGAAGCATCGACGCCGCCAATGGGGCTCCTCAGGGGGCATGCAGGACTCTAGTGCCTCACGAGTCGGTGAGGCGACGAGGGCCTCGGGAGCGCCATCCTGAGGTGGCGAGTGCTAGGCGGCCTCTTGCGAACCACCTTTCTTCGCGCCTGCGCCGGCGCGCTCCTCCGGGATCGCCACGAGCGCCGCGCTGGCCGAGTGGGGGGTTACCGCCAAGTAGAGCACCAAAGGCTCGTGAATGCGGGGCGACACCATGACGGGAGGGTTCATGAGGTACTGCTTGAGCTCTTGGAAAGCTGCCTCTGCTTCTAGGGTCCACTTGAAAGGGCCCTTCCTCTTCATGAAATTGAAGAGGGGGAGGGCACGCTCACCGAGCCTGGAGATGAAATGTCCCAAGGCGGTCACGCAGCCCGCCAGCTTCTGCAATTCCTTGAGTGTCTGAGGAGGGCTCATGTTTTCAATTGCCTTGATGTTTTTTGGGTTCGCCTCGATTCCCCGGTGCGATACCAAGAAACCGAGCAGCTTGCTGGATGGGACCCCGAAAACAAACTTCTCCGGGTTGAGCCTTAGGTTCACCCGACGTAGGCTGGCGAATGTCTCTTCCAGGTCCTCAATCAATGTCCTCTCCTCCCGTGATTTGACCATGATGCCGTCGACGTACGCCTCAGCATTCCTCCCGAGTTGCTGCCCAAGGGCGATGTGCATCAACCGCTGGAAGGTCGCGCCTGCGTTCCGCAGCCTGAAGGTCATGCATGTATAGCAATACACGCTGTACGGGGATTGAAATGCCGTCTTCTTGATGTCTTCCACTGCCATTTTGATTTGATGGTAGCCTGAGAAAGCATCCAAGAAGCACAGCAGATCGCACTCGGCGGTGGAGTCCATGATTTGGTCGATGCGCGGGAGCGGGAAGGGATCCCGCGGACAAGCCTTGTTGAGACTGGTGAAGTCGACGCACATGCGCTCTTTCCCACCCTTCGTGGGGACAACCACAAGGTTGGCCAGCCAGTCAGGGTACCGCACTTCTTGAATAACGCCAGCTTCCTGCAGCTTGCGAACCTCTTGGACGATGAAAGCTTGCTTTTCTTGCGCCTGTCGCCGTGCCTTCTGTTTTACCCGGCGTGCGCGAGGGCACACCATCAAGTGATGTTCGAACACGTCCTTATTCGCGCGGAGGAAGTCGACCAACACCTTCCCCTAGTCCGGGGGAAGGCTAGTGCCGATGGTGAACGTGGGGCCTGAGCTTCTGCTGTTCACAAACACCTACTTCGTCTCAGCTTGTTCCTGAGAAAACTGTTGTTTCTTCTTCAGAGGAGCAGCCTCCAGAGCCTGCACCGCTCCCTAGGCATCGGGGCCCAGGGCCGCTGCAGCCCCAGGAGCGCAAGTGTCGCCCTCATCATCGAGGCACGGGGTACCTCAGCCCCCGGGGCCTGGGCGGCGCCCTCAGCGCTTGGGCATGTGGCCGCTGCCGCCTTGTAGGCGATCCTGAGGGCTTGAACCGCGTCCTTGATGTCCCCAGCCATGGAGATGATGCCGCTGCTCCCTGGCATCTTGATGACGTTGTAACCTGGGTGCGTCGCCGCCATACACTTGGCGAGGGCCGGGTACCCCAGGATGGTGTTGTACGGGAGGCCGATGTGAGCCACGTCAAAGTCGATAATCTTGGTGTGGTAGTTGTCACGAGTGGCGAAGGTGACCGGGAGGTGCACCTGCCCTAAAGGGGTGGTGGAGCCTTGGGCCACCCCCGAGAAGGGCCTGGTGGGCGCAAGCTGGTCATAAGGCACCTGTAGCGTGTCGAAGGTTTCCGCAGAGAGGACGTTGAGTCCGGCGCCGCCGTCAATGAGTGTCTTGGTAACCGTGACATTGCTGATGGTGGGGATGCACAGCATGGGGATTGCACTAGTGGCAACCATAGTCCTGGGATGATCCTTGGAGTCGAAGGTGATGTCAGTCACCTGGCTCATCTTACCCCGCGGGGCCTCTGGCCGCGGCTGAGCTGCGCCCACCTGGCAAAGGAGCTGCTTGACGTGGCGGCCGGACGCGGGTGCCCGCGATCCGCCAAGGATGCAAGCGACCGCGCGAGGCCCGGGGGCCGCAAGACGCACGACGAGACGACCGCAAGGCCCGTTACGCGCTTTGAGCAATGCGGCCTGCACGCTTGCCAGCCCAGGGCGAGCGTGGGGGGTCGACTCCGTGGCGGAAGCTGGGGTCGGGGAAGCAGTGCGACCGCCACGCTGTCTGGGGGGTGGCAGCGACGAGTCCTGGTGTTCTTGAGCAGCCCGGCCGGTAACAGCGCATGCCGTCGGAGGGATGGAGCGGCGCGGGGCGCCGCAGCCCATGCGCGCCGTATGGGCGACGTGGGCGGCCCGACGCTCGGCACGAACTCGGCGGGCGTCGGCCATGGGAGCGACAGAGCGGAGACGGGGTGGAACCGGAGGAAGATTTTGACACGCGCCTACCTGGCGCGCCAAATGTCGGAATAGGGGCTCCGCAAGACCCAGCAAGGTTCGAACACTGGGGCGTGTGCGAAGGTCTCAACCGGCTCGAAGTCTCAAGCTTGTCACCCTACGCCCTAGCAACGTCGAATAAGTGTGAAAGGGGAAGCAGATGAACTCGGAGATTTACCTAGGTTCGGGCCACCTTGCGGTGTAAAACCCTACTCCTGCTTTGTGGTGGATTGGCTTCTCGAGGAGGCTAAGGATGAACTAGTACAGTGGTTGGGCGGCCTTGCGAGGGCTCTTGGCAGTGATGAACAGGTGTGTCCAACCTGCCCTCTGCGATGGGAGCTCGTCCCTCTTTTATAGGGGCCACGGTCCTCTTCCCTTATCGCACAGGCGGGAAGGGATCCCACAACGGCCAAATTTGGAAGGGGACAAGTAGTACATCCTATCCTGACTAAAGTTGGTCTTCGCCTGCAAAGCTTCTGGTTGTGACGCAGTGGTGGGCTCGGTGATGACATCCATCCTGCCAAGCTCGTGGTCTTGGTCCTCTTGCACTTGGAAGGAAACCTTTGGGGGATCCCTTGGGAACCCACGTACGTCCTTGTCTCCTTAGCAAGAAAGAGGAAACTGTCCTGCCTCAGCGCCCGCTGGCGCCCGCCTGGCTTGGCCGTCAGAACCCACGTCACCCCGGCATCACAAGGCCGGGTACTTGCACAGGAATCTCTGCTCCACGGGAGGCGGCCTCAGGGGGCGCCACTCCTCTGGAGGTCTTGGCGTTGTCCTCCTCGCGAGGCAGGGTGTCTCGCGAGGGCCTTGCCTTGGAGGGCTTGTTGCAGGGCCGTACCGGGCCTTCGAGGTGGGCCACACACTGGGCCGCAGGCAAGCAGGTCTGGGTACCCCCAGTCCTAGAACGCCAACATAAGCCTCTTAACAACGAGCTCGCTTCTCCATCTGTCCGAGTCTAGTAAAAGAACTAAGAAACTGGAAGATCCAACGAGCGAATAAATGGAACTATGTTATTCTTTGCCGCCAACCAATGAAGATAAATTTCCCATTTGTCTCACTATGATTGAAATTACCACCTCACATAAGTAGAATCAAAATTTCATAGTGTGTGTTGTGTCCTTTGTAATAATAACACATGGGGGATCGCCCATTTCAGGGGACACGTGGGGTATGGGGGGTGGGGGTGGGGGGAAGCCTCCCGTGATACTGATCAGTATTGACCTAGGTCACCTCTGTTATATATTATATCCTTTGTAAGCCACTGCATACGAGAAGTTGATCAGTTGAAAATCCCTGGCATTTCTAACCTCTCCCGATACTGTCAAGTTTGCTAGCTGGCGGCCGTGGTTTTTCCCTTTTGACTTGGAGGGGTTTTCCACGTTAAAAATCTTGTGCCTCTTGGTTGATTTCGTTCTTTCTCATTTGATTTGCATGTCATATCTCTAACAACTAGCATTCGAGCATTGTTTTTGCCTAGGGTTTCAACGACATGACATTGCTGAAGTAAAATCTTCCTTTGGTGGATTACGACACAAGGTTTTCTGTGTGGCAAGTGAAGATGCAGGCGGTGTAAGCGCATCCCAATCTTGATGAGGCGCTCGATGGGTTTGGTTCGGTTGAATTCCTTGGACGTTTTTTTCGAAAAATGTTTTCATTTATTTAGTCTGTTCGTGAAAGAGATTTTTTTAACTTTCGGTACCCTTGTAAGGGCGCTGCCTGGTTTTTCGGGAATATTCATATGATTGTGACTATTCTACAATAAACAAATACTCAAGAAGGTGCGGCTCCATGGTCGTCAACTTGGGTAAAAAACACTTTCACGCAATGGTCAAAGCTTGCACAACCAGGTGTGCTCTAATCGATGAAAGGCATATAAACGCGGAAAGAAAAACCATTCGGCAAAAAAGAAGACGTTGCGAACAACAAATAGCATAATTTGCATAAATTGGGAGTGAGATGACGCTAACAACTCACTGCGCTGACTCATAGACTAACGACAACTCGTGCAGCTTCTTGTCTGCTCCCTCCCGCAGGTTGCAAGGGGTGATCTCAACTACACAAACCAAAATAAAAAGATTGCACCCGAGGGAACCAAGACGGAGGAGGACCTCAGGCATTCCCGAAGTCATACTTCTTCTCCAGCTGCACCACTACCTCGGCTACGTCCTCCACGGAGCGCTCCGCCTTCCGTCGGGCCTCATAACCAAGGTCCTCTAGGACGAACTCGATCGGGAAATAAGGGACGGCATACGTGATGCAGGATGCGACCACCCTCATAAGTCGATCCACCTTCGCCTCTCGCTCCACCTCCATTTGCTGCCGGAGCTCCCCAAACCTGTTTGTGAGGTGCTGGAAGTAGAAGGTCGGGTGATTCAGCTTGCCTTCGTCAAAGGCACTGCACGGAATGAACAGTCGGAGCCCAAGAACCTCCATGTACTCGTTTAGCCGGCGGTACACGTCCTGAAGAGCCGCCACTTTGCCGTAATGGCCAGCATGGAGGCCACCAAAGAGCCGCTCCGCCTCCTGATACGTCCATTTTGCATCATGAATTCTTATTGATATATATGTTATTATTGTCCTTTATTCCCCATTATGATACAATTCTTATGCGTTGTCTCTCTGAATATGCAAGGTACATCACAAAGAGGGAAATCACTGGAAACTGGAATTCTGGACCTGAAAACCAAGAAAATGGCCGAAAATTCAGTGGCTCCAAATGACCCGAAACTTGACGCAGGATTTTTATGGAATATATAAGAATTATTGGGCCAAAAATATACCAGAGAGGGGCCACAATCTAACAAAGCGCGCCCTGTTGTCTTGTGGCGGCCCAGCAGGTCTCCCGACCCCCCTCTTCTCCTATATGGTGTGTTCTACCCTAGAAAAAATCATAAGGATACTTTCGGGATGAAGCGGCGGCGTCTTGGGGCGGAAACCTGGGCAGAGGTCCTTTTGATCTCCGGCAGAGAGATTCTGCAGGGGAAACTTCCCTCCGGGAGCGGGAGATTGAAGCCATCGTCATCACCAACGCTTCCTCCTTCATGGGAGGACCAATCTTCATCAACATATTCACCAACACCATCTCATCTCACACCCTAGTTCATCTCTTGTATTCAATCTTTGTCTCAAAACCTCAGATTGGTACCGGTGGGTTACTAGTAGTGTTGATTACATCTCGTGGTTGATGCTTTTTGGTTTACTTGGTGGAAGATATTATGTTCAGATCCTTGATCTCCATTATTAAACCTCTGTTCTTGAACATGTTGATGATGTGTGAGTAGTTACTTTTGTTCCTGAGGACATGGGAGAAGTCTTGTTATAAGTAATCATGCGAAGTTAGTATTCGTTTGATATTTTGATAATGTTGTAGGATCCGAAGTATGTCTAGAGGGGGGTGATTAGACTACTTGACAAAATTAAAAATCTAGCCTTTTCCCAATTTTAGATGTTGGCAAGTTTTGGCAATTGTAGCAAGTACATCACACCCTACACATGCAAGTCTAAGAGTATAGCAGCGGAAAGTAAGACATGCACATGCAAGTAGAGGGAGGGGATAGGAGGATCAAACGCAATTGGAGACACGAAGAGTTTTCCCGTGGTTCCGATAGGTGGTGCTATCGTACGTCCACGCTGATGGAGACTTCAACCCACGAAGGGTAGCGGTCACCAGAGTCCACGGAGGGCTCCACCATTAAGGGTCTACAAATTGGCAACCTCGTCTATTCCATCACGACTTACGTTGATGTCTACTACGCAACCTTCTTCTTGTAGACTCGTGTTGGGCCTCCAAGTGTAGAGTTTTGTAGGACAGTAGCAAATTTCCCTCAAGTGGATGACCTAAGGTTTATCAATCCATGGGAGGCCTAGGATGAAGATGGTCTCTCTCAAGCAACCCTGCAATCAAATAACAAAGAGTCTCTTGTGTCCCCAACACACCCAATACAATGGCAAATTGTATAAGTGAGGTTTTTGTAGATATAGGTTTTTGTAATCTGAAAATATAAAAAGAGCAAGGTAGCAAGTAACAAAAGTGAGAAAAAACGGTATTGCAATGCTTGAAAACAAGGCCTAGGGTTCATACTTTCACTAGTGCAAGTTCTATCAACAATACTGACATAGTTGAATCATATGTAAATCCCTCACGTGCGACAAAGAGTTCACTCCAAAGTCACAAATAGCGGAGAACCAACGAAGAAATTATTGTAGGGTACGAAACCACCTCAAAGTTAACTTTTCCGATCAATCTTATAAGCTATCCCTATAAGTGTCACAAACAGCCCTAGAGTTCGTACTAAAATAACACCTTAAGATACACATCAACGAAAACCCTAATGTCACCTAGATACTCCAATGTCACCACGAATACCCATGGGCTTGATTATACGATATGCATCACACAATTTCAGATTCATCATGTTCAATCCAACACAAAGAACTTCAAAGAGTGCCCCAAAGTTTCTACCGGGGAGTCAAGATGAAAACATGTGCCAACCCCTATGCATAGATTCCCAAGGTCACGGAACCCGCAAGTTGATCACCAAAACATACATCAAGTGGATCAATAGAACATCCAATTGTCACCACAGATATCCCATCGCAAGACATACATCAAGTGTTCTCAAATCCTTAAAGACTCAATCCGATAAGAAAACTTCAAAGGGAAAACTCAATTCATCACAAGAAAATAGAGAGGGGAAAACTCCATATGATTCATCTATATTAATAAAGCTCGCGGTACATCAAGATCGTGTCATCTCAAGAACACGAGAGAGAGAGATCAAACACATAGCTACTGGTACATACCCTCAGCCCAGAGGGTGAACTACTCCTTCCTCGTCATGGAGACCGCCGGGATGATGAAGATGGCCTCCGGTGATGGTTTCCCCCTCCGGCAGGGTGCCGAAATGGGCTCCCGATTGGTTTTTCGTGGCTACAGAGGCTTGCGGCGGCGGAACTCCCGATCTAGGTTTCTTTCTGGGGGTTTCTCGATTTATAGGAGTACTTGGCGTTGGAATCACGTTAGGGGGACTCCCGAGGGGCCCACAAGCCAGGGGGCGCGCCCTAGGGGGGGGCGCCCCCTAGGCTTGTGACTGCCTCGGGACTCCTCTCCGGTATCTTTTTGCTCCAGTATTTTTATATTTTCCAAAAATATTCTCCGTAAATTTTCAGCCCATTCCGAGAACTTTTATTTCTGCACAAAAACAACACCACGGTAGCTCTGCTGAAAACAGCGTCAGTCCGGGTTAGTTCTAATCAAATCATACCAAAATCATATAAAATTATTGTAAACATGGCATGAATACTTCATAAATTATAGATACGTTGGAGACGTATCAGCATCCCCAAGCTTAATTCCTGCTCGTCCTCGAGTATGTAAATGATAAAAGAAATAATTTATGAATTGTGAATGCTAGCAAGTGCACAAGTTTGATCAATTCCAATCACTTTTTCTAGCATCAATATAAACCATAAACAGTAGCTCATCTCATAAAACTTCTCATGATCAAGTAACAAGCTATTCACATGTTAAAGTATAGACCAGAAAGTTTCTTGAAAACTAACAAACCATATTCCTAGTCATCGAACAATTGCAATTCATCTTATTTTCAGGAAGGGTCTATGTAAGAGCTTTGATTTAGCAAATTCCACATACTCAACTATCATATAGTCTTCCATGATTATTGTCACTCAAAGCATATTTTTAGAACAAATAGCATCCATCGAACACAGAGAAAGATAGGGGCTTAATGTTTCGCCTCCCAACTTATTTATCATATAGATAATTGTCAACAATAATAATTCATGATAAAATATATTTGTGTGGATATATATGTCTAGATCATTCCCCAACACATGACGCTTGCCAAGAGAAAAAGGCAAAATATAGGAAGTGGTGAAGATCACCATGACTCTTGCATAAAGGTAAGTACTAGAAAGTAAAAGATAGGCCCTTCGCAGAGGGAAGCATTGATTTGCAAAGGTGCCAGAGCACGAGCTTTTAAAACGGAGATGAATTATAATTTTGAGCGGTATGCTTTCATTGTCAACATAACAACCGAGAGATCTCGGTATCTTCCATGCTAGATACATTATAGGTGGTTCCCAAACAGAATGGTAAAGTTTTTACTCCCCCTCCACCAATCAATCACACTCCACGACGAGCCGAATCCACGGGTACCGTCCATACAAACAACAATCCTGGGGGAGTTTTGTATCTTTATGTTTTGTTTTGATTTTTGAGCATGGAACTGGGCATCCCGAATACCAGCCACTTTCTTGTGAATGATAGTGAATCAACACATATCGTGAGAATAACCCACCTAGCATGGAAGATACCGACAGCCCCTAGTCAGTATATGAGCGATTCGGGCATACAAAACAGAATATTATTTGAAGGTTTAGAGTTTGGCACTAGCAAATTTACTTGGAACGGCAGGTAAATACCACATATAGGTAGGTATGGTGGACTCATATGGAACAACTTTGGGTTTAAGGGTGTTTGGATGAACAAGTAGTATTTCTACTTGGTGCGGAAGTTTTGCCTAGTATGAGGTGGAAGCAAGCACCACATGTTGGCGGATCCATAACAATATAACTTCTATACAAATATACCCAAACATAACTCATTAAGTTGTCTTCCTTGTCCAATTTTAACTAATTTTCTCGAGTTTGAAAATAATTAATGAGCTCACAATCATAGAAGATGTCCAAGATAGTATATTTATATGTGGAATCTCTCTTCCTTTAATATTCTTTCATGAATTGTTCAAGTGACCAATGCGGTGTTTGCTAACTTTCAATAAATTTTACCACCTATACTTATTATGTGTGAATTCATTACTCCCCATGGGATAAGTATATGAAGCATATTTAATTTCAGATTTATGATATTCAATTCATTCAACCATTTACTCATAGGATATAAGTGAAGCACGAGAGTGAATGACAAACTACTCCAAAAAGATATAAGTAAAGTTCAATGAGTAGCCAACAATTAAATAACTATGTGAAGACTCTCTCATCTAAGAATTTCAGATCTTAAGTATTTTATTAAACAGCAAGCAAAAGAAAAATATCACTCCAAGAATAGCACGCATCATGTGAACGAATAAAAACTTTAGGTTCAACATAGGCTAACCAATAATTGTTGATGAAGAGAGGTGGGATGCGTAGCATCTCCAAGCTTAGATGCTTGAGACTTCTTGAAATATTTACTTGGGGTGCCTTGGGCATCCCCAAGCTTGAGCTTTTGTATCTCGTTCAATCCTCTCATATCATGGTTTCACCTATTCTCAAAAACATCTTCCACACAAAACTTGAAAAGAACTCGTGAGATAGGTTTGTACACATAATAATAAATCAACTCTTTATGTACTGCCAAGACAAGTTGCATAATAATTTTCAAACATTAGGTACTACCAATATAGGCTATGGAAACTATGGGATAAGTAGATAACGAAACTATGACAACAATCTGTCCAAACAGAACAGTCTGTAGCAATTTATGAAAACAGTGCACTTCTGTAATTCAAAAAATTATGAAAATTTAGGACACGCTAAACAATTTATATGGCAACACTGTGTAAAAATTTCAGAAAATTTCCACGTTCAAGTAAAATATGAAAATTCAAATACTACAGCAAAAGTTTCTGTTTTCACACAGCACATATCAAACATGCAATGCAAGCATCCTAAAGGCAATTCTTGGAACTTTTTATTGAAAAACAAGATTATAAATAACACCTAGCAGAGAACAACAAAATAAAATGACGCTCCAAGCAAAACTCATATTATGTGACGAATAAAAATATAGCTCCAAGTAAGATATACCGATAGTGTTGAAGACGAAAGAGGGGATGCCTTCCGGGGCATCCCCAAGCTTAGGCGCTTGAGTCTTCCTTGGATATTACCTTGGGGGTGCCTTGGGCATCCCCAAGCTTAGGTTCTTTTCACTCCTTATTCTCCTCATATCGGTGTCTCACCAAAAACTTGAAAACTTCAATCACATAAAACTTAACGGAACTTCGTGAGATGGGTTAGTATAATAAAGGTAGATCATTCACTTAGGTACTATCAAGACAAGATTCATAATTGTTCCCACATTATACCTACTGTATTCTATCATTCCCATAATTTATACCGCTAAATATAAGCTATGGAAACACTAAAACAAGCAAACTATGCATGCAAAACAGAATCTGTCAAAAACAGAAAAGTCTGTGAAGATCTGTAGTGTAACCATACTTCCCTGTCTCTAAAAATTCTGAAAAATTAGGAATATCTAGGAAATTTGTATATAAATCATGTGTAAAAAATTCAGATCAAAAGCACGTTCAAGTGAATTTACAAAATTCCTGGACTGAGAGCAATAGTTTCTGTTTTTGCACAGAATCAAGTCAACTATCATCCACACTATCCCAAAGGCTTTACTTGGCACTTTATTGAAACAAAATCTATAAAACATGATTATACAGTAGCTTAATATTGTGGACACACAAAAACAGAAAGTAAAAGTGTTGGGTTGTCTCCCAACAAGCGCTTTTCTTTAATGCCTTTTAGATAGGCATGATGATTTCAATGATGCTCACATAGGAATAATAATTGAAACATGCAAAAGAGCATCATGAATCTCATGACAAGCACATTTAAGTCTAACCCACTTCCCATGCATAGGGATTTTGTGAGCAAACAATTTATGGGAGCAGGAATTAACTAGCATAGGAAGGCAAAACAAGCATAACTTCAAAACTTTGAACACATTGAGAGGAAACTTGATGTTATTGCAATTCCTACAAGCATATGTTCCTCCCTCATAATAATTTTCAGTAGAATCATGAAGGAATTTCACAGCATAACTATCACATAAAGCATTATCTTCATGATCCACAAGCATAGAAAATTTGCCACTCTCCACATAAGCAATTTTCTTCTCATTCATAATAGTGGGAGCAAACTCAACAAAATAACTATCATGAGATAGTAGGCATGTCATAGGGAATATTAAAATCATGATGACAAGTTTCATAGTTACTATCACTCTTTATAGCATACGTGTCATCATCATAATCATCATAGATAGTAGGCATACGTGTCATCATCAAAACATGGGGGACTAAAAATATCATCTTCATCAAACATAGCATCCCCAAGCTTGTAGCTTTGCATATCATTAGCATCATGAATATTCAAGGAATTCATACTAACAACATTGCAATCATGCTCATCACTCAAAGATTTAGTGCCAAACATTTTAATAACTTCTTCTTCTAACACTTGAGCACAATTTTCTTTTCCATCATTTTCACGAAAGACATTAAAAAGATGAAGCATATGAGGCAACCTCAATTCCATTTTTTTTGTAGTTTTCTTTTATAAAACCAAACTACTGAAAAACAAGAAACTAAAAGATTCAATTGCAAGATCTAAAGATATATGTTCAAGCACTCACCTCCCCAGCAACGGCGCCAGAAAAGAGCTTGATGTCTACTACGCAAGCTTCTTCTTGTAGACTCGTGTTGAGCCTCCAAGCGCAGAGTTTTGTAGGACAGTAGCAAATTTCCCTCAAGTGGATGACCTAAGGTTTATCAATCCATGGGAGGCGTAGGATGAATATGGTCTCTCTCAAGCAACCCTGCAATCAAATAACAAAGAGTCTCTTGTGTCCCCAGCACACCCAATACAATGGCAAATTGTATAGGTGCACTAGTTCGGCGAAGAGATGGTGATACAAGTGGTAGATATAGGTTTTTGTAATCTGATAATATAAAAACAACAAGGTAGCAAGTAACAAAATTGACCAAAAACGGTATTGCAATGCTTGAAAACAAGGCCTAGGGTTCATACTTTCACTAGTGCAAGTTCTCTCAACAATACTGACATAGTTGAATCATATGTAAATCCCTCACGTGCGACAAAGAGTTCACCCCAAAGTCACAAATAGCAGAGAACAAACGAAGAAATTATTGTGGGGTACGAAACCACCTCAAAGTTATCTTTTCCGATCAATCTTATGAGCTATCCCTATAAGTGTCACGAACAGCCCTAGAGTTCGTACTAAAATAACACCTTAAGATACATATCAACCAAAACCCTAATGTCACCTAGATACTCCAATGTCACCACGAGTACCCATGGGCTTGATTATACGATATGCATCACACAATTTCATATTCATCATGTTCAATCCAACACAAAGAACTTCAAAGAGTGCCCCAAAGTTTCTACCGGGGAGTCAAGACGAAAACATGTGCCAACCCCTATGCAGAGATTCCCAAGGTCACGGAACCCGCAAGTTGATCACCAAAACATACATCAAGTGGATCAATAGAACATCCCATTGTCACCACGGATATCCCATCGCAAGACATACATCAAGTATTCTCAAATCCTTAAAGACTCAATACGATAAGAAAACTTCAAAGGGAAAACTCAATTCATCACAAGAAGATAGAGAGGGGAAAACTCCATATGATTCATCTATATTAATAAAGCTCGCGGTACATCAAGATCATGTCATCTCAAGAACACGAGAGAGAGAGATCAAACACATAGCTACTGGTACATACCCTCAGCCCAGAGGGTGAACTACTCCCTCCTCGTCATGGAGACCGCCGGGATGATGAAGATGGCCTCCGGTGATGGTTTCCCCCTCCGGCAGGGTGCCGGAACGGGCTCCCGATTGGTTTTTCGTGGCTACAGAGGCTTGCGGTGGCGGAACTCCCGATCTAGGTTTCTTTCTGGGGGTTTCTCGATTTATAGGAATACTTGACGTTGGAATCACGTCAGGGCAACTCCCGAGGGGCCCACAAGCCAGGGGGGCACGCCCTAGGGGGGGCGCCCCCTAGGCTTGTGACTGCCTCGGGACTCCTCTCCGATATCTTTTTGCTCCAATATTTTTTGTATTTTCCAAAAATATTCTCCGTAAATTTTCAGCCCATTCCGAGAACTTTTATTTCTGCACAAAAACAACACCACGGTAGCTCTGCTGAAAACAACGTCAGACCGGGTTAGTTCTAATCAAATCATACCAAAATCCTATAAAATTATTGTAAAGATGGCATGAATACTTCATAAATTATAGATACGTTGGAGACGTATCATACGTCCACGAAGGACTAGCCTCACTATGGGTAGATCTTCATGAAGTAGGCGATATCCTTGCTCGTACAAACTTTTTGGTTCAACTCCACACACGAACAAGGAGGCTCCCAAGTGACACCTAACCAATCTATGAGACACCACTCTCCAAAAGGTAATAGATGTGGTAACGATGATGAACTCCTTGCTCTTGTGCTTTAAAAGATAGTCTCCTGAACACACAATTACTCTCTCACGGATATGGCTTGGTTGAAGAGGCTGATTGGGTGGAAAGCAACTTGCGGAGGCTAGAAATCAAGATTCATATGGTTGGAGTGGAAGATCATGATCTCAACACATAAGTAGGTGGCTCTCTCTCACAAAAATGGATGGGGCAAGTGTAGGTATGTTCTGAGTGCTTCCTCTACGAGTGAGAGGTAGGTGGAGGGGTATATATAGGCATCTCCAAAAATCCAATCGTTACAACATTATTGCCCAGCTCGGTGAAACCGATCCAAAAACTCGGTTGCACCGACTAGTGTAAAATGTGTCAACTTTTGGCTTCTCGGTGAGACCGATATATAAATCTCGGTGGGACCGAATGGGTGACTTAGGCAGTTTCCAAATCTCGGTGAGACCGATTTCCAAAACTCAGAAATTCTGATTCTTAGAAATGGTTTACCAGATAGTTGGTCACTGGTTTTGGTTGCACCGAAAGGAATGTTGGTGTCCCCGAGACCTTAGGGTTTTGGCTTAGGATCTGTCTAGGGTAAAACCTCGGTAGGGCAGAATATGAAAACTTGGTGGCACCGATTTTAGTGGTAGGGTTTAGACAGAGAATTTGTGGGAGAATTTCATGTGTATTTTTGGTGGCTAATCTCTAAGCACTTGAGCAACCAGATCATCATAGAAACTTCATCCCCTCTTAATAGTATGGCTTTCCTATGGACTCAAAAGTGATTTCTGACAAAATGTAAAATGTAGAGTCTTCAAGATTGTTGCCAATAGATGTTCCTTGCATCTAGGGGATCACCTCACAATCCTTTTGCCAATCCATTCATTGAACTTCTCCTGAAATATGCTTGGTGGAAACATTAGTACAATGAAATATATGTTGTTATTAATTACCAAAACCACCTAGGGAGAAGTTGTTCTTTCAATCTCCCCCTTTTTGGTAATTGATGACAACATACAGATCAAAGCTTCGATAGGGATAAAACAATGAATAGCATCGTCGCTTTGACAAGTGTGTGATAAGAAAGAGCTCCCCCTAAATTTGTGCATTATTTAAAATATGCGCTTGAATGCAAATGCACAATCGATTAGGAGCATGGGTAACTCTTCCATGTCACATACAACTTGGTGGTGCGCATAAATGATCTGAATGGATTACAATGCACATAACACCAAACAAGTGTGAATGATCAAAATATAAACATCACATGGATAGGAAATAGTAGCATCATCAACCAAAGCATATGATCAAACACGATGGAGTTTAAGAATCACCAAGTGATTAACCAAATGTTTTAGAACGAAGAGAACAACCAAAAGACAGAACACTCTCTCTCGAAGCCCTATGATCTATACACTTCTACCCCTTTGGCCACAAGTTACCAAAAAATTCAACGGTATAAAGGTAAGCATCGCTCAAGGCTCTATCTCCTCCGATAGCCGTTGAAGGAGTCGAAAGAAGGGCGTCTGCGAATGCTTTAGCTGATGTCCTCTGAGGTGGTGGAGTAGATGCTCAATATGCTGAAGGAGCTGATGGAGTAGATGCTAGTGCTGATGAAGATGGTCTCAACTCTGGAGTAGGCACGACAGATGATCTGGTCTGTGTCCTGAACTGAGTGTGAGGCTGGAGAGGAGGACTATCATCATCATCACTGGAGTCGGGACTCGGCACTGCATCCACTTCCTGCCACAACTCTGTGACAGTCTTGGTCAGCTCATCCAACTTATTGTCTAGAGCATGAAACTTTGTCTCCAAAATCCTCTCAAGACTCTTGTTGCTCTTGAGGATCTTAGCCACATTCTTTTCTATCCCTTGGATAGAGCTGATAAGATAGGACATTTGATCGCTCTTCGTCCTTGGAATTTGAGCACTAGTGTCTCTAGCTGTCTCTGCCTCAGCCTCTGCCTGTGCAGTAGCTGAAGTGGGATGAGTATAATCCATCACCAGAACATTGTCGTCGAAATCTGGCTGGAGTGGCAGGTGTGGATGATCAAGTGCATATTGGCTCATTCCAAGTTTGGAGTTGATGAGCATCTGGATATATCGACAATATCCACACGATCGTTTCTAATCGACAACAGTCCTCTTGATTGTCTCAACAATCAAATCCATCACTCTGAATCCTTTGTGGGTTTCTACATGGTGCAACATGTTTATGGAGTACCCCCTGATCATCTTGTCATCACCTGACTTTGGCATCAAAGTATGCTTCATGATAGTGTTGGTGGTGGGTATTCCTGCTTGCAAGAAGTAGACAGCGCCAAGATTGTGAGTCTTCACATAAGCAGTGGGGGTAGTATTATACATATTGGCCATGGAGTTGTGATTCATCTTGGCCTCAGTATACACATCAAGATATCCTTCTTGAATCTTCGGGGCTCCTAAGATGGTATCCCACTCATCAACAAAAGACTGGTATCTGGTGCCCTTAGTCATCCATACAATTCTTCCATCTGGATAGAAATGAGCTATGGAATAGAATTGCATGATCATTTCATCATTCCATGCAGTGAACTCTTTGCCAACAAATGCATCAATATCAATGGCCTTGAAGTTCTCTAGCACATGAGGGAAGTAATATTAATTTTCCGTGATGAACTTCCAGTCAACATATCTCATGTCGCTAACTACAGGACTCTTGTCTAGCAAGACAGTCTCATAAAAATCTTGTTGCTCCTTGGTGTGGAAGCAAGCATCTACAACAATCCTTCTCCTGATGGAATATGCATCACCTGCTCTCTATTTCCTGAGCCCTATGTTCTTTCTCTTCTTCATGTCCTCTGCCACTAGGTGATCATCATTATGCTCTGGCAGGTGGGGTCTCAATTTCCTCAACACAGCAACATTTTCCTCTTCTTCTTGTTTTTTTGACTGGGAACTGTAGGGAAAACCCCCAAATCATATCAAAACTTTATTAAGCAACAAAACAGAGTACAAGGGTTACAAGATGTAACTAGAAAAAAACAACTACTAAGAAATGTAGGAACATCTAAAATACAAGGAAGGAAGTAATTCAAGGAGGTAAGAAGGAAATCCATCTCAGAAGCTCGTCCTTGAAAGCTGATTTGATCATGTGCTGCATGAGGGAAATGTCATGGATAAAAGCAGCTCTCCACCTGTTGAATCTAGGCCTTTCATGCCTGAACACTTTTGCATTTCTGATAATCCAAATATTCCAGCAGGCTATAAAGACCACTTCAGAGAAAAATAGTTTTGCAAACTCCCTCCTGGCCTATATAACCACCTCTCCCATTGTATCCCCCTGAGACATATCAATCTGGAGATAGTTCCACACTCTTGCACTAAAATTGCACTGGAAGAATAATTGATCTCTGGTTTCTCTTGCATGCAGAGGACAAAGAACACACTTCATTCCATCATCCAGGTGCCAATGCCTTCTTTCAACCATATCTTTGGTATTTAATCTATCCATGACAAGCATCCATGCGAATACCTTTATCTTCATGATGCAAGAGGACTTCCAGATCCAAAGAAGCAATGGATTGAAGGCAACAGATGAGTGCATGGAAATGTAAAACCTCTTAGGCTTAAAAGCATTGGAAGATCCTTGCGAAAACCAGGAATCCTTGAGGTCGTCACTTCTATCATGAATCCCCATCAAAGACTGAAGAGCCAAAAAATCAGTAAAGGCTTGCTCAAACAGAGGTAGGTGGAACAGCTCAATCAATTCTTGTGAACCAAAACCTCCTTAACAGAAATCCATGGGTCTTTCACATAAGAAAAAAGCCTGGGGTATCTTGACTGAAGTGTGTTGACACTATCACCAATTTTCCAACAATCAGAACAGAATAAAGCAATATCTCCTGCATTAACTTGCACCCAAGTTGAGGATCTGAATTGATGTAGAATTTTGCAAATGTCCCTCCACCAAAAATATCCACAATCCTTCATATAGTAAGTGTCCCAAATTAGAGATACCCAAGGCAAATCTTTCTTGTTAAGAAAGTGATTGTCATGTTGCAGCAACAGTTCTACATTTTTAATACCAAGATTCATGATGCCAAGTCCTCCCTTACTCTTGGGTCTACAAACTAGGTCCCAAGCAGCAAGTGTGGGGGCCGGCTCATCCTCGTGCTTCCTCCAGAGGCATTGTCTCTAGATTCTCTCAAGTTGCTTCAAGATACTAGGAGGTATAGCCAGGCTGCTGAGGAAGAATATGGGCATGGAGGATAGAGCTGAGTTTAAGAATTGCAATCTTTCTCCCTGATTGAGAAAAGAAGAACTAGCAGACATCCTTCTTTCCATGTAATCAACCAGAGGCATAAAGTCCACCATCTTTGGCCTTGTAGTTCCAACTGGCAGGCCTAGGTAGGTGAAAGGCATCTTACCAACTTGGCAAGCAAAAGCAGCTGCAAGCTCATTCATAGTTGCAGCATCCACATTAATTGGAATGATGAATGACTTATGATAGTTAACATCTAGACCGGTGGACTGAGATAAAACCTTGAGCATATCCTTAAGAGCAATTAACTGGTCTTTATTAGCAGGCAGGATGATTAGCGTGTCATCAGCATATCGAATGATAGGGTAATCCTAGTCATGACAGGGGATTGGTAATTGAAGAATGCCTCTTCTATACATGTCATTAACCACTGACTGCAATAAATCAGTAGCAATGAAAAAAAGAGGTGGAGAAACAGGGTCTCCCTGCCTGACACCATTTCCACATAAGAATTTCCTCCCAAGGACACCATTGAGCAGCATAGATGATGTACCAGTAGATAAGAGCTGCTTCATCCAGTTGATCCACTTATCATTGAAGCCTTTGTATTTCAAGATCTGCACAATTGTCTCATGCTCTAGGGAATCAAAAGCCTTTTCAAAGTCCAACTTATGGATTACAATAGGTCTCTTTGATTGGTGACATTGATGCAGGTATTCAAAGGTCCAACCAATACAATCTTGTATGGTTCTACTTTTGATGAAACAATATTGATTTTTGTGAATACATTTCATAATGATTTTCTAGAATCTATTTGTAGCCATCTTAGAGAGAAACTTCAATCCCATTCCAGTCAAAGAGATAGGTCTGTAGTGCCCTGCCTCCTGAGTGGCCAGAGTCTTTGGTACAAGTGTAATATATGACCCATTAATATTCTCAAGAGTTGCGGTACCATCATATAAAGCCTCGGCCAACTCATAGAACTCATGAGTAATAATGTGCCAACATCTCTTGAAAAAAAGACCATTGAACCCATCAGGGCCAGGAGCCTTATCAATGGGCATATGCTTCACGACATCATCCATTTCCTCCTTCTCAAAGGCTCTAGTCAACACATCAAGCCCGTCAATTGGAGAGAGGAGAGAGTCTAGATCAAAGCCCATAACAATTCCTCTAGACACACCCATTCTGTTTTTAAATAGATCCAGATGATCCCTTCCATGTGAGAGTGTTCAGTGACCACAAATCCATCCGGTAACTTCAGGCTGGCAATAGGATTCCTCCTGTGTCTCTTAGTAGCCATTGCATGGAAGAATTTTGTATTTTCTCCACCCAATTTAATTTACCTAATAGTACATCTCTTCTTCCAATATAAGAATTGCAAATGAAGCAATTTTTCCACATGCAGTTTGACAGTTTTTCCGAAATTAAATTCAGGTATAAACAGTGGCCTAAGTTCTTCTAATTCATCCAGAAGCAAAATCACCTGATTGCATTTAGGAATTAAAGTTTTAAGCTTGGAGACACTTAGCTGCCACTTTTTAAGGTCCATTCTCATTAACTTAAGTCTGTCAGCAATTCTAGTTGTGATATGACCCTTTATTGATTGTTTCTGCCAGGAATCCTCCACACATTTCATAAAACAAACCACTTCCAACCAATAGTTTTCAAATCTAAATATATTGGACTTTGGAATGGAAGTTTTGATTTTGATCATACATGGGAGATGATCAGAAGCAGTTTTTGCCAGGGGAAGCACTTCAGTCATTCGATAGGAAGAGATCCAATCAATAGAGGTGAAGAACCAATCCAATTGCTCCAATAGAGGGCTATCCTGCATATTTGACCAGGTGTAGGATCTTCCCTTCAAAGGTAATTCCAGAAGGCCCAAGTGGCCAATAATTTCATTATAATGAAGATATCATTTAAATCACCCCCAGGTAAGTTTCTCTTGTCTTTGGACCTAATAAAGTTAAAATCACCTGACTTTGGCATCAAAGTATGCCTCATGATAGTGTTGGTGGTGGGTATTCCTACTTGCAAGAAGTAGACAGCGCCAAGATTGTGAGTCTTCACATAAGCAGTGGGGGTAGTATTATACATATTGGCCATGGAGTTGTGATTCATCTTGGCCTCAGTATACACATCAAGATATCCTTCTTGAATCTTCGGGGCTCCTAAGATGGTATCCCACTCATCAACAAAAGACTGGTATCTGGTGCCCTTAGTCATCCATACAATTCTTCCATCTGGATAGAAATGAGCTATGGAATAGAATTGCATGATCATTTCATCATTCCATGCAGTGAACTCTTTGCCAACAAATGCATCAATATCAATGGCCTTGAAGTTCTCTAGCACATGAGGGAAGTAATATTCATTTTCCGTGATGAACTTCCAGTCAACATATCTCATGTCGCTAACTACAGGACTCTTGTCTAGCAAGACAGTCTCATAAAAATCTTGTTGCTCCTTGGTGTGGAAGCAAGCATCTACAACAATCCTTCTCCTGATGGAATATGCATCACCTGCTCTCTATTTCCTGAGCCCTATGTTCTTTCTCTTCTTCATGTCCTCTGCCACTAGGTGATCATCATTATGCTCTGGCAGGTGGGGTCTCAATTTCCTCAACACAGCAACATTTTCCTCTTCTTCTTGTTTTTTTGACTGGGAACTGTAGGGAAAACCCCCAAATCATATCAAAACTTTATTAAGCAACAAAACAAAGTACAAGGGTTACAAGATGTAACTAGAAAAAAACAACTACTAAGAAATGTAGGAACATCTAAAATACAAGGAAGGAAGTAATTCAAGGAGGTAAGAAGGAAATCCATCTCAGAAGCTCGTCCTTGAAAGCTGATTTGATCATGTGCTGCATGAGGGAAATGTCATGGATAAAAGCAGCTCTCCACCTGTTGAATCTAGGCCTTTCATGCCTGAACACTTTTGCATTTCTGATAATCCAAATATTCCAGCAGGCTATAAAGACCACTTCAGAGAAAAATAGTTTTGCAAACTCCCTCCTGGCCTATATAACCACCTCTCCCATTGTATCCCCCTGAGACATATCAATCTGGAGATAGTTCCACACTCTTGCACTAAAATTGCACTGGAAGAATAATTGATCTCTGGTTTCTCTTGCATGCAGAGGACAAAGAACACACTTCATTCCATCATCCAGGTGCCAATGCCTTCTTTCAACCATATCTTTGGTATTTAATCTATCCATGACAAGCATCCATGCGAATACCTTTATCTTCATGATGCAAGAGGACTTCCAGATCCAAAGAAGCAATGGATTGAAGGCAACAGATGAGTGCATGGAAATGTAAAACCTCTTAGGCTTAAAAGCATTGGAAGATCCTTGCGAAAACCAGGAATCCTTGAGGTCGTCACTTCTATCATGAATCCCCATCAAAGACTGAAGAGCCAAAAAATCAGTAAAGGCTTGCTCAAACAGAGGTAGGTGGAACAGCTCAATCAATTCTTGTGAACCAAAACCTCCTTAACAGAAATCCATGGGTCTTTCACATAAGAAAAAAGCCTGGGGTATCTTGACTGAAGTGTGTTGACACTATCACCAATTTTCCAACAATCAGAACAGAATAAAGCAATATCTCCTGCATTAACTTGCACCCAAGTTGAGGATCTGAATTGATGTAGAATTTTGCAAATGTCCCTCCACCAAAAATATCCACAATCCTTCATATAGTAAGTGTCCCAAATTAGAGATACCCAAGGCAAATCTTTCTTGTTAAGAAAGTGATTGTCATGTTGCAGCAACAGTTCTACATTTTTAATACCAAGATTCATGATGCCAAGTCCTCCCTTACTCTTGGGTCTACAAACTAGGTCCCAAGCAGCAAGTGTGGGGGCCGGCTCATCCTCGTGCTTCCTCCAGAGGCATTGTCTCTAGATTCTCTCAAGTTGCTTCAAGATACTAGGAGGTATAGCCAGGCTGCTGAGGAAGAATATGGGCATGGAGGATAGAGCTGAGTTTAAGAATTGCAATCTTTCTCCCTGATTGAGAAAAGAAGAACTAGCAGACATCCTTCTTTCCATGTAATCAACCAGAGGCATAAAGTCCACCATCTTTGGCCTTGTAGTTCCAACTGGCAGGCCTAGGTAGGTGAAAGGCATCTTACCAACTTGGCAAGCAAAAGCAGCTGCAAGCTCATTCATAGTTGCAGCATCCACATTAATTGGAATGATGAATGACTTATGATAGTTAACATCTAGACCGGTGGACTGAGATAAAACCTTGAGCATATCCTTAAGAGCAATTAACTGGTCTTTATTAGCAGGCAGGATGATTAGCGTGTCATCAGCATATCGAATGATAGGGTAATCCTAGTCATGACAGGGGATTGGTAATTGAAGAATGCCTCTTCTATACATGTCATTAACCACTGACTGCAATAAATCAGTAGCAATGAAAAAAAGAGGTGGAGAAACAGGGTCTCCCTGCCTGACACCATTTCCACATAAGAATTTCCTCCCAAGGACACCATTGAGCAGCATAGATGATGTACCAGTAGATAAGAGCTGCTTCATCCAGTTGATCCACTTATCATTGAAGCCTTTGTATTTCAAGATCTGCACAATTGTCTCATGCTCTAGGGAATCAAAAGCCTTTTCAAAGTCCAACTTATGGATTACAATAGGTCTCTTTGATTGGTGACATTGATGCAGGTATTCAAAGGTCCAACCAATACAATCTTGTATGGTTCTACTTTTGATGAAACAATATTGATTTTTGTGAATACATTTCATAATGATTTTCTAGAATCTATTTGTAGCCATCTTAGAGAGAAACTTCAATCCCATTCCAGTCAAAGAGATAGGTCTGTAGTGCCCTGCCTCCTGAGTGGCCAGAGTCTTTGGTACAAGTGTAATATATGACCCATTAATATTCTCAAGAGTTGCGGTACCATCATATAAAGCCTCGGCCAACTCATAGAACTCATGAGTAATAATGTGCCAACATCTCTTGAAAAAAAGACCATTGAACCCATCAGGGCCAGGAGCCTTATCAATGGGCATATGCTTCACGACATCATCCATTTCCTCCTTCTCAAAGGCTCTAGTCAACACATCAAGCCCGTCAATTGGAGAGAGGAGAGAGTCTAGATCAAAGCCCATAACAATTCCTCTAGACACACCCATTCTGTTTTTAAATAGATCCAGATGATCCCTTCCATGTGAGAGTGTTCAGTGACCACAAATCCATCCGGTAACTTCAGGCTGGCAATAGGATTCCTCCTGTGTCTCTTAGTAGCCATTGCATGGAAGAATTTTGTATTTTCTCCACCCAATTTAATTTACCTAATAGTACATCTCTTCTTCCAATATAAGAATTGCAAATGAAGCAATTTTTCCACATGCAGTTTGACAGTTTTTCCGAAATTAAATTCAGGTATAAACAGTGGCCTAAGTTCTTCTAATTCATCCAGAAGCAAAATCACCTGATTGCATTTAGGAATTAAAGTTTTAAGCTTGGAGACACTTAGCTGCCACTTTTTAAGGTCCATTCTCATTAACTTAAGTCTGTCAGCAATTCTAGTTGTGATATGACCCTTTATTGATTGTTTCTGCCAGGAATCCTCCACACATTTCATAAAACAAACCACTTCCAACCAATAGTTTTCAAATATAAATATATTGGACTTTGGAATGGAAGTTTTGATTTTGATCATACATGGGAGATGATCAGAAGCAGTTTTTGCCAGGGGAAGCACTTCAGTCATTCGATAGGAAGAGATCCAATCAATAGAGGTGAAGAACCAATCCAATTGCTCCAATAGAGGGCTATCCTGCATATTTGACCAGGTGTAGGATCTTCCCTTCAAAGGTAATTCCAGAAGGCCCAAGTGGCCAATAATTTCATTAAAATGAAGATATCATTTAAATCACCCCCAGGTAAGTTTCTCTTGTCTATGGACCTAATAAAGTTAAAATCACCTATAATAAGCCAATGCTCCCCCAAGGGTATTTGTAGGTTATAAAGCCAGTTAACAAACAAATCCCTGGCCTCACCCTGACATGGTCCATAGAAATACACTAAAGTCCACTGCTCATTATTTTGTCTTGAAGTAAATTTAACCACCACAGCAAACTGGTGAACTTCCAATAGAGTGCCCACAAAGATAGAGGAGTTGCATACAACCAGGATACCCCCAGAAGCACCCACAAAAGGAGAAATGGAAAAACAATCAAATATCCTTGGGCAATTTTTTTAATTGCTCTACTATCAAAAGAAGAGCACTTAGTTTCTTGTAGACAAGCGATATTACATTGGCTTTCCTCCATCTTTTGCTTAACAACTCTTTGCCTTGCACCAGAATTGAGACCCCTAACATTCCAGCACTAAACATTCCAGTTTCTACATGATGTATTCTTGAAAAAGAAGCATAAGCAGAGCATAAAGCCTCCTGACACCCAATGTCACAAGCACAAGTTGCACATAAACAAGTATTAAGATTATTACACAAAAGAGCCAAATAGTGCATTGGCACATTCCAATACGTAGGACATCATAGTTAGGGGCCTACCAAGCCCATAAAGCATATGTCACTCTAATCATTAGAAGAGGGGTTCACACCAGCAAGTGGGTCGGTTGTAAGCGCTTCCACAGTGAGAAACTTCCCCTCAATGCCCAGTTCTTGACCAATTTCTTCAATTTTCTTGATAGGAGTCACAGGAGGTATATTGTCAGTGGCACGAGTATGAGCAGAGTCTTTAGACATAACCGCGATGAAGGGCTTGGACTTTCGCTTCTTCCTCTTGGGCTGAGAAGCCAACTCATGGAAGATGGGCTTGAAGCCATCCCACTGCACTGATCGCCTCGTGCATCTCCTCACTGAAGTTTCAACCATAGGCGTTGGCGCCAAGTTTTGCGTGGTCTTATGACCTTTTTGGCACACTGGGCAGAGAAGGAAAAAAGTTTCATCCGAAACCTCAGGCACCTGAGATTGATCCCCATTGGTAGGGCTTGGGGTAGAAAAAAGAGCATGTGCCAGTGGTCTAGGATCAGGAGACTCCTGCTCCCTCCAAGTGATGAGCGGCAACCCATCGTTCACAAACGCCAGATCCCAGGTTCTCTTTGGCAGAACAAACGGGGAGACAGCCAGAGCAGGCACATGTTTAGGAATTTCATATCTGACATGGCACTTCAGCAGGTTTTCAAATGTCCTCTTCCACACAATCTCAGGTGGCAGAGAAGGTCCAAGAGGCACCCTGACCTTCGGGGGTTGCCGCAATTCAGAAGCTGGCGTCTGATACACTACAATTGCCCAATTGTTAACATCTGCTCCAACATCAGGCTGAGGAATAATCTCCTGGGCAGGTTCAACTTGGTTTTCCTCCTCAAGAACTATCAATGGAATTTTCTGTTGAGAAAGCCGAGCTTCGGAGCTAGAATGAGCAAAGAGATCAATAACCATTGATTCCTGATCTTGTACAACTGGTTGCTCAGCCTCCACATTCCAGTTTCTCCAGTTATCATCTGCAGCATCATCATGCACATCAGGTTCAGGTGGAGGTGGGTGAACATCGTTCCACCCCATGGTCGGGTAAGGAGGTAAGATGAAAGGAGACAGATCACGGAAAGGCACACCTGGAAGTGCGTGCTGATGGCCATTGATGGGCATCCAATCTTCATCTTGCGGCATCTGCTCAGCAAAATTAGTCCCGGAGGATGTACAGAGGAGCTGTCCAAGAAACACGGGCTCCACCCCAATCTGCAAAATCTGTGAAAACCACATCCCTAGGAACTAGAATATCTTCTGGAAAAGAAGCAAACACTAGGGTTCGAACAGGATACGGGCCTTCACTGTTCCAATGATGGAATTTTCCAAAAGTGTTGACCGCTGCTCGGATGTTCTCAATGTTACGAAGATCCAAAGGTATGCCAAGAAACATGAGCAGTCCCTGACGAAATCCCTATGCCCCATGAAAACCCTCGCCCTCATCATGTTTCATGAACCGAACAAAACGATCATTTCCCAATGCTTGGGGGGGGGGGACTGAAGAAAGGTTGCACCAAACTTACAACAACTCCATGGCCCTCAAGCCAGTCAGCCACCTCTTGTCTAGCAGCACCTATTTCATCAGGCGGAGGGATCGGCATCACCTCAGCAAGCATAAACTCCTCATGTCGATGCACAATCGGGTTATATGGTGACACAAAGGTCCGCAACATCCTAGCTTCTCCACCATTAATGATGTGGTGGCCATCCGACACATACTGCATCGGGTTCAAGGGAAAGTTCTCCATGGAAACTAGTTCGGAAGGAGGAGGGCTCGATGGAGGAGGTGGTGTCTCAGGAGGCACGGTGGATGGTGTCTTGGGACCGGGACTGATGAAACGAGACGGGGAGATTAATGTCGAAGAGCAGGAGCAGTCCACGCATGGTAAAGTATCTGTCAGAGAGATATTCTCGCGGCCAACAGTGGCAACCTCAAAAGACTCAACGTTGCCAAACAAGACCCAAATCTCTATCAAATCGGTTGCAATCACGTCTAATATGCCCGACCCGAGAACACCCAATACAAACCAGAGTAGATGTGAAATCTTTTGTGAAATGCCCTGGTTTTAGACAGTTCTGACACGTAAAACTTTCCTCTGCCATATCAGAAATCATTTGATCAAATTCCTCATTGTCCTCTTGAGAACTAGGCACCACATCATTAAGAGGCTCAATTGCTGCCAGGCCGGGCTGGGGAGACACAATAGGGCCCATGGTACCCTCATTTGAAGAGACGAAAATCCCGCCCAAGGATGGCGGTGCCCGATCAACTGGTGCAACCAAATCCTGCACCGTGCCAAAAGAGATAGAAGGCAACGATGACGTCCACTTGATATTAACCGGTCGCTTAGGATGAATGACTACCCATTCATGATGAGGGATTGAATAAACAGCCACTTCAGTAGTTTCTGTCGGTGTTCTGGGAACGGGGGTACCCAGACCTGCCAGCCTGTGGCCCAGGGCACGGCCCACTCCGCCGGCCAATACGGCCCGGCGTGGCCGGACTCAAGACAAGGCCCTCGCGAGGACCCGAGCTCGCGAGGGAGGCGGCACCAAGACCATCAAGGAGTGGGCCTCCTCAGGCCCCCTCGGAGTGGCGGAGATCCCTAACCAGAACCCAGCCTCAGGAGTCAAGGATGACGCAAGGAAGGACAGGCGGGCGCCAGCGCGCCAGATGGCGCAGTTTCCCCTTTGGTGCAAAGGGAGCAAGGACGTACGCGGGTTCCCAAAACGCCCTCCAAAGGTTTCCATTCCGGTGCAACAAGACCATGACCACGAGCCTAGCAGGATGGATGTCATCGCCGAGCCCACCTCTGCATCATCGACAGCCACTTTGCAGGCGAAGACCACCTTTGGACAGGGCGGGGATGTACTCCTGTCCCCCTTCGAATTTGGCCGTTGTGGGATCCCTTCCCGCCATTGCGATAAGGGAAGAGGACCCGGGCCGCTGCTAGAAATAGAGGCTAGGTTGCACCGTAGAAGGGGGGAACAACCGGAGAGACAGCAAGGGAAGCAGAGAGCCAAGAACTCCACTCGAGTGCCCTCCCGAGGCCGCTCACCATTGTACTAGTTCATCCACCACACCTCCTCGAGAGGCAATCCACCAAAGTAGGAGTAGGGTATTACGCTTCGCAGCGGCCCGAACCTGGGTAAATCATCGTGTGCTCCTTCTTCCTCGTCATCATGCGAGTTAGTTGTACAAATCATCGAGTAGCGAGCTAGGTTGGGCGAGGCTGCAGGGGATCTTCGCACATGCCCCTGTGTTCGAACTTCTTTGGGTTTTGCGGAGCCCGAAATCCGACATTTGGCGCGCCACGTAGGGGGCGTGTCGGAACCCACGTGCAAGCCTCGCCTCGCCTCTGCTCGCCGCACTCATGGCAAAAGGACGTTGAGCCCGTGCTGAGCGGCGGGCTGCCCGCGTGGCGCGGGCGGCGCCGGCGGGCCTCGGCACCACGCGGCGGTCTGCCTCCCCGTCGGCGGGCGCCACCACTGGCCAGGCCCTCAACAGACGCCGGGGGCTGCCGCCTTCACCAACCGCACGGCACTCTTGCCGCCCCGGCCCTTCCCCGCATCCGGGCCGCGCCCCCGCCTTTCCGGGTCTGCCATGACCCAACGCACAGACATGTCGCGCTCCTCGTGGCGCATGAGCTACAGCACCACCACGCTGCACGCAATCGCCGCAACGAATGGGCCAGGCATGCCCCCATGCGCGTCACCACCACCGGCAGGGACGAGGCGTGTCTCAGCGAGGCTCGTGCCCGTGAACTCGCTCAACCGACTGGCATGGCGCCTGGGTCGCACGGGCATGCTCGGGACATCCGCTGCGACCCGCACTCATTGGGGGTCTCGCCCGGGTCGCCGGGGATGCAGGAGCTGGCCACAGTTGCCGGCAGAGACCGGTGGGAGGTGCTGGCCACACAAGAAGGGCGTCGCCTCGCGCCTCTCGGCACGCCCACCGGCACCGGAGAGGAAGACCGGAGGCTCGACTACGCTGGCGCCCGGGAGCTCGAGCAACTCTACAACGACCATGTTGACGAGCGCCCGGGACGCGAAGGATGCAACGCCGGCTACCACGGCGACTGGAGGCGCATTCACGACCTCGCGAGCGGCTCTCGTCCGGGATGGTGTGCACAGCCTAGCGAGGGCGGCTTGCGGGGTTGGCCTCGCGAGGATGCCCAGTGTAGGAAGCTTCGTGAGGCGCGCCCGCTGGTAGGGAGCTGCCTTGAGCAGGCATCTGGGTCTGGGGACCGGGGGTCACTTGCCTGGGAATGGAAGATGGAACGCGCGCCCATGTCCCCGGGTCGGATGGCCCCAGCTTGGAGACAGAGGGTGGAACACATGCCCTTGTCTTCAGGCCATATGATCCCAAACTGGAGACGGTGGGTGGAACACACACCCATGTCTCCGGGGCGTGCGACGCCCGCTTGGAGACGGAGGGTGGAACATACGCCCATGTCTCCGGGTCGGGTTTCGTTCGATCACCAGCGGGCGATCACGTACTCGCCCATGTCCCCAGGCCCGGCTCGCCCAGCCTGGGAGCAGGGTCTCGAGTACTTGCGTGGAGACCTCGGGCGCCCTAGCGAGGCGCGCTGGGGCACTGCCCAGGGTGCCGTCCTCGCGCGCAACGGAAGGGCCCCACCGGGCCCGACCCGCGGCGCAGGGGGTTGCACCATCACCACGACGACGGCACCCGGCCACGGCCTCTAGGGTGCCCTAGGCCCTCTCCCGGGGCGGGACTTCCCATCGGAGAGCGCGAGGGGCTCCCCCTACGCTCGAGGGCCCGTCTAGAGCCGACCCTACTTCGCCACGCCAAGCCTGGGGGCTGGGAGTGGGCTTCATGTCCGCGGGGCATGGAGCTCCCTGTACACCCCCAGGACCAACCCGTGACACTCTCACGTAATAATGAGTGGGCTGTATACGCCCGGAGCCCCCCGAGGACGCGGAAGGATTCCTTCCCATGCCCAAGTGGAAGCCCCATGCTCCGCGCTGGCGGACAACACTGCCCTCCAATGGCTATGCCCACGCAACGTGGATGCCCTATGCTCCGCGTTGGGGGAAGACGAAGACGAAGACTACCCTAAGAGCCGGATGTGGCCATTTCTTGCTCCTTTTTGTATTCGAAATTGCCGCCTTTGAGAATCCTTTTTTTACTCGAACTTGCCACCTTTTGGAACGGAATATGGTGTTCTTGCATTTTTCTTCTATAGGGAAGGGATGTCGTTCTCTTTGATAGCAATCCTCGTTTTGCACCTCATTTTCTTCGGGGCAAGCACTCGCCTGCTCCCCTCCCCCTTGCACTCCGCGAGTGGGGGCTAAGGGACGGTGCCCGCAGCTCGCCAAGGCCTTGGCGCCCGGATCTTCGCGCGGCGCTCCCGAGAGGGTCAGCAGGCGCGTGCCGTTTTTCGCTCGCTCGGAGGCTCCGCCCGTGGCCCAGCGCGTCATATCAAGAGCCTCTGGGGGCTCGCACCTCCCGGGGCAGGAAACAAAATTTTTTGGGGAGCCGCTTGAGCGTCTAGGGGGGCTCCTGAGCAACGCGCCTCAGGAGCCTTACCGGTCATATAGCCACTCGCCATTTGATATCGTCCTGGCGATCCGGTCGGTATCAAGGGAGTCGAGGCCTCACCTCGTTGTTGCGTCCTGGTGATCCGGACGTACATTACGATGGTCAGGAAATGTGCGGGACTGGGACCTGCCGACGTAGAGCTGCTTGAGTGTCAAAGGGGGCTCCTGAGCAACGCGCCTCAGGAGCCTTACCGATCATATAGCCACTCGCCCCTTGATGTCGTCCTGGTGATCCGGTTGGCATCAAGGGTGTCAAGCCCTCACATCGTAGTTGCGTCCTGGTGATCCGGACGTACATTACGGTGGTCGAGAAATGTGCGAGACTAGGGCCTACAGACGCAGCGTGCCGAAAGGGCTCCCAACTCGCCTCACTCGTAAGAAGAAGAAACACCGGGACATCCGGACCCCCCCAAGCGCCACTTCTAAACCTCCCCGACGCAGAAGCCAACCGCGGGCGTGGCAATCAGATTGGCAGGAAGCAAGGCAAGAGGAAGCGCGGCACAACCCACCTCGTCATTCGGGAGCACATTCAAGGGTGTTTTTCAAAATACATTAGAATTGCCACTAGGCCACATGCATAACCCTGCCAGGTAAACAAGAAGACTACTCAAGGAGACATGCAATCGCCACCGCTCTCGTCATCACCGCCACCATCGGCCTCGAGCTCCCAGGCTCCAGCCTGGCCCTCCGGTTCGTCAGAAGAAAGCACCACTACCAAGTCCTCCACGTGGCCCTTGACCCGCTTGGCCAAGGCAACGCGGATCTCTTCAGGCACGGGGGCAAGCACTGCCGCGAAGTCAAAATGCAGATCAAAGCGAAGAAGGTGGCTAAAGAAGCGTGAGGCCGCCTGCGCAAGGAAATCCCGGCGCTTCTCCTCCGCGAGTTCATTGATCTTCTCCGCGCCCCCTTCAAGGCACTCCACAACCCGGGAGAAGAAGCCCAAATACACGGCGTCGTCAGGAACAAGGGGGCTCGAGATGCTCTCGCCACAGATGTCACTCAAGGCCCGGTTGGCCCTCCGCTCGAGCGACTGGAACATCTGGGAACGCGTGTGCTGAAGGCCGCGGGCCCGGCGGGCCTCGTCCGAAGCCTTCTCCGCAAGAGAGGTCACTCCCTCCACCTGCTTTAAGAGGGAGGACAGCACGGCCTCGGCGGTCGCCTGAGCCTCCACCGCAGCTTCCCGGCGTCGTTCTGCCGCCGCCAACCTCCTCCTGAGGTCGCCGGCCTCGCGCTTCCACTGGTCGCGGTGCCTGCAGAAACGAGACTCTTGAAGCTTCGACTTGGTGCGATAATCTTGGAGAAGGGAGCACCGAACCTTTGCCACCTCGTTGGCGACCTCCTCCCGAACCTGCGCCTCGCGGGAGGCAAGGGATTCCTCGGCAATCGACACCTGGCGCTCCCTCACCTCCAGCCTCTCCTGCTCCAGGCTCTGCTCCGGCGCCTCCATCACCAACGCGTCTTCGGGCGCGCGGGGGCTTGCACCAGCGGCGATGAACTCCATTGCCGGGCCATCAAGTGTGGCCCTCCGCACCCCAAGGCTTGAAGCTCGAGGGCGGCGGTGAAGGCTTGAAGCTCCCCAAGGCGTTCCTCGGAGGCCTTGCGTCGGCAGTCGGCTTCCCGAGCCTCAGCAAAGGCGCGCTCGCGAGCCTCCACCGCTGCGGCAAGGGACTCCTCGGCGTCTGCACGGGCGCGCTCGCGTTGCAGGCGGCCGAAATTTACGGCGACTTCAAGACAATGCCATTCCTGCGCGAGGCACTGGCGCTCCATCTCCAAGCGGGCATCGTCGTTGGCAAGCTCCGCCCCCAGGCGTCTTAACGCTTCCGCCGCGGTTTGGAGCAAACCCCACCGCACGGCGCTCCGGTCACCTGCGAGCCCAAGGGCCCAGCCAGGGTCTCCGCCTTTCCCAGGATGGACGGGGGAGGCATGCGATGGGCCGCCCAGCCTGGACGCGTGCCCAAGGGCTGGGGGCTCCCGGCCTGACCGCCCCAGAAGAAGCACGCGCCACGCACGAAGGGGGCCCAAGGGCACAGCGCGGCACGCACCCAGGGAAGGCCGCCAACGGGGGGCGCGGCCCCATCCTAGGGAGCTGGAAGCCACGGGCAAAGAAGATCACAGGAGGCCCACGCTCGAGGCCTCCCGAAGGCCGAGCAGGCTCGGGTACGGGCGTCATGGCGGCCAGAACCCCGTGGCCGACGGAAGACGAGGCCACACGGAGCTCGGCGGCCACAGAAGTGGTCGGTGGCAACTCGGCTCCTCCTTCACCGGTGGGGAGCCTGCGGAACAGAAACTCAGAAGGAGAGCGCAAAAGGGAAGGTTGAGGGGACGCAGACACTTACTCATCCATGGAGATCCACTTCCTCTTTATCGGCGCCCACGGCACCGAGGGGCGGCCGCCCCTGGGCGCCTTCCTCTTCCGGCCGGCGCGGAGGCCGAGGGACGATGAACCGATGACCGGCACCTGGCACCCAGCGGCGGGGATGGAGGCCTCCATCATCGATGGGACGTCACCCTCGACCCTAGACCGACCCGAAGCGGGAACCGGGAGAGCGGGCGGCAAAGGACGCCCTGCCTCAGCCGCGGGGGTGCTCGTGGCTTCCGGGTTCCCGGGGATCGGGGCCCCTACGAAGGGGGCACCCTGGGGACGCGCTCCCTCCGGAGGAAGGAATCCCCACTCATCGAAACGCGACATCTTCAGGACGAGAGCTTCCCGGTCCTTGTAGTTGTACAAGGGGAGGCCGCCTCGGGGGAGCTCATCAGGTTCACCGCCGGTCAGGTGGCGGAGTAGCTCGCGCAGCACGCCAGGAGAAAGAGGCGGGACTTGGATCCTCATGGGATCGTGAGGACCTGTGAAGGCCCACAATCGGGCGGGAATGGCGCTGAAGGGGAGGAATTCATCAGCGTATGAACTCCCGCACCACCATCGCCATCGTCACGCCCACCTTCTTCAGCCTCGCCAGCCTGGCTAGGACCCGCGCAAGCCGCGGGTCGGCAAGCCCCTCATGCCTCCACCCGGGATTCAGCACTGCAGGGGCCAGCGGAGGTCAAAACAGGGGGCCGGCCTCGGCGGCATCGACGTACACCCGCTGCTGCCGGAACCCTTCTGCCTCCGAAGAGAGTCCGGCATCGAGGCCCCCCCCAGCCGATGCGTCCGCTGCTCTCAGGGACATGCAACCAGAGCACTGTTCCACCAAGACTAACTCGAGGGAGAAGAAGTGGCGCAACTAGGCCACGGAGGGGAAGACACCAATGAAGGCCTCGCACAGAAACGCAAAGGCCGAGAGGAGGACTAGGGAGCCGGGGTCAAGGTGGAGCATGTGGATCCGATAATGCGAAAGCAAGGCGGCAAGGAAGCCCGAGAACGGCGGCAACAAGCCCGAGAGAAGGGCATGGAGATGAAGGGGGATGGCGGGGGCCTCGAGTTTGCTCTGAGGCCGCGAGCCCAGCCAGATCTTGGTTGCCCCCCATTCGTTGGAACTGGCGGCGACCACCAGCTGATCCTTCTCCAACCCCTCCAGATTCACCACCAAGGACCGGCCCAGCGCCGGCTCCGGCGCCGGCGTGGTAATCGGTGCCCTCAAGCCCTCGCCCTCTCTCTTCTTGGGGGCCCTGGCGAGGGAGAGGGGAGGCATGCGCGCAGGGATCCGACGGAAAGGGCGAGAGCTGCGGAAGATGAGAAAATAGACGGCGAGATCGATGGGGAACAAAAGATGGCTTGTTGGCGTGCGCCAAGCAATTTGACAAACCTAACAATGGCCGAGCCGGCGCGAAGAAGAGGAGGCAACGGCCTCTCGGAGATTACCACGTGTCAATCCTGGCCCACAGGCAATCGGGGCCCGCGGCGTTTCGGGCCACCTTCAACGGCTTCGCCTAGAAGCCAACTCGGGCGCGCCTTGGGCCCGGGGGCTACTGTCGGCGTTCTGGGAACGGGGGTACCCAGACCTGCCAGCCTGTGGCCCAGGGCGCGGCCCACTCCGTCGGCCAATACGGCCCAGTGCGGCCGGACTGAAGACAAGTTCCTCGCGAGGACCTGAGCTCGCAAGGGAGGCGACACCAAGACCAGCAAGGAGTGGGCCTCCTCAGGCCCCCTCCGGAGTGGCGAAGATCCCTAAGCAGAACCCGGCCTCAGGAGTCAAGGATGACGCAAGGAAGGACAGGCGGGCGCTAGCGCGCGAGACGGCGCAGCTTCCCCTTTGGTGCAAAGGGAGCAAGGACGTACGCGGGTTCCCAAAATGCCCTCCAAATGTTTCCATTCCGGTGCAACAAGACCATGACCACGAGCCCAGCAGGACGGATGTCATCACCGAGCCCACCTTTGCATCATCGACATCCACTTTGCAGGCGAAGACCACCTTTGGACAGGGCGGGGATGTACTCCTGTCCCCCTTCGAATTTGGCCGTTGTGGGATCCCTTCCCGCCTTTGTGATAAGGGAAGAGGACCTGGGCCACTGCTATAAATATAGTCTAGGTTGCACCATAGAAGGGGGGAACAACCGGAGAGACAGCAAGGGAAGCAGAGAGCCAAGAACTCCACTTGAGTGCCCTCCCGAGGCCGCTCACCATTGTACTAGTTCTTCCACCACACCTCCTCGAGAGGCAATCCACCAAAGCAGGAGTAGGGTATTACGCTTCGCAGCGGCCCGAACCTGGGTATATCATCGTGTGCTCCTTCTTCCTCGTCATCATGCGAGTTCGGCGTAGAAATCATCGAGTAGCGAGCTAGGTAGGGCGAGGTAACAGGGGATCTTCGCACACGCCCCTGTGTTCGAACTTCTTTGGGTTTTGCGGAGCCCGAAATCTGATAGTTTCAATACAATCTTGGGTAGTTGGGTAACGATAACCAGAACAAGATGGATAATTCTGCCAAGTAGCAAAAGACAACTTTTTCCGGACCGAACGATCGGATCTGATCGAAGATTTAGCCGGCTTACAACGCAGGGCCAATAAACCAAGAGCAACATGGCGTTTGGAAGGACTAACAATGATCCATTCCGCATGACATTCGATCTTCCAAAGCTTGAATTCCCGACTCCAATTCGGGCCACCATTGCTCCATAGATGAAAAAAGCATTTGAAATGAACGCAAGAGAAAGAACATAGTTTGAGAATGATCAAGCCTACTTCCTTGCAGGAGACATGAAAGCCAAAAACCTTATCCTTAATGGTCAAAACCGTGAATTCAATGGCCGAACCACCAATTGCAGCATCAATTGGTGCCGCCACCGAATCATCTGTAAGACGAAAATCATGACGGCTAAAAGACACGACCATTCTAAAATAGCCCGTGCCATCCAAGGGATGTACCGAAAAACCAATAAATCGAAAAACCTCATCTCCAAAAGTCAAACCCTTAGAAAAATACAAGCCAAGGGTGGATCCCACATGAGAACCCATAAGAAATGGGTATGAGCACGTAGATCTTGAGATGCCGAAGAGATCCAGTGGAGAGAAACTTTATTTTGGTGGTTAGAGATCAATATCGCCGGAGGGGTGGTGGAGCGCCGGGGAGGGGTGGTGGAGCGCCATGTCAGAAGATGTGGTATATATTGTCCTCTTCTTCCTGTTGGGGAACGTTGCATGGGTAACAATTTTTTTTCCTACAAAGACCCAAGATATATCTATGGAGATGTATAGCTACGAGATGGGAGTGCATCTACATACCCTTGCAGATTGCTAAGCGGGAAGCGTTAAGAAACGCGGTTGATGTAGTCATACGTCTTCGCGATCCAATCACGATCCGTCCCGATCTAGCGCCGAACGGACGACACCTCGGCGTTCAGCACACGTAAAACTCGATGACGTCTCTACCTCCTCGATCCAGCGAGCGAGGGTGGAGTAGTAGATGAGTTCTCCGGCAGCACGATGGCATGATGGCGGTGGTAGTGGATGATACGTCCAATTTGCATCATGATTTCCTATTGTTATTTACTTTATTTTGTTGAATAATAATGCTTTGGGGAGTGGTTCTAATGTCTTTTCTCTCATAATATGCAAGGTTCACACAAGGAGGGACAACACCGGCAGCTGGAATTGTGGACCCAAGAAAAGCACGTCAGACATACCTATTCTGCACAACTCCAATGAAGCTGAAATTTTACGGAGATCGTTTTTACATTTAATAAAAAATACTGGAGCTGGAAACTACCTGAGGAGGCCCCCCAGGTGGGCACAACCCACAAGGGCGTGCCAGGCCCCCCTGGGCGCGCCCTGATGGGTTGTGCCCAGCCTGGCCCACCTCCGGTGCCCATCTTCTGGTATAAGGTCTCTCTTGACCTAGAAAAAATTAGAGGAGGACTTTCAGGACGAAGCACTGCCGCCTCGAGGCGGAACTTGGGCAGGAGCACTTTTCCCCTCCGGTGGAACGATTCCGCCGGGGGAACTTCCCTCCCGGAGGGGGAAATCGAAGCTATCGTCATCACCAACACCCGTCTTATCTTTGGGAGGCCAATCTTCATAAACATATTCAACAGCACCATCTCCTCTCAAACCCTAGTTCATCTCTTGTGTTCAATCTTTGTACCGGAACCTCAGATTGGTACCTGTGGGTGACTAGTAGTGTTGATTACCTTGCGTAGTTGATTACTATATGGTTTATTCTGTGGAAGATTATATGTTCAGATCCAATATGCTATTCAATACCTCTCTGATCTTGAGCATGCTTATTATTTGTGTGTAGTTATCTTTGTTCTTGAGGTCACAGGAGAAGTCAGGTTGCAAGTAATCATGTGAAGTTGATATGTGTTCGATATTTTGATGATATGTATGTTGTGATTCCCTTAGTGGTGTCATGTGAACGTCGACTACATGACACTTCACCATTCATGGGCCTAAGGGAAGGCATTGTGGAGTATTTATTAGATGATGGGTTGCTAGAGTGACAGAAGCTTAAACCCTAGTTTATGCGCTACTTTGTAAGGGGCTGATTTGGATCCACATGTTTAATGCTATGGTTAGACTTTGTCTTAATATGTTTCTCGTAGTTGCGGATGCTTGAGAGGGGGTTAATCATAAGTAGGTTGTTTGTTCAAGTAAGAACAGCACCTTAGCACCGGGCCACCCACATATCAAATTATCAAAGTAGCGAACACGAATCAAACCAACATGATAAAAGTGACTAGATGAAATTCCCGTGTACCCTCAAGAACACTTTGCCTATTACTAGTGATTGTTCTAGCCTGTCCTTTGCCTCAAAAGGATTGGGCTACCTTGCTGCACCTTGTTTACCGTTACCGTTACTTGCTTGCTACCAATTATCTTGCTATCAAACTATCTATTACCTACAGTTTTAGTGATTGCAGAAATTACCTTGCTGAAAACAGCTTGTCATTTCCTTCTGCTCTTCGTTGGGTTCGACACTCTTACTTATCGAAAGGACTACGATTGATCCCCTATACTTGTGGGTCATCAAGACTCTTTTCTGGCGCTTTTGCCGGGGAGTGAAGCGCTCTTGGTAAGTGGAAATCTGTAAGGAAAAACTTATACTACGTGCTGAAATTTATTGCTAATTGCTAGTATGGAGAACAATCCTTTGAGGGGTTTGTCCGGGGTATCTTCACCTCAACCGGAACCACAATTAGTTACCCCTCAACCTACAGCACCTACTGAAAATGTTACTTATGAAATTCCTGTGGGTATGCTAGAACAACTGCTTGCTAAACCTTATGCAGGAGATGGAACTGAACATCCTGATATGCATCTTTTATATGTGAACGAGCTTTGTGGATTATTTAAGCTTGCAGGTTTACCCGGAGATGAAGTTAAGAAGAACATTTTCCCTTTATATTTGGAGGGAAAAGCATTGACATGGTATAGGCTATGTGATGATCTTGGATCATGGAACTGGAATCGTTTGCAATTGGAATTTCTCCAAAAGTTTTATCCCATGCATCTAGTTCATCGTGAACGGAATTATATATATAATTTTTGGCCTCATGAAGGAGAAAGTATCACACTATCTTGGGAGAGGCTTAAGTCCATGTTATATTCATGCCCCAATCATGACATTCCGAGGGAAGTTATTATTCATAATTTTTATGCTCGGCTTTCTCATAATGATCAATCCATGCTCGATACTTCTTGTGTTGGTTCTTATATGATGAAGACTATTGAATTCAAGTGGGATCTCTTAGAAAGAATTAAACTCAACTCTAAAGATTGGTAACTCGGCGAAGGTAATGAGTTAGGTATAAAGCTTGAATTTCATTGTGTTAAATCTTTTATGAATACCGATGCTTTTCACAAGTTTAGCACTAAATATGGACTTGACTCTGAGATAGTAGCCTCTTTCTGTGAAGCATTTGCTACTCACGTTGATCTCCCTAAGGAGAAGTGGTTTAAATATCACCCCCCTATTATAGAAGAAATTAAAGAACCGGCCATAGCTAAAGAAGAAACCATCTTTTACATTGTTAATCTAGTTGTACCTACCGCCTATATTGAAAAACTACCTTTCCCTGTTAGGATAAAGGAACATGCTAAGGTATCAACTGTGGTTCGTAAAAGTAATATAAGAGCACCAAAACCCCCTGAGCAAATAAAAGTCGAACCTAGTGTTGCTATGGTTAAAGATCTCTTGGTAGAAAATATTGATGGGCATGTTATCTACTTTTGTGATGAAGCTGCTAGAATTGCCAAACCTGATGAAAAGGATAAACATAGACCCATAGAAGGCTTGACTGTTGTCTCGGTTAAAATAGGAGATCATTGCTACCATGGTTTATGTGATTTGGGTGCTAGTGTGAGTGCTATCCCTTTTACCTTATACCAAGAAATTATGGATGAAATAGCACCTGCTGAAATGGAAGACATTGATGTCACTATTAAACTTGCTAATAGAGACACTATCACACCACTTGGGATTGTTAGAGATGTTGAAGTCTTGTGTGGGAAAGTAAAATACCCTACTGAGTTTCTAGTCCTTGGCTCCCCACAAGATGACTTTTGTCCCATTATCTGTGGTAGACCTTTCTTGAGCACCGTCAATGCTAAGATAGATTGTGAAAAACAAACTGTCGGTGTCAGTTTCGGTAATGTGTCTCATGAGTTTAATTTTTCCAAGTTTAGTAGACAACCCCGTGATAAAGAGTTAGCTAATAAGGATGAAATAATTGGTCTTGCTTCTATTGCCGTGCCTCCTACTGATCCATTAGAACAATTTTTGCTCGACCATGAAAATGATATGCATTTGCGTGAAAGAAACGAAATAGATCAACTTTTCTTCGAACAACAACCTCTCTTGAAACACAATTTCCCTATTGAAACTCTTCGAGGTCCTCCTCCACCTAAAGGTGATCCTGTGTTTGAACTGAAACAATTGCCTGACACTTTGAAGTATACTTATCTTGATGAGAAAAACATATATCCTGTTATTATTAGTGCTAACCTTTCAGAACATGAAGGAAGCACCGGGCTGCTATTGGATATACTCTTGATGATCTTAAGGGCATTAGTCCCACTTGTCGGCGTTCTGGATATCGGGGTACCCAGGCTTGCCTGCCTGCGGCCCAGGGCGTGGCCCACTTGACGGTCTATACGAGCCTACGCGGCTTCGCTCAAGACAAGACCCTCGCGAGAGTCCCACCCTCGCGAGGAGGATAACGCCAAGGCTCCCGAAAGGGGGAGGCCTCCCCAGGACCCCTCCTGAGCGGCGGAGATCTCTATGTAGTGTTCGGCCTAGGGAGGTCAAGGGTGACGTCAGCCGGGCCAGGCAGGCACCGGCGCGCCAGAGAGGACAGTTTCCCCTTTGGTGCAAAGGAGACAAGGACGAGCGTAGGTTCCCGAGGCGCCCCGCCAAAGGTTTCCATTTCGGTGCAACGAGACCAGGCCAGCGGGCACGGCAGGACGGATTTCACCAGCAAGCCCGCCACCGCGTCACCGTCGACTACTTTGCAGGCGAAGACCACCTTTCGTTAGGATAAGATGTACCTCCTGTCCCCCTTTGAATTTGGCCGTTGTGGGATTCCTTACCGCCTTTGCGATAAGGGAAGAGGACTCGGGCCGCTATAAATAGAGACGAGGCTGCTCTGTAGAGGAAAGGACGAAGACAACCACCCGCAAACACACTCGCGAGGCAACTCACCACTATACTAGTTCATCCACAAACCTCCTCGTGAGGCAATCCACCAAGAGCAGGAGTAGGGTTTTACGCCTCGCAGCGGCCCGAACCTGGGTAAACTCTCGTGTGCCATCTTCTTCCTCGCCATCGAGCGGGGTTATCGTGGTTTGAGCTTGGAGGGGGCGAAGCTGTTGGGGATCTTCGCACACGCCCCTGGGTTCGAACTTCTTAGGGTTTTGCGGAGCCCGAAATCCCACATCACTCTATATCAGCACAAGATCAATATGGAACCTGATGCTAAACCCGTTGTTGATCACCAACGGCGATTGAATCCTAAGATGAAGGAAGTGGTAAGAGCTGAAATACTAAAACTTCTGGAAGCGGGTATAATCTATCCTATTGCTAATAGTAGATGGGTAAGTCCCGTTCAGTGTGTCCCTAAGAAAGGAGATATTACCGTTGTTTCTAATGATAAGAATGAACTCATTCCACAAAGAATTGTTACTGGCTATAGAATGGTAATTGATTTTAGAAAATTAAATAAAGCTACTAGAAAAGATCATTACCCTCTACCGTTCATCGATCAAATGTTAGAGAGACTATCTAAGCACACACACTTTTGTTTCCTAGATGGATATTCTGGTTTCTCTCAAATACATGTGTCAGAATCTGATCAAGAGAAAACTACCTTTACTTGCCCTTTTGGAACCTATGCTTATAGACGTTGTCGGCGTTCTGGATACCAGGGTACCAGACTTGCCTGCCTGCGGCCCAAGGCGTGGCCCACCTCAACGGCCAAGTGCGGCTTGGCGCGGCCCCGCTCCATACAAGACCCTCGCGAGGCCCCAAGCTCGCGAGGAAACAGCGCCTAGACCAGCGGGGGAGTAGGCCTCCCCAGGCCTCCTCCCGAGCGGCGGAGACTCCTATGGAACACATGACCTCAGGAGGCCAAGGGTGACGCCAGCCATGCTAGGCAGGCGCCAGCGCGCCAGAGGGGACAGTTTCCCCTTTGGTGCAAAGGAGGCAGGGGCGCACGCCAGTTCCCAAAGCGCCCCCAAAGGTTTCCACTTCGGTGCAACAAGACCAAGACCCCAAGCCCCGTAGGATAAACGTCATCGCCGAGCCCACTACCGCATCACCAATGACCACTTTGCAGGAGAAGACCACCTTTCGTCAGGATATGGTGTACCTCTTGTCCCCTTTCAAATTTGGCCGTTGTGGGATCCCTTCCCGCCGTTGCGATAACGGAAGAGGACCCCGACCGCTATAAATAGAGGCAAGGGTGCCCAGTAGAGATACAGAGCGACCACCCCGCAAACACACCCGCAAGGCAGCACACCATTGTACTAGTTCATCCACAAAAACCTTCTCGTGAGGCAATCCACCAAAGGCAGGAGTAGGGTTTTACGCTTCGCAGCGACCCGAACCTGGGTAAACTCTCGTGTGTAATCGTCTTCCACGCCATCGAGTGGGGGTATTGTGTTGTGAGCTTGGAGGGGGCGAAGCTGTTGGGGAATCTTCGCACACGCCCCTGGGTTCGAATTCCTTAGGGTATTGCGGAGCCCGAAATCCGACATTTGGCGCTCCATGTAGGGGCGTGTAGGAGTCCCTAGCAAGCTTCGCTTCTTCTTCTTCGCCCCGCCATGTCAATGGCCGACACAACCCCAAAGGCCGGGCTGCCCTTGGCGCGTGGTGGCGCCTCGGCTTGCAGGGTCAGCCCGGCGGTCGCTTGCATCCTCGGCGGATCGCAGGCGCCCGCCTCAGGCCTCCAGGTCAAGCAGTTCCTCCACCAGGCGGGCGCGATCCGACCATGGACCGAGACCCCGCAGCACCGAGTATGGCCGGAGATCGACATCACCTTCGGCCCCGACGACAACCCCAAAACAACGGCCGCCGCCGGCGCGCTCCCCATGTTGTGCACGCCTACCATAAACAGGGTGGCCGTCACCAGAACCCTCATAGACGGCGGAGCCGACCTCAACGCCCTCTCCGTGGAAGCCTTCAACGCGCTTCAGGTGCCCCCGGACCAGCTCACACCTTCAAGGCCCTTCTCCTGGGTGGCTGGGGGCTCCGTCGCCCCCTTGGGGCCGGTGTGCCTCCCCATCACCTTCGGCACCCGCTCCAACTACCGCACGGAGCAGATCGACTTCGACGTCGCCCACATCCACCTCCCTTACAATGCGATACTTGGCTACCCCGCCCTCGCCCAGTTCATGGCGGCAACGCACCCGGGCTACAACGTCGTCAAGATGCCCAGGAGCGGCGGCATTCTCTCCATCGCCGGAGACACCAAGGATGCAACACACATGCTCAAGCTCGCTTACAAGGCTGCAGCTGCGGCGCGCCCCAACATGGCTGACGCCGAGCAGGCCTCGGAGGGCGTCGAAGACATCGTCAACGTCACGCCGGTGAAAAAGAAGCAATTGTTCTCTCAAAGACGGGCCGAGACGAAGCAGGTACCCGTGGGCGTCGAGAACCCTGGCCTTACCTTCACTATCGGCGCCGGCCTGCCTCAGGAGCAAGAAGAGGCGTTGGTAGCCTTCCTCCGCACGAACAAAGATGCGTTCACATGGAACCCCTCTGACCTGGTGGGGGTCCCGAGGGATGTGATCGAGCACCACCTCATGGTGTGTCCCAATGCGCGACCGGTGAAGCAGAAGGCGAGGAGGCAGGCTCAAGAAAAGTAGGCGTTCATCGCCCAAGAGGTTGGCAAACTGAAGGAGGCAGGAGTCATCCGGGAGGTGCAGTACCCGGAGTGGCTCGCCAACCCGGTTGTCGTCCCAAAGAAGTGCGGGATGGAGCGCATTTGCGTCGACTTCACGAACCTCAACAAGGCATGCCCTCGGGACCCATTCCCGCTGCCGCGCATCGACCAGATCGTGGACTCCACTGTCGAGTGCGACCTCCTGTGCTTCCTGGATGCCTTCTCGGGCTACCATCAGATAAAGATGGCAGTGGGGGACGTCGAGAAGACAGCCTTCCTCACCACGTGCGGTGTGTTCTGCTACACGTGCATGCCCTTCGGGTTGTGGAACGCAGGCGCGACCTTCTAGCGGAAGTAGAGTTGGGGCAGCGCGTCCACGAGGTTCGTCTCCTCCTCGTCCAATCTCCCTCTAATTGCCGGTCGCCGGATCCCACGTACAGGTTCGCCGGAGCGGCGCAAGTGCACCACCTCTAATGGTATCCGGGCGTGCAGGAGGACCATCGTGCGGCGGACTGCTAGGTCCGATCACACAGTTCGGCGGCGAGTGCATGCAAAGCCCTTATGATGGTGCCGAAGCGATCAACTAGATGGGTGTGCCGCACCTCCACTATATATAGGCATCCAACGCGGGCTCAACTCTTGGGCCTTGCACGGATCCTAAAGCCCACGTGTTCCTTCCCTTAAGCGTGTGACCCCTTAGGTTCTCATTCACTTGGTCGCGAATCAGATCATATCCGACTCGACTAGTCAGTAGTGGCCTCTAGCAAAGCGTGTCGACTCCAAGTGTCCGATGAAGCTGGTTAGGCGAACCTATACATCACACTTCTGTTCCCTTTGCCACACGATATATGTTGTCATGCTCAAGGCGACATGGTCATCCTTGTGTAGCATGACCTCTTTCTCGTTCCGGTGAATCCGACCAACACTTCGGATTATCTCATAATCCTCATCGCATGGCCATGCTTATCTAGGTCGGATCACCCGAGGGTCCCAGAGTATATCTCTCCTCATCGGAGGAGCAAATCCCATCTTGCTCGACCACGTCTCGCAGCATGGGTCTGGACAAGCCCAAAACCTACCTTTATAACTACCCTATCACGGAGTAGCATTTGGTTGGCCCAAAGCAAGTCTGTCACCACCCCGAGTACATGCACCAGCTCAGGTCTTAGGACATAGAACGTATGTTATACTAGAGACACACAGATGACCTATCACTGCGTCTCATAGTTGGGTCTGTCCAACTCAGACCTTATCTCGACTCGGATCCGACTACGTCGAATCCGACCAGATATTTTCGAGTCCATATTATCCGGCTAGCATCCAATGCTACATGGTCAATGAGACCGAACCATCAACCGTGTCATATGCTAGTCTAATTGGCTGTGCGTCCACACAGCCCTTTCGACTAGGGACCATTTAGGACAGTCATCATACAATGCATAGTCTCAGAAACAAGTCACGTACTTGTTAATACACATAATTGATAATGTCCAAGGACTATCTTTATTCATAAACACATAGGAAATATCATCATACATGATTGCCTCTAGGGCATATCTCCAACACGGTTGCCCTCCTTCTCCCTCTGTATTTATAGGAGGAAGGGGTAAGAAGGGCGCCGACCCTAGCCCCTCCTCCAAGGGAGGGTCGGCCGACCAAGGGGGAGGAGTCGGCCCCCTCCCACAAGGGAGGTGGGCGCCCTAGGGGAGGAGTCCCTCCTCCCCAAGGCACCTCCCCACCTACCACTTCGGCCATGGGCCCTTAGGGGTGGGGCGCCCAGCCCACCAGGGGCTGGGTGCACCTCCCTCTACATCCCATGTGCCCCCCGGAGTGGGTGGTGTCGGTGTGAAAACCGGCAGATCTCGGGTAGGGGGTCCCGAGCTATGAGATTAGGATCGATTGGTTACAGGAGACAAAGGAGAGGGTGTTTACCCAGGTTCGGGCCTTCCTATGGAGGTAAAACCCTACGTCCTGCTTGATTGTATTGATGTGTTTGAGTATTACAGAGTCGATCTACCTTGAGATCAAATAGCTAAAACTCTAGATGAGCTTGTCTGCCCTGTACAATCTAAACCCTCCAGTTTATATACACACCGGGGGTACCTAGGGTTTACACATGGTAAGCTTCTAGCCGGAAATAGAGACGCCGATCTTGTCATCTTAACTTGGAGTGCACGCCCCATCTTTAGAGGTTTCCTTCTAGAATACGGGGTCCCCACCTATCCGGCCATTCCCGTGATAATCAGAGAGCGGCCCACCAAGTCGGCCTGTGAGAGATAAGCCGGCGGCCCGAGGACCCCTTAATCCAGGACTCCCTCAGTAGCCCCCGAACTAGCCTCCAATGCCAGGGGTCATGACACCAGTAGCTTTGCGTGATCAGAGTCTTCGGCTTGCGGGGCGAGTTCTTTTCCTCCTTTATGATCGGCGAGCTCTAGTTCGGCTACCGATAATACGTAGTCACCCGAACATGAAAATATTCGGATGCCGTAAATAGCTTAACATCAAAGGCCAAACGTTAAAGTATGAATAGTGTTTCCTGACAGCCTTTCTGACGAAGGGTCGTGGCCTACGACAACCACCGAGTCGGTTACAAAAACTCGATCCACGGTCCGAGGCAGTTTCCTTGGCACATCTTATCAATGTGCTGATCATGTCACGTTTCTTACGGGATATGATTAAAACTTTGGGTTATCCCACGCTCGCATAATGGCACGATTATTTCGGGAAGTGGCGAGGCCTGCGGCGCAGCAGAGGGGAGGCTCTTGGTATTATGGCACCTATAATCACGCTCTCTATTCGCAACCTCTGCTTCCTCAACCTTCCCAAGCTCCGAGAGCCCAGATCCAGTTCTTCTTCCATCTCCCCTCCGAGCTCGGCCATGTCCGGTTCCGGTTCCATGGGCAAGTGGGTGGCCTCCTCCGTCACTGACAACGACATACGAGAGTTGAAGCGTGCCGGCTACCTCTCTGCCAACATCGCCCACCGCGCCCCAGAGGCGAACCAGGTGGTGTTCGTCCCCCATTTCCTCCGGGGACTGGACTTCCCGCCCCACCCCTTCGTTAGGGGCCTCATGTTCTTTTACGGGTTGGACTTCCACGACCTCCCCCCGAACTCCATCATGCACATGTCGGCGTTCATCCTTGTCTGTGAAGCCTTCCTGCGGGTACAGGCGCACTTCGGCCTGGGGCTCAAGGTCTTCAACATCAAGCCGAAGACAGTTGCGGGTGCGCATGCAGACTGTGGAGGGGCCGTCATCAGCAAGTTCCCTCGTGTCGACTGGCCGGAGGGCACCTTCATCAACACGGTAAAGATCTGGTAAAAGGAGTGGTTCCATATCACCGAACCAAGGAGCGCAGACGGGATGGCACCTGCCGAGTTCAGATCCGGACCCCCTGCGAGGCTAACCTCGTGCCTCAAGAAGGGCCTTAACTGGGGGTCGGCCGAAGAGGTGAAGTCGCTGCAGAAGCGCATCACCTCGATGATCGAGACCAACATCAAGCTGACCAACATGGTCTAGGTCATGCTCCGCCGCCGTCTCCTCCCCTGCCAGCACCGGGCCTCCCCAATGTGGGCTTACCAGCTCGAGGACCCGGTCACCGTACATCAATTCTTCCGCACTACCCACGAAAAACTGTGGAAGGTGCTATTCTAGCCTCAGGAGAGCTGGCCGGCCGAGGAAGAGGACACCGGACTCGACGCCGCAAACCCTCCCACCAAGGTAAGTTAGAATTTTTAATTCCGCGACTCTGTTTTTTAACCAAGAGCTAAACCCCTTCTCCCTCATCTTCACAGAAATGGCTGAGGAAGGCCGTGAAAATCGACTTCCCGGCCCCGCAGCCCGAAGACCCTCGGTCAGATCTGCTGACGGAGATGCTCGTCGTGGCGCCGTATTCGGCGCCAGAGAAGACAGAGAAGAACAAAGGAGAGAAGAAGGGTGCCCGAGAGGGTCTTCGTCCAAGGGGTCTTTCGGACACTAAATCCGAGGAGACCCACGCCTCTTCCACTCACGTGGAGGAGCACGAGGACGAGGGGGAGTGCGACTCCCCCTCCCAAGGAAAAGGGCGGCGTCAGCGGACGTCGCGGAGGACCTACCCCCTCCTGCCCCAAAGAGGACCTGCCAAACCAAGGCGGTCCTAGCAGAAGATAGCTCGGACTCCGACGAGGAGTCTCAGGCTTCCGAAAAGGTTCCCCAAAGGAACCCCAGGGTTTAGCCCCCAGCCCAGAGGTATGAATCCGAAGACCTTCTGGGTTGTTTGCATAGAGTTTTCAATGCTAAAATGAGCGAACACATTTCGATTTACAACCCACCGCGCGATCTCCTCATCGACCAACTCTCAGACGGGGAGCCCCAGCCCGCCGACCTGGCGGAAAGCGGGACTCCATCGCATCCGACGCCTCCAGAGGCTTCGAAAGGAGGCTGCGGAGGTGTTGTCGCGCCCGGCTCCTTCTGAGCCGAACACCGGCGGCGGGGGCGACGAAGTCATGGCTGAGGTTAACACCTCGGCCGCCGAAGACCAGGAGGAAGAACATCTCTTGGCGACTAAAGAGGGGGGACGAAGCCCGGTCCATCCTTCTCCGAAGACATCTCCGGAGCGATCTACGCCTCCGGAGCAGCTCGCCCGATCCCCCGCAAGAGGGAGGGCTGGCGGACCCCCACCGGTGCCGCCCATGACTGGGTGGCCTGCGCAGATGGAGGAAGCTTTGTCCGGCTCCTCCATCGCCGAGGATCACCGCGCCCTTATGGGTGCGGTTTTGCAAGGCGTTCAACCCGTAGATAACAGGCTGAAAGAGGCATTCAACGGTCTCTTGACGGGCTTCCAGGCGAGCCACGTAATATTCTTTTCCTTACAGAAAGTTAATTTGCCTATTTTGGACAATCCTTATATGTGTAGTAGCCCCCGATCCCTGGGTGAGTTTGAAAAAACCCCCTCGGGGGTCAAACGTCCGAACATTAGGAACGATGCTCAAGGCATCCTTTGTCCTTTATTATCCTAAGAGCTCCGAAGAGTACTTAGCGGAGGGGTCGGAATCCGATAGCCCGGGAGTTTTAATGCACATAGTTTATTTTGTAGGCTTCATCATCGGCGGCGGCCGCTAACGCAATGGAGCTTGCCGAATGAAACCGGAAGCTCAAGAGCTCCGATGAGGAGCTCGATCGTTTGAACAAGAGATTCGACGAGACGCAAGGTGAGTCCGAATTGTGACATTCGGGCTATTGTCTATCCTCATTGATTGAGATAGTCGAATTGTTCAAAAGTTTGTATTTATTTATTGTTACCACAGCTGTGGCTGCGGAGGTCGAGAACCTCAAGGCCGAGTTGGCCAAGGCAAAGCAGGAGGCTGCAAATGAAAATGCAGCGGCCGAACGGGCGGCAGCCGACCTATTGGCATTAAAGGCCGAGAATGACAAGCATGAAGCCTGGGTGGTGGAGGTGCAGCTGGAGCTCAAGGATGCCAGCACAAAGTGTGAGTCCCTTGAGCAGAAGATCGGAGACTAGGCCACCGAGCTATCCATGCTTAAATCCGAGCTCAAATCGGAGCGTTTTGATAGGCGGTTCTTTGAAGAAGAACTCCACCAAGTCAGGGCGATCGCCAATGGTAAGGCGTACTTGCTGCAATGTGCCTTTGGTGGTAACAGGTTTGCCTTGCTCACCTGGGTGTGGCATTCCTCGGGCGCCTTTGCGGACCTCCCAAAGAGTTCAGCGGACGCGAACAAATACTTCACCTCCCAGGATGGGGAAGTTGAGCAACGGCTATTTGGGCTCAATTTCAAGCCCCCGAGCACCCTCTCCTCCTAAGCAAGCAGATGAAACAGTTGATGGAGCTGCACAGGATGGCAGAGCCGGCCATGAGGTACCTCTGCATCCGGCTGTGGCCCGCAGAGCCGATGCCGAGCAGTTACTTCGGCTTGGTGCAGAAACTGTGTGACGCTGCGCCTCGGATTGACACTCTGAATCGTTCGGCCTGCATCGAGGGAGTTCGGATGGCCTTTGCAAGGACCATGGTGCACCTGCCGGGGCTCAAGCCAACCGAGATGGCCACCGCGCCTCCATCCCCTGGGAAGAAGCATAGGCGCCCCGAGAAATACTTTTCTGCCGTGATGGACGGTGCTCGGGCGATAGAAGCTCAATGCCCGAAAGATGTAATTTATGAATGAATGTTCTGTCATGTATCCGACGACTGTTACGCTTTATAATGTGGTTGCATGGTTTATCATGTCTTTTAAGTTTAGTATTATTTTGACTCCTGTGTGGCCGTTTTATCTGAAAGTTGCGAGTCGTCAGCTTCAGCCCCCATGTAGATACTACACGAGGTGTTTCTACCTCCTCACTGTGACCCTTATCCGAAGGATCGGTGCCCGAAGGCGGTAGTGCGAGGGGAATAAGGCAATCGGACTATAATGCTTTAGTGCTTTCACTTAGCCGGAGGAGCTTGAATGCGGGGGCTGATGACGAGCCCCCAGTGTTTTGTGATATTCGGATAAACAGAGGTTGAGACCAGCATCACATGGTTTGCAATAGTACAAACCCCTCGTATAACACGGAATAACCTCTATCGATTTTTAGTTTGACACTTATGCTCGAATTGCAGACCGGTTCTCGCTTATTATGACAGTCGGTTTTCGACTTTCTCCACTGAGGTGCTTGCCCAGGCGAGCCAGAAGCACAATAGCAGTGGTTCTCCCTTTACCCTTTTAGCCGAACGAGCGGAACGTAAGAGGGCAAGCACAGGAGCCGGGCAACCCAACCATTGACCCAAGACATAATTCGGAACCAATTCATATAAAGCAACATCCGAGACGCCGAACACGTGAATAGTAGTGCCGGCTCGATGCTTGGGGCGATTTTTATATTCGAGCCCCCAGTCTATTAGCCTGTCGCATCGTAGTATGTACCGAACAACTTTTTGCTATAGGCGCCAGCGAGTAGAGAACAGGGTATGTGACATAAAATATCGCAAGGAGGCCGCAAAGGATGCTCTTTATTTCAGATGAATTCTTACAACTCAAACTGCCAAAGCAAACTGTTACAAGTATTTTGGAATGGAAAATAAGGTGTATCAAGCAGAGGCTTTACCCGGGGTCTTCGATGGGTGGCTTGACGTCCTCCATGCGCCCTGTCGCCTGTCTACTCCTTTGCCCCTGAGGGGGTTGCATTCCTTTAAAGGTATTTGTTATCGGCGAACGGACCTTTGGAAGAAGATCTTGAGAAGTCACCGTAGTGTGAATGGGCTTTACGCTTGGCAGATCCTAGATGGTACCTGTAGTCTGACCGAAGACATGTGGTGGCAGTAGTTCGGTTTAGCCGAACACTTACCCTTTGATAGCGGGTCCCCACAGCTGCCCATCATATTTTGAGCATGAAGTTGTGCCTTCTTGGCACATACTTTACGGGAACTAGGGCTATGCTGTGGGGGCGTATTCCTATTTTTGCTGGGCGGAAAGTGATTCCAGAAGTTCGGGTTGAGGCCGAACTTGTTTGCTATCACGCGCCTTTATGGCTGATTTGGGCGTCGGCCTATCGTCGCCGCACTGGGATTCGGCTGCCAAGGCCGCCGTATGCTCCTTAGTTCGGAGAGAGCGCTCTATGTTGCCGTTAATAGTAATGACCCCCTGGGTCTGGGCATCTTGAGCTTCAGGTATGCGTAATGGGGGACGGCGTTAAAGCGAGCGAATTTTGTGCGGCCGAGAAGTGCGTGATAACCGCTGCGAAAAGGGACAATGTCGAAGATCAAGTCTTCGCTGCGAAAGTTGTCGGGCGAGCCGAACACTACTTCTAGATTTACGGTGCCCGAGCAGCGGGCTTCAACGCCTGGAATCACTCCTTTAAAGGTAGTGTTGCTAGGTTTGATCCTTGATGGATCTATACCCATCTTTTTCACCGTGTCTGAGTAAATCAGATTAAGGCTGCTTCCTCCATCCATTAGGACTCTAGTGAGGTGAAACCCATCGATAATGGCATCTAGGACGAGGGTTGTTGAACCCCCGTGACGGATACTGGTCGGATGATCCTGTCGGTCAAAAGTGATCGGGCAAGCCGACCATGGGTTATAATTCAGGGCTACGGGCTCCACGGCGTAGACCTCCCGAAGGGCACGCTTCCTCTCCTTTTTTGGTATGTGAGTGGCATATATCATATTTACGGTTTTCACCCCTAGAGGGAACTGCTTTTGTCCTCCATTGCTTGTACCGCGGGGCTCGTCATCATCCTCGCTGCGTGGGCTCTTGCTTTGCTCCTCGGCTGCGAGCTTGCCAGCTTGCTTGAATACCCAACAATTACGGTTGGTGTGGTTAGCGGGCTTGTCCTGAGTGCCGTGGATCTGGCATGGCCTATCCATAATTTTGTCCAGCGTGGTAGGTCTGTCTCTATTTCCTTTAGAGGGTTTCTCCCGCTGTCCGGATTTCAGGTTGCGGAAGCAGGCATTGACGGCCGGGTCCTCCGCATCGCCGTTGCCGTGGCGGTGTTTGTTTTTGTTACGTCGCGGTTTCTCGTTTCCATCCCGGACTTCAGAGGTGTCGGGGTCTTCGGGGTTATGGCTTCGCCGGGCTACCTAGTTATCCTCGCTCGCGCAAAAGCGGGTCATTAGTGAGGTAAGGGTAGACATTGTCCTCGGCTTGTCCTAGCCGAGTTGACAAGCCAGCCATTCGTCCTGGATATTATGCCTGAAGGAGGCTATTGCCTCGGCGTCCGGGCAGTCAACAATCTGGTTTTTCTTGGTCAAGAACCGATTCCAGAATTGCCGAGCCGATTCTCCTGCTTTTTGAACAACATTGCTCAGGTCGGAGGAGTCCGGAGCCTGGACAAAAGTGCCCTGGAAGTTAGATCGGAAAGCCTCCTCGAGCTCTTCCCAGCTCCCGATGGAGTTTTCGGGAAGACTGTTTAACCAGTGTCGAGCTGGCCCCTTAAGTTTTAGGGGCAGATACTTGATGGCGTGGAGGTCATCTCCTCGTGCCATATGGATATGGAGGAGGAAGTCCTCAATCCACACAGCTGGGTCTGTTGTCCCGTCATATTGCTCTATGTTAACGGGTTTAAACTCTTCAGGGAACTGATGCTGCATCACCTCGTCTGTGAAGCACAGTGGGTGGGCAGCGCCTCTGACCCGAGCTATGTCATGCCTACGATCGGCGGTATGTCGTGTCCGGTATTGTTCCCGAACTCTATTGTTGCGGTCGAGCCAAGACCGGTATCCGTCCCGTCTAGCAGGGGGGAGTACCCTCTAGAGCCGTAGATGGATATTGTGTGGCCTGCTCTGTAGTCCAGGTCATGTCGTAAGTCGTACCTGTCTTCGTGCCTCGCTGGTTGTTTTCCTCTCCTGCGGGGTGCTTCAGGCCTGTACTCGGCCTCGCCGGCCATTCTATCCTGTCCTCGGGGAGGGCGGTCGGGCCGGTCGTACGGAGTATGCCTGGGAGGCAATGCTTCGAAGGCCTCGTCATCAAACTGTGGCAGCAGCCGCCGGCAAGGGTAGCTCTTGGGTTGGTCCGGTAGATCAGAACCGTACCGTTCTTCGGCTGCCAAGACCCTCGTCCATCTATCATTGATGGTGTCTTGTTCGGCTTTGAGTTGCTATTGTTTTTCCTTCAGGCTTCGGGCGGTGGCTAGAAGCTGCCGCCCGAACCGTTCCTGATCCGTAGGATTATCGGGGACGGTGAAGTCTTCGGTTTCAAGGTCGTCCTCCTCCTCTGGGGGGGAGGTAGTTATCATCCTCGGAATCATTAGGATCCTCGGTGTCGTGCCGATCTTCGGGCTTTTCCTGGTCCTCCAGTGGCTATTCGGGGACTTCGGGGTCGCCAAGGTCTTCCGGGGTATCGTTTTCCCCGGTGCCTGCAATGGCTTCCCTTCCCTTGTTTGCCATAGATCGCTTGCGCTGTTTCCGGCGCCTTGACGGCGCCTCACCGGATTTATCACCATTATTCTGAGGGGTGCGATTGCCCTTAACATCGGGGGTGTCCACCATGTAGACGTCGTAAGTGGAGGTGGTTGTCCATCGCCCAGTGTTGACAGGGGCAGGGGCGCCGTCCTCTTCATCCATGTCTTTTGCCTCCTCGGAGGCGTAGTCCAGCATATCGGTTAAATCCTCGATAGTGGCTACCAAGTGGGTGGTGGGTGGGTCGAAAAATTCCCAATGACCCACCTCCGGACATATCTGAGCATGGGTCGAGGTCGGGTAGTCTGTGTTTTTTATCGTTAGGATCCGATCCAGTGCCTTGTTGACCGCTGAGAGCTCGACTGGATCAATGTACCTAGGACTTCTGGAGTTGACCTCCCACGTGTCCGTACAAAGAGTGTGTTCGGCAAGGGCCGACCTCCGGCCCTCAGTTACTATAACCGGATCTGGACTGGGAGCCAGATCATTGGTAGGGATAGACCCGAGGGTATAGTCGAGAAGGAAACCCAAAGTTCAGGCTTCGGAGACTTCGGGCTTGTCAGACGAAACTACGAGCCCGGCAAATGAAAGGTCGTCCCTGGAGTCTACGGAGAACTCTAGGTTCCCGAATCTGATCTCTTGATCGGGGGTGACCATCCCGATCCGACCAAGGTGGCCATTCAGGTCAGCGTGCAGCACGATGCTGCCAAAAGCAAGAAACTGTCCGGGGACGAAGGAGTCCCCGTTACGGACTTCATCGCTAAGGATCAGGCGAGCCATCAATTCCTCTTGTGACCCCGCAGCGGAACTCTCAATGAAAGCACCAATGTCGGTGTCAAAACCGGTGGATCTCGGGTAGGGGGTCCCGAGCTATGAGATTAGGATCGATGGGTTACAGGAGACGAAGGAGACGGTGTTTACCCAGGTTCGGGCCCTCCTATGGAGGTAAAACCCTAGGTCCTGCTTGATTGTATTGATGTGTTTGAGTATTACAGAGTCGATCTACCTCAAGATCAAATAGCTAAAACCCTAGATGAGCTTGTCTGCCCTCTACAATCTAAACCCTCCAGTTTATATAGACACCGGGGGTACCTAGGGTTTACACATGGTAAGCTTCTTGCCGGAAATAGAGGCGCCGATCTTCTCATCTTAACTTGGAGTGCACGACCCATCTTCAGAGGTTTCCTTCTAGAATACGGGGTCACCACCTATCCGGCCATTCCCGTGATAATCAGAGAGCGGCCCACCAAGCCGGCCTGTGAGAGATAAGCCGGTGGCCCGAGGACCCATTAGTCCAGGACTCCCTCAGGTGGACCCCCCAGTGGACCTACAGAACCCTTTCGGCACTCCCGGTACAATACCGGAAAAACCCCGAAACTTTTACGGAACCCGAATACCACTTTCCTATATATAAATATTTACCTTGGGACCATTCCGAAACTCCTCGTGATGTCCGGGATCTCATCCGGGACTCCGAACAACATTCGGTCACCAACATATATAACTCTCTGGTGTCGTCACTGAACGTTAAGCGTGTGGACCCTACGGCTTCGAGAATCATGTAGACATGACCGAGACACCTCTCTGGTTAATAACCAATAGCGGGACCTGGATGCCCATATTGACTCCTACATATTCCACGAAGATTTCATCGGTCGAACCACGATGTTAAGGATTCAATCAATCCCGTATGCAGTTCCCTTTGTCCATCGGTATGTTACTTGCCCGAGATTCGATCGTCGGTATCTTGATGCCTAGTTCAATCTCGTTACCGGCAAGTCTCTTTACTCATTCGGTAATACAAGATCCCGCGACTAACTCCTTGTTCACATTGCTTGCAAGCTTCTTGTGATGCTGTATTGCCGAGAGGGCCCAGAGATACCTCTCCGTCATACGGAGTGACAAATCCCAGTCTCGATCCATGCCAACCCAACAGACACCCTCGGATATACCTGTAGATTACCTTTATGATCAACCAGTTACGAAGTGACGTTTGATACACACAAGGCATTCCTCCGGTGTTAGGGAGTTGCATGATCTCATGGTCATAGGAACAGATACTTGACATAAAGAAAGCAATAGTAATAAACTAAACTGCCAAATTCTATACTTACGGTTGTGTCTTGTCCATCACATCATTCTCCTAATGATGTGATCCCGTTATCAAATGACAACTCATGTCCATGGTTAAGAAACCTTAACCATCTTTGATCAATGAGCAACTCTAGTAGAGGCTCATTAGGGACACTGTGTTGTCTATGTATCCACACATGTATATGAGTTTCTGATCAATACAATTATAGCATGGATAATAAACAATTATCATGAACAAGGAATTATGATAATAACCACTTTACTATTACCTCTAGGCCATATTTCCAACAGTCTCCCACTTGCATTAGAGTCAATAATCTAGCTTTACATTGTAATGAATCTAACACCCATAGAGTTCTGGTGCTGATCATGGTTTGCTCGTGAGAGAGGTTTTGTCAACGGGGCTGGAACATTTATATCCATATGTACTTTGCAAATATCTATGTACTCCTCCTTATGTAATCGTGGATGGAATTGAAATGATGCTTTATATGTCTGGTCCTCTTGTGAAACTTGGGCTCTTTGGCTAGAGCAATAGCGCCACTGTTATCACACAAGAGAGTCATCGAATCCAGTGCACTGGACAGAACTCCGAGATCTGTCATGAACTTCTTCATCCAGACTCCTTCCTCCGCCGCTTCCAGAGCAGATATGTACTCCGTTTCACATGTAGAATTTGCTACCACGATTTGCGTGGAACTACACCAACTTACCTCTTCTCCATGCAGAATAAATATGTATCCGGTTTGAGACTTAGAGTCATCCGGATCTGTGTCAAAGCTAGCATCGATGTAACCCTTTACGACGAGCTCTTGATCACCTCCATAAACGAGAAACATTTCCTTCGTTTTCAGGTACTTCCGGATATTCTTGACCGATGTCCAGTGTTCCACTCCTGGATCACTTTGAAACCTTCCCGCCATACTTATGGAAGGCTGACATCTAGTCTCGTGCATAGCACTGCATACATGATAGAGCCTATGGCTGAGGCATAGGGGATGACACTCATCTTTTCTCTATCCTCTGTATTCGCTGGGCATTGAGTCTTACTCAACCTCACACCCTGTAGGACAGGCAACAACCCTCTCTTGGACTGATCCATTTTGAACTTCTTCAAAACCTTGTCAAGGTATGTGCTCTGTGAAAGTCCTATCAAGCGTCTCGATCTATCTCTATTGATCTTGATGCCTAATACGTAAGTAGCTTATCCGAGGTTTTCAATGAAAAACTATTGTTCAAATATATCTTCATGCTTTCCAAAAGTTCTATATTGTTTCCAATCAGCAATATGTCATCCACATATAATATTAGAAACGCTATAGAGCTTCTACTCACTTTGTTGTAAATACAAGCTTCTCTAGAAAATTGTATGAACCCAAACGCTTTGATCACCTCATCAAAACGAATATTCCAACTCCAAGATGCTTGCACCAGTCCATAAATGGATCGCTAGAGCTTGCATACTTTGTCAACATTTTTAGGATCGACAAAACCGTCTGGTTGTATCATATACAACTCTTCCTTAAGGACACCATTAAGGAACGCTGTTTTGACATCCATCTGCCAGATCTCGTAATCGAAAAATGCAGCTATTGCTAACATAATCCTGACAGACTTAAGGATCGCTACGGGAGAGAAAGTCTCATCATAGTCAACTCCTTGAACTTGGGAAAACCTTTTTGTAACAAGTCGAGCTTTATAGATGGTGACATTACCGTCCGTGTTCGTCTTTTTCTTAAAGATCCATTTATTCTGTATAGCCTTACGATCATATGGTAAGTCCTCCAAAGTCCACACTTTGTTCTTCATAGCTCGTAGGTTCACCGTTGTCTAACAACATGCCCTCCAAGACAGGATTGCCATACCACTTAGGGGCGGTACGAGTCCTTGTCGACCTACGAGGCTCAGTAGTAACTTGATCTGAAGTTTCATGATCATCATCATTAACTTCCTTTTCATTTGGCGTAGGAGCCAAAGAAACATCTTTCTGCATCGTGATACTCTCCAACTAAAGTGACGGTTCAACAACCTCATCAAGTTCTACCTTCCTTCCACTCAATTCTTTCAAGAGAAACTCCTTCTCCAGAAAGGATCCATTGTTGGCAACAAAAACTTTGCCTTCGGATGTGAGATAAAAGGTGTACCCAACAGTTTCCTTAGGGTATCCTATGAAGACGCATTTGTCCGCTTTGGGTTCAATCTTATCAGGCTGAAGCATTTTCACATAAGCGTCATAGCACCAAACTTTAAGAAATGACAGCTTAGGTTTCTTGCCAAACCATAATTCATACGGTGTCATCTCAAAAGACATAGATGGTGCCCTATTTAAAGTGAATGCGGTTGTCTCTAATGCATAACCCCAAAACGATAGTGGCAGATCAGCAAGAGACATCATAGATCGCACCATATCTAATAGAGTACGATTACGACAATCGGACACACCATTACGCTATGGTGTTCTAGGTGGCGTAAGCTGTGAAACAATTCCACACTGTCTTAAATACATGCCACACTCATAACTCAGATATTCTCCACCACGGACAGATTGTAGAAACTTTATCTTCTTGTTATGATGATTCTCTAGATCACTCTGAAATTGCTTGATCTTTTCAATTGTTTCAGACTTGTGTTCCATTAAGTAAATATACCCATATCTACTCAAATCATCATTGAAGTTAAGAAAATAACGATATCCACCGCGTGCCTCAACACTCATCGGACCGCACACATCAGTATGTATGATTTCCAGTAAGTCACTTGCCCGCTCCATTGTCCCGGAGAATGGGGTTTTCGTCATCTTGCCAATGAGGCATTGTTCGCATGTATCAAGCGATTCAAAATCTAGTGATTCCAAAAGTCCATCAGCATGGAGTTTCTTCATGCGTTTTACACTAATATGAACTAAGCAGCAGTGCCACAAGAAAGTGGTACTATCATTATTAACTTTGCATCTTTTGGCATCAATGTTATGAATGTGTGTATCACTACTATCGAGATTCAACACGAATAAACCATTCACATTGGGTGCATGACAATAAAACATATTACTCACATAAATAGAACAACCATTATTCTTTGATTTAAATGAATAAACGTCTCGCAATAATGAAGATCCAGATATAATGTTCATGCTCAACGCAGGCACCAAATAACAATTATTTAGGTTTAAAACTAATCCCGATGGTAATTGAAGAGTGGGCGTGCCGACGGCGATCACATCAACCTTGGAACCATTTCCGACACGCATCGTCACTTCGTCCTTTGCCAGCCTCCGTCTATTTCATAGTTCCTGCTTCGAGTTACAAATATGAGCAACCGAACCGGTATCAAATACCCAGGCACTACTACGAGAGCTAGTAAGGTACACATCAATAATATGTATATCAAATATATCTTTATTGACGTTGCCAGCCTTCTTATCAGCCAGGTACTTGCGTCAATTCCGCTTCCAGTGGCCAGTCCCCATGCAGTAGAAGCACTCAGTCTCAGGCTTGGTCCAGCCTTGGGTTTCTTCACGGGAGCGGCAACTTGCTTGACCCCTTCTTGAAGTTTCCCTTCTTTCCCTTGCCTTTCTTGAAACTAGTGTTTTTATTCACCATCAACACATCATGCTCCTTTTTGATTTCTACTTCCGTGACTTTCAGCATCGCGAATAGCTCAGAGATTCACTTGTTCATCCCTGGCATAGTATAGTTCATCAGGAAGCCTTTGTACCTAGGTGGCAGTGACTGGAGAACTCTATCAGTGACCGTCTTAGGCGGAAGCTCAACTCCCAGCTGATTCAAGCGGTTGTAGTACCCAGACATTCTGAGTATATGCTCACTAATAGAACTATTCTCTTCCATCTTGTAGGCGAAGAATTTATTAGAGGTCTCATACCTCTCGATCCGGGCATTTTCTTGAAATACTAACTTCAACTCCTGGAACATATCATATGCTCCATGGCATTCAAAACGCTTTTGATGTCCCGATTCTAAGCCGCACAACATGGCGCACTGAACTATTGAGTAGTCATTAGCACGCGCCTGTCAGACGTTCACAAAATCCGCATATGACATTGGAGGGGGCGGCACATCAAGCGGTGCATCAAGGACATAAGCCTTTTGCGAAGCCGTGAGGATATTGCTCAGATTACGGACCCAGTCCGCATAGTTACTTCCATCATCTTTCAACTTAGCTTTCTCTAGGAACGCATTAAAATTTAGGGGAGCTACTGCGCAAGCCATTGATCTACAACATAATTTTGCAAAGACAACTTTAGACTATGTTCATGATAATGCGTTCAATTAATCATATTACTAAAGAACTCCCACTCAAATCAACATCCCTCAGGTTATCTAAGTGTGACATGATCCAAATCCGCCAACCCAAGTCCGATCATCACGTGAGATGAGGTGGTTTCCATGGTGAACATCTCCATGTTGATCATATCTACTATATGACTCATGTTCGACCTTTCGGTCTTCTGTGTTCTGAGGCCATGTCTCTACATGCTAGGCTCGTCAAGGTTAACCCATGTATTCCGCATGTCCAAATCTGGCTTACACCCGTTGTATGCGATTGTAGAGTCTGTCACACCCGATCATCACGAGGTGCTTCAAAACGACGATCCTTCGCAACGGTGCATACTCGGGGAGAATACAATTTTATCTTGAAATTTTAGTGAGGGATCATCTTACAATGCTACCATCGTCCTAAGCAAAATAATTTGCATAAAAGGATAAACATCACATGCAAATCATATAAGTGACATGATATGGCCATCATCGTATTGTGCTTTTGATCTCCATCTCCAAAGCACAGGCATGACACCATGATCTCCATCATCATGATCTCCATCATCGTGTCATCATGTGGTTGTCACGCGAACTATTGCTTCTACAAGTATTGCTAACTCATAGTGATAACGTAAATCAATTGACATAAATGAATTAAAGACAACCCTATGGCTCCTGCCGGTTGCCGTACTCATCAACATGCAAGTCGTGATAACTATACAAAACATGATCATCTCATACATCACATATATCAAATCATGTCTTGGCCATATCACATCACAACATGCCCTGCAAAAACAAGTTAGATGTCCTCTACTTTGTTGTTGCAAGTTTTACGTGGATGCTATGGGCAACTAGTAATAACCGTTCTCACCTACGCAACGCAACAACGGTGATAATCAAGTTGCCTTTTAACCATCTACAAATACCGCCTCTATTGAATCCGCTTCAACTAAAGTTGGAGAGACAGACACCTGCCGGCCACCTTTATGCAGTGTAACACCCCAAAAATCGGGTTATCGATTTTTGTGTTGTTATTCCTTCCTAGCTTTTCTCTCCCAAAATTTTTCCTCTGGAATCTGGTAAATAACCAGGTGAATCCAGACAATCCCCAACCTCTCAGTGCCTTTCCCATGTTCTTGTGCCAGCCAATCCTCCGTTAGTAAACCTCGAATCTCATTCAAACCCTAGTTCCAAAATATTGGAACTGGAAATCCTGCCTTTGTGTTTACAAAGGAGCTATCATTGCTCTTGCTCTGTTAATCCTCCCAAAATTTCCAGAGATCCTCCTTCTCTCATACACCCTAGATGTGCAAAAATATTGCCAAGTCATATGCAATATTTCTCATCTAGAATTAATTCCTTTTTTAGCCTTTCTGAGGAATTAAATGCAGGAAAATATCTATCCATTTCCCAAGCTCATGAAAACCTGTGGAGATATTCTTTGTGATCATATTGAGCTCTCATAAAAGTATTGGCCATAATTAAATAGTGGAAATTGCATTTTCCTATTTAAAGCCAATATCTCAATTTGGGGCCTTTCCAAAGGAACTACCATTTTGGTAGCTAGGAAAAATCCCAAATAATTTATGAAGCTTTCCAAACTCATATCTTCACCATTTCCACCAAAATATCATGTTCCACAATTCAAAATTTGAGAACAACACCCCTTTGCAAATTCTGTTCAGATTTCCTGTTTGCAAAGGAAGTGCTTGATTCCTTGATCTCCTTGGGCTGAAATTTTGCAGGGTTATTCATTATGAGATATTACCCTTGGAAACCAAAAATCGGCCCATTCCATCTAGCCAATCTTCCGGAGCAAATTAACCAAGTTTCTGTCCAGCTTGGAGCACTGTGAAGCAAGTACCATTTCTACTTATGCAAATGGTATGAAATTTTACAGTGCCTCCATATGCCTAAATAATTGGTCTCCTCCAAATTTGGGCCAGTTTCATCTAGTCATTTTTCCCCAGCACCCTCATTTCCAATTCTGGCCAGAATGCCAAGTTGCAAAGGAAGTATCATCTAGAGTTGCTTGTTTGAGCTGAGATTTGTCTAAGTTAGTCACCTTAGTGGATGTTTAACCCCTGCCCAAGATCAGGCCAAGAGGTGCACTGTGGTGGCCACACCACAGCACAAACAGGTTGCTGTTGGCAACTATTTGATCTTGGCTCAGTCACCTCAGACCTCTCTAGAGCTAGTCAGCCGCATAGGTCATTTCAGCGAAGGAGGGAGAAGACCCCAGACGCATTTTGGCGTCGAGTAGGGCGTGGCAACGCCGTGGCCATGCGGTGACCACGGGCAGAGCGTGCCAAAACCGCGCCCTTTGCGCCAGAGCCTTCGGGAGCCCTCCCTGGCACGCCATGGCTTGTCCGGGAGCGTCAGAGAGCTCCGCAGCACGTGCGTGACCCTTTCGGAACCCTCTTCCTCTTGTCCCCTAGCCGTGTCCGCCTCTGCCGCCGTCCCGAAGCCTCTGCTGCCATCCCGAAGCTCCGGCCGCCGTCCCGCTCCTTCCCGAGCCTTTCCCCGACCCTATTTAAGCACGTCCCCGAGCACTCCTTCTAGCGAGCAAGTCCCAGCTCCTCCCTCAAGCTCCCGGAGCTCCCCGCCTCTCCAATGGCCGAAGGCCGCCGCCGGACCTCCACGGTGATTCCAGCTTCATGGCCCTCCCCCTCTCTTCTATCCACGCATAGAGCACTCCCCAGAAGCTCGCAAGGTCGCCGCCGTCCCCCTCTTGGTCGGGGAAGCCCCGCCGGCACGGTCCCCCTGCAGCCTCTCAGCTGCCGCGGCCCTGTCAGTGGCGAGGGCGCTGTAGGCCGCCCCAGGCGAGCCCGCGGCCACCCTCGGGCGCGGCATGGAGCGTCGGCCCCTCTGCGCTCGTCGGCCAGCCCCCGGGAGCAGTCGGTTGCCAGCTGCGTCGGCCACCGAGGCCTCCTCTGCCCGCGTCGGGAGCTTGGAGACGACCCAAGGATGGAGGAGAGAGAGAGGATAGGGTGGGTCCCGCCCGTCAGCTAGAGGAAAAGTCAACCAGGCCCGCGCGTCAGTTTAAGAGAAGGTGTATTCACGAAAATACGTCTTCTGTTCATCGGAAGCGTATTCGCAGGAAGGCGCCTTCTCTTTTTCAGCCGGCGGCCGAGCCTGTTAAATAGTGAGCGTTCACTCGTTAAGGACTGAAATGGACACTGTTTTGCCCATTTTACAGCCTAACGAACGAACGATCGTATCTCTGCAACCGTAACTCCGATTGAGGTAAAACAAACGCCCACGTCTTCGTCTCGTCGAGACCGTTCCGATGGAATCATTTTCATAATATTTTCACACAGTGGAAATGACCATTTTGCCCTTGCCCTATATCTGGCCCCTCTGTGAGGAAACCCTTTCCGGTGAATTCTTCCGCGAGGTGATCACACTTCTTCCCGGCGTATTCATCGACCCCTAGGCAAGCCAACCTCTTATCATGAGCTCCGGACTTGCGTGATGACTTTGCTTGCACCCTGTGTGTTTATTATATTACATCCGTATCACCTATTAGTCTGCATTTGCATACACTGTTGTGCCACCCGTATTAGATGTTAGCACCACTTTTCATCTAAGGTTATGACTTGTTCTCATACTTTGCCATGCTAGTAATAATATTGCTAATGACATAGTCATGTTAGTACTATGGTTGATCTCATGCCATGACTATCAGTACAATGATCTTGCTATGCTAGCACTTACAGATGTCGGTGAAATGGTGCGATGATGGATATGTTGAGTTGGATTAATAAAATGAAATTAGTGGTTGATCTTGATTCACCTGTCCGGGCTTACCCGTGCAAGCACATTTGCCGGTATGGGACGTCCTTGACTTGGTCTGATCGCGTGCTCTTTCACCGGTACCTCCAGATAGGGAGGGTTATGCGTGCGTGCTACCCTGATCAGGTAGGCGGCGATAACCCTATGAGCCAGTTGAGTTATGTGGGTACCCGTCCCCGTTTGGGACAGTTTAGTTTGGCCACGACGGTGGCAGGTGTCATGAGGACACAGGGGCCACCCAGGGCAGGACTCCGGGGGAGGATGATTGCCGGTGGTACGGTGGAGGAGTCACGGGTTAGGCAGGTTTCGTTGGAGCAACGCTGGTCCACCCGAATGGGATCACGAGGCCAGGTGCTCCATGGTGTGGGTAAAGTGCGCAACCTCTGCAGAGTGAAAAATCTATTCGAATAGCCGTGTCCATGGTATTGGACAGCCCGTCCAGACCTCACTAGGTGGTCAACCGTAATGATGATAACAAGGAGGGAGAAACTTGTATTGTGTTCGGAAGTGCTCATTGAGTCATGAGTATTTCGAGGGTTGTGGAACAACCCAGAAGAGAGTAAGTTGGTATTCGATAACAGCAAGTACTTTAAGCACCTAGTGTGACTAATTCCATGCTATGTTAGGTAGATTATATGCTTGATCCATGTTATGCCATGCTTGTTCCATGTTTTCCTGTTAATTCCATGCCATGTTTAGAGTAATTATTATATAAGCATAGGGCTTGCTTTGTCATCTGCTTGTTTGGATGCTATGTATTTGGTTGTCTTGCAAGTACATTCAAAGTACTCACCTGGCCTTGCACGTTGCCATTTGCAGGAGAAGAATCCGTCGTGCTAGATCGTAACCCAGCCAGTCCTGTGAGTTATGGAGCCCAGCCAGAGACATCGTTGCCAAGACCTCCGCCGCCATTTAGTTAGCCTTGGAGCTATGTAATATTGTTGTAAGCAACAGTATTGTAATATCCCATTTCATATAATAAAGCCATTTTATGCCTGGAATTGCTGTATCATGTCTTTGACGTGCGCCAGGTCTTATCCTGGGGCTGGCGTGCGTCGGCCCTCTATCGGGGTGCCACAAGACTTGGTATCAGAGCCAGGCTGGTTATAGGTTACCCTGGCACTAAACCACCCCTATCTTCATCCGGTAGTGAGCCTAATAGATTTGACCCGTCTCTGGCATCCGACATGACCACTGTTGATCAACAGGTAGCGCAGTCGGAATGGACATGTCCCTACCCAGCTGTCCGCCCACCCAGCCACTCTAGACTGGACCGCGACCCTACTCAGCTGTCGGCCGTACCGGCGTATCTTCTACCCGACACGAGAAGGATCCACGCCATGCTGGTGTGTCCTAGCCCGACCGCCTATTTAACCCCTCCCACCTGCGAGTCGCAGCTCTCTCCATTCAGTAAGCCAGAACCCTGCAAGAGAACCCAGGCTAGTATCCTCAAACCAGTAGCCATGGCCAGTTCTTCCAAAACACCCAACACACCCACTTTCCATAGCCGAACCTTGGCTGAAGGTTATCCCGGCTTTGCGCCCATCCTTTCGAGTATGCTCACTCAATCCCTTGGCTGTAGTACTCCTCCAGTGTATTTGGTGTTCCAATAGGAACCCGTTCCCCACCTTTGCCGATTTTATGCAAAGGCGTATATCAACCCAGGTCCAACAGCGGATGGGAAGCCCATGAGTTTTCAGGGCAAACCCATGCCCACACCCGCGTTGGCTGTCCAGATGGCTGCCGCAGGAGCCATCACCCGTCTTCGTATCCAGTTTCCTCAAGTAGCGGAGATGCAAGAGTTCCGCTATTTTCCCTCTCCGTCCGACTCAGGTGGCAACTTCTCTAGCGTAGTTGGAGATGCTGACCCAATTATAGCTCGCCTAGTCCATATATTGACGCCCAGGGACTACTGCTCTCCGGTATTCTTAGAGAGTTCCAAGCCATTGACCAAGACACCACACGGCTTGTTACGGGAGAATACCGTGCGGCCCGTCAAATTGCATCGCAGACCACCAATTCCCTGCTACCAAACCCAGTGCCACCTTCGCAACTAGTACCACCCTCGCAATCTGTGAACCTATATCGACCAGGAAACATCCACCCAAATTCCATTCAAGGAGCTATCCGGCAACTTCGTCATCGGGATGTGTTCCGTCAAGTTCCCGCTGCAGTTCCAGCAGTTGAGCCCCAACCCATAGAGGTGTCCGACGATGAAGACAGAAGTTGGCTTAGCCTTCGTCCCCCAGGAGAGCCCCAGCAAGAGTAGGCCCATCTGTGGCTCCGGCAGTGAGCGAAGCCAGGAGATGCCGCGAGTATGTCTGTGGCGCAGACTGTTTCTTCGCCTGCGTCTAGGATTAGGACTCTGTAGTTCGGAGTGAGTTGTTGCTGTTAGCTGCCTAGTAAGGCTGCGTGTTGTTGTATGATTGTACTGCTTGTACTGCTTGTGTTTGTGTGCTGTGTAATGTTATGTATGCTTGTTTGCTCTGTGTGCTTGGTTCAGCCGTCACTCTGTTAAGCAGAAATGTTTAACAGAGCTGGCAGTGGATTCTTAACAAGATTTTAGTCAGTAGAGCACTTACACCTAATAACAACTGACTCGTCTGGAGTCTCTAATAAAATGCGAGCTGGTGTAGGTGAATGTATACCAGGAGTACATACACCCACTAGCATTAAAACACCTTAGTGTAATCTGTTCGATATGTTTCTTTCTTCTGCCTGCATTTTGCTACCATGTGCATTCTGCATCTACTTGCATATTATTCTGAATGGATTGCGTGTGCATCGTGTGAGCAATGTCCGCACGCCAAGTTTCTTGTCCTGAGTACAGTCGCAGCAGTACTCGGGCAGAATGCAAAACCGCCTATCCGTGCTTGCTCCATTTGCCAGTTTTCCCGAACCAGCGTTCTGGAAAACCAGCCCTATCCAATAATTCCCCGGTCCCAAAATCCTTTCCGAGAACCTGGTTGCAATCTCGGAGAAATTCTGAGAAATTTTATTGAGCATAAACCATTACAACCCTTCTAGTCCAAGATCTAAACCCTGATGCTACCCCAACACCCACCCATTGTGGATGTCGTTCAGCAAGGAGCAACCAGCAGCGTGGCCTCCACACTGGTAGAGCTCCGCTGACCGCACCGCATTAACCCCAGACCCAGCGGCGCCTATGTCACCGTCTGGTGTGATGCTGACAGACCGCCCCCTTGCCGCCGCAGCCCACGCTTATTCCGCCGGCCTGAGACGGCGTAGTTGACCCCCAGCCACCCCTCTGGCAATGGCATCCCGGCGATCATCGAGGATAATCGGGCACAGCAGCAGTGAGGAGCCAACCAATGCCGCCAGCATACTAGCCAAGAGGATCGTGATCAGCTCCGAGCCCATGCCCGCCATTAACGCTTCGCCTCGCGCTCCTGCAACCAGAAGGAGAAGGAAAAGGAGGAAGAAGAAGTGAGGTAGGGTGCGAGGAGGTAGGTAGAAATAAGAAAACCGCGGCCGTTTTTATAGCCCAAGTCCGGTGTACGGTGAGTGAGGACCAGGGGACCACGCATCGCTCAATCATCGGCATCCAGGAGGCGAATCCGCGAGCAGTGCCGACCGGCGTCGGCCCGCGATGGGAGTGCTCTCTGCGTTGGCGTCGTGCGTGCCGCGCACTACCATCGTAGGGTGCTTTGCGCCCTAGGAGCTAGGCATGCGCAGTGCCCAGCCGCACTCAGGACAGCGCGGGAGTGAGAGAGAGCCGTTGGCAGGAGAAAGAAGAAGAAGGCTGCCAGTGGGCCCTGGGCCCACCCGACAGCGAGAGGGTCCACTGTTCATTAGGGTACCCTGAGCATTTTTGGAAAAGGGAAATCTTGCTTTTTCTAAAAATGTCAGAGTTACCCAGTGGCCCCTACCTGTGGAGTAGATCCCGCGATATCCGTATCTCGATTTGGGTGTACCAGCTTTCGGTACTCTTAACCCGGTTGTTCTCAACCACACGGTTAAGACCCAACCCAGAGGTTTTTCCAGGAGGCGTAATTTTTTCTAAGCGAACCCTAGGAATCTCAAGGACGAGATTCTTCTAAGGGGGGAAGGTTTGTAGCACCCCAAAAATTGGGTTATCGATTTTTGTGCTATTATTCCTTCCTAGCTTTTCTCTGCCAAAATTTTTCCTCTGGAATCTGCTAAATAACCAGGTGAATCCAGACAATCCCCAACCTCTCAGTGCCTTTCCCATGTTCTTGTGCCAGCCAATCCTCCGTCAGTAAACCTCGAATCTCTTTCAAACCCTAGTTCCAAAATATTGGAACTGGAAATCCTGCATTTGTGTTTACAAAGGAGCTATCATTTGCCTTGCTCTGTTAATCCTCCCAAAATTTCCAGAGATCCTCCTTCTCTCATACACCCAAGATGTGCAAAAATATTGGCAAGTCATATGCAATATTTCTCATCTAGAATTAATTCCTTTTTCAGCCTTTCTGAGGAATTAAATCCAGGAAAATATCTATACATTTCCCAAGCTCATGAAAACTTGTGGAGATATTCTTTGTGATCATATTGAGCTCTCATAAAAGTATTGGCCATAATTAAATAGTGGAAATTGCATTTTCCTATTTAAAGCCAATATCTCAATTTGGGGCCTTTCCAAAGGAACTACCATTTTGGTAGCTAGGAAAAATCCCAAATAATTTATGGAGCTTTCCCAGCTCAAATCATCACCATTTCCAGCAAAATATCAGGTTCCACAATTCAAAATTTGAGCACAACACCCCTTTGCAAATTCTGTCCAGATTTCCTGTTTGCAAAGGAAGTGCTTGATCCCTTGATCTCCTTGGGCTGAAATTTTGCAGGGTGATTCATTATGACATATTACCCTTGGAAATCAAAAATCAGCCCATTCCATCTAGCCAATCTTCCTGAGCAAATTATCGAAGTTTCTGTCCAGATTGGAGCACTGTGAAGCAAGTACCATTTCTACTTATGCAAATGGTATGAAATTTTTACAGTGCCTCCATTTGCCTAAATTATTGGTCTCCTCCAAATTTGGGCCATTTTCATCCAGTCATTTTTCCCCAGCACCCTCATTTCCAATTCTGCCCAGAATGCCAAGTTGCAAAGGAAGTATCATCTAGAGTTGCTTGTTTGAGCTGAGATTTGTCTAAGTTAGTCACCTTAGTGGATGTTTAACCCCTGACCAAGATCAGGCCAAGAGGTGCACTGTGGTGGCCACACCACAGCACAAACAGGTTGCTGTTGGCAACTATTTGACCTCGGCTCAGTCACCTCAGACCTCTCTAGAGCTAGTTAGCCGCATAGGTCATTTCAGCGAAGGAGGGAGAAGACACCAGACGCATTTTGGCGTCGAGCAGGGCATGGCAACGCCGTGGCCACGCGGTGACCACGGGCAGAGCATGCCAAAACCGCGCCCTATGCGCCAGAGCCTTCGGGAGCCCTCCCTGGCACGCCATGGCTTGTCCGGGAGCGTCAGAGAGCTCCCCAGCGCGTGCGTGACCCTTCCGGAACCCTCTCCATCTCGTCCCCTAGCCGTGGCCGCCTCTGCCGCTGTCCCAAAGCCTCTGCTGCCATCCCGAAGCTCCGGCCGCCGTCCCGCTCCTTCCCGAGCCTTTCCCCGAGCCTATTTAAGCGCGTCCCCGAGCCCTCCTTCTAGCGAGCAAGTCCCAGCCCCTCCCTCGAGCTCCCGGAGCTCCTCGCCTCTCCAATGGCCGAAGATCGCCGCCGGACCTCCGCGGCGATTCCAGCTTCGTGGCCCTCCCCCTCTCTTCTATCCACGGATAGAGCACTCCCCAGAAGCTCGCAAGGTCGCCGCCGTCCCTTTCTTGGTCGGGGAAGCCCCGCTGGCGTGGTCCCCCTGCAGCCTCTCAGCTGCCGCGGCCCTGTCTGTGGCGAGGGCGCTGTAGGCCGCCCCAAGCGAGCTCGCGGCCACCCTCGGGCGCGGCCGGACCCTCTGCGATCGTCGACCAGCCCCCGGGAGCAGCCGGTCGCCGGCTGCGTTGGCCACCGAGGCCTCTTGTGCCCGCGTCGGGAGCTTGGAGACGACCCAAGGATGGACGAGAGAGAGAGGATAGGGTGGGTCCCGCCCATCAGCCAGAGGAAAAAGTCAACCAGGCCCGTGCGTCAGTTTAAGTGAAGGCGTATTCACGAAAATACTTCTTCTGTTCATCGGAAGCGTATTCGCAGGAAGGCGCCTTCTCTTTTTCAGCCGGCGGCCGAACCTGTTAAATAGTGAGCGTTCACTCGTTAAGGACTGAAATGGACACTGTTTTGCCCATTTTACAGCCTAACGAAGGAACGATCGTATCTCCGCAGCCGTAACTCCGATTGAGGTAAAACCAACGCCCACGTCTTCGTCTCGTCGAGCCCGTTCCGATGGAATCATTTTCATAATATTTTCACACAGTGGAAATGACCATTTTTCCCTTGCCCTATATCTGGCCCCTCTGTGAGGAAATCCTTTCGGCGAATTCTTCCTGGAGGTGATCGCACTTCTTCCCGGCATATTCATTGACCCCCAGGCAAGCCAACCTCTTATCATGAGCTCCGGACTTGCGTGATGACTTTGCTTGCACCCTGTGTGTTTATTATATTACATCCGTATCACCTGTTAGTCCGCATTTGCATACACTGTTGTGCCACCCGTATTAGATGTTAGCACCACTTTTCATCTAAGGTTATGACTTGTTCTCATACTTTGCCATGCTAGTAATAATAGTGCTAATGACATAGTCATGTTATTACTATGGTTGATCTCATGCCATGACTATCAGTACTATGATCTTGCTATGCTAGCACTTACAGTTGTCGGTGAAATGGCGCGATGATGGATATGTTGAGCTGGATTAATAAAATGAACTTAGTGGTTGATCTTGAGTCACCTGTCCGGGCTTACCCGTCCAACCACATTTGCCGGTATGGGACGGCCTTGACTTGGTCTGATCGCGGGCTCTTTCACTGGTACCTCCAGACAGGGAGGGTTATGCGTGCGTGCTACCCTGATCAGGTAGGCGGCGATAACCCTGTGCGCCAGTTGAGTTATGTGGGTACCCGTCCCCGTTTGGGACAGTTTAGTTTGGCCACGACGGTGGCAGGTGTCATGAGGACACAGGGGCCACCCAGGGCAAGACTCCGGGGGAGGATGATTGCCGGTGGTACGGTGGAGGAGTCACGGGTTAGGCAGGTTTCGTTGGAGCAACGCTGGTCCACCCGAATGGGATCACGAGGCCAGGTGCTCCATGGTGTGGGAAAAGTGTGCAACCTCTGCAGAGTGAAAAATCTATTCGAATAGCCACGTCCATGGTATTGGACAGCCCGTCCAGACCTCACTAGGTGGTCAACCGTAATGATGATAACAAGGATGGAGAAACTTGTATTGTGTTTGGAAGTCCTCATTGAGTCATGAGTATTTCGAGGGTTGTGGAACAACCCAGAAGAGAGTAAGTTTGTATTCGGTAACAGCAAGTACTTTAAGCACCTAGTGTGATTAATTCCATGCTATGTTAGGTAGATTATATGCCTGATCCATGTTATGCCCTGCTTGTTCCGTGTTTTCCTGTTAATTCCATGCCATGTTTAGAGTAATTATTATATAAGCGTAGGGCTTGCTTTGTCATCTGCTTGTTTGGATGCTATGTGTTTGGTTGTCTTGTGAGTACATTCAAAGTACTCACCTGGCCTTGCACGTGGCCAGTTGCAGGAGAAGAATCCGTCGTGCTAGATCGTAACCCAGCCAGTCCTGTGAGTTATAGAGCCCAGCCAGAGACGTCGTTGCCAAGACTTCCGCCGCCATTTAGTTAGCCTTGGAGCTGTGTAATATTTTTGTAAGCAACAATATTGTAATATCCCATTTCATATAATAAAGCCATTTTATGCCTGGAATTGCTGTATCATGTCTTTGACGTGCTACAGATCTTATCCTGGGGCTGGCATGCGTCGGCCCTCTATCGGGGTGCCACATGCATCTAGGTTACATGTCAGTCAGTGGAACCGGTCTCTTGTACGAGGACAAGTAAGGTTGGTCCGGGCCGCTTCATCCCACAATACCGCCGAATCAAGATAAGACTAAGGAGGTAAGCAATTTGAACATCAACGCCCATAAACCCTTTTGTGTTCCGGTCGTGCATATCATCTACGCATAGACCTAGCTCATGATGCCACTGATGGGGAACGTTGCATGGGAAACAATTTTTTTTTCGTACGAACACCCAAGATCTATCTATGGAGATGTATAGCTATGAGAGGGGAGTGCATCTACATACCCTTGTAGATCTCTAAGCAGGAAGCGTTAAGAAACATGGTTGATGTAATCGTGCATCTTCCCCATCCAATCACGATCCGTCCCGATCTAGTGCCGAACGGACGGCGTCTCCACATTCAGCACACGTACAACTCGATGACGTCTCTGCCTCCTCGATCCAGAGCGCGAGCGCGGAGTAGTAGATGAGTTCTCCGGTAGCATGACGGTGTGATGGCGGTGGTGGTGGAGCAGTCTGACCAGGGCTTCACCAAGCACTGCCGCAGATGCGATCGGAGGAGAAAACGATCTAGGGATAGAGGGAGGGCTTCACCTATGGCTTTGTGGTGCAGCTGCCCTACCTCTCCCTCTCGATTTATAGGAGGAAGGGGTTGGTAGGGCGCCAGCCCAAGCCCCTCCTCCAAGGGAGGGTCGGCCGACCAAGAGGGAGGAGTCCCCCTCCAACAAGGGAGGTGGGCGCCCTAGGGGAGGAGTCCCTCCTCCCCAACGCACCTCCCAAACTACCACTTGGGCGCATGGGCCCTGAGGGGTGGGGATCCCAGCCCACCAGGGGCTAGTGCGCCTCCCTCTACAGCCCATGTGCCCCCCCGGAGTGGGTGGACCCCCCAGTGGACCCCCGGAACCCTTTCGGCACTCTTGCAACAATACCGGAAAAACCCGAAACTTTTCCCAAACCCGAATACCACTTTCCTATATATCAATCTTTACCTCCAGACCATTCCGGAACTCCTCGTGATGTCCGCTATCTCACCGAATGTTAAGCGTGTAGACCCTACGGGTTCGAGAATCATGTAGACATGACCGAGACACCTCTCTGGTCAATAACCAATAGCGGGACCTGGATGCCCATATTGACTCCTACATATTCCACGAAGATATTTACCGGTCGAACCATGATGTCAAGGATTCAATCAATCCCGTATGCAGTTCCCTTTGTCCATCGGTATGTTACTTGCCCGAGATTCGATCGTCGTATCTTCATACCTAGTTCAATCTCGTTACCGGCAATTATCTTTACTCATTCCGTAATACTAGAGACTAACTCCTTAGTCACATTGCTTGCAAGCTTGTTGTGATGCTGTATTACCGAGAGGGCCCAGAGATACCTCTCCGTCATACGCAGTGACAAATCCCAGTCTCAATTCATGCCAACCTTCGGGTATAGCTGTAGAGTACCTTTATGATCACCCAGTTATGAAGTGACTTTTGATACACACAAGGCATTCCTCCGATGTCAGGGAGTTGCATGATCTCATGGTCATACTATAAAGAAAGCAATAGCAATAAACTAAACGATCAAATGCTATGCTTACAGTTGGGTCTGGTCCATCACATCATTCTCCTAATGATGTGATCCTGTTATCAAATGACAGCTCATGCCATGGTTAGGAAACCTTAACCATCTTTGATCAACGAGCTAGTTTAGTAGAGGCTCACTAGGGACACTGTGTTGTCTATGTATCCACACATGTATATGAGTTTCTGATCAATACAATTATAGCATGGATAATAAATGATTATCATGAACAAGGAAATATGATAATAACCACTTTACTATTGCCTCTAGGGCATATTTCCAACACTTCCATGGTGAAAGATCCGTTGTTCTTCTCAGCAAGAGGAATGTCTCTGGTGGTCCTCTTGGGCTTGGGGCCAGCTGGCTTCCTGGGAGCAGTTGGCTTGGCCTTGGAGGGTGGCTTGCTAGGCATAGCATCAGCCAACAACTTCTTCTTCTTGGAAGGAGGAGGTTTTGCAGCTGGTTCTTCCTCTTCCTCTTCCTCATGCTCAGCTGGGTCCTCAAACATAGAAGTTGGTCTGCCAACCACAAGAACAATTATCTTCCTCTCTCTCTTCTTCTGAGTTGGCCTCTTAGCCATGGACTTGGTGTGCCTAGAGGAGGTAGGATTCTCAAGAGTGATAGTCATCCCTCTCTTGGAAGTATCAGGAGCCCTCATGTCATCTGTGCTGGCATATTCCTTCCTTATGGGCCTCCTGGAAGAAGTGACCTCTTTAGAGTTTTTTTGGCAGCTCTTTCGTTCTTTTCTTGCTGCTTTCTGGCTATCAACTCCTCAGGCACAAAATCAGCATCCACCTCATCTAAGTTGAGCTTTCTCCTGGCCGTAGTGTCTTCCTTGGGAAAACCATGAGAACTGGGAGTGCCATGGTCTTATGAAGAAGATCTAGCCTCTCGGCTAGTACCTGTTTCCTGATCAACACTTTGTTCCCTGAAATCATTCACACTGTCCTATGAACCAGACATGCTATCCCTATGAATAGATGTAGAAGAGTGGAGGGGATATGCATCACAAAACGCAGACATTTTGCAAAAATTGAACTCAAAATCCTAGTTTCATAATTCTGTCATATGGGTTTCAGTTCCACCGAGATTTAATTTTCGGAGCCTTCGAGACGGACTTTTATCTTAACAGAAACTTGGCCACCTTTTCGGTTTCACCGAAAAAGGTGACTCGGTCTCACCGAAAAAGGTGACTCGGTTTCACCGAGAAAGTTCTCAGAAACCCTAAACCTGAATCGTTAGTGCCGACTCGTTTTCAGTTCGTGACACCAATACGCATAGGGCGGAACCCTAAACCTAAAATCATTCGTCCAGCTAATCTATTTGAGTTTTCTCGTGGATAGGAATATTGCAATCCATGGCAAGAAGATGAACACAATCTATTGCAGAAGAATCGGAGTTGGGAGTGCAAGAGGGGCCGAGATCTTACCCTAGTGCGGGGAAGACCTCGCTACGGCGGCATCGGCGGAGCAGATTGCGTTGACGGTGGCGGACGCCGGTGGCGAGGGTGCACGGGAGACAAGATTGAAGTCCAAAGACACGAGCGGCGGCAGCAGGGGGTTGCGGGAAACCAAGTGTTTGAAGAATTTTTCAATCTCGGGTCTGCGGGTATATATACCCTCCTAGTGTCGGTAGAACCGATGCCAAAATTTCAGTGCCACCGAGTCTCTTAACTGCCAGAAAATAGAGAAACTTGGTGAAGCCGAGATTATAATTTCCGTTGTACCGACGTTCAAAAACCAGATCAACCCTAGTGCTTCAGTGAAACCGATTTTGTGGAGTTGGTTACACCGAGTGGCACATGGGAGGTTTTGGAAGTTAGCTCTTGTCGAAAAGGAACTCCGAGTGCTCCTCACACAGAGGGTCCGAAAAGTGCTTGCTCAAATTTGGTGATGAAGCATGAATAGAATTTGAGACGAGAAAGCATAGATAGCTAGAGGGAGGTACTTAGGCATTCTTATATATCCAATTGGCCAAACAAAATGAAAGCCAAATAACACCAATTGGATATCCTTGAATGAGCAAAAATATGAATACCAACATGCTCACACATTAAAATGTCAAATGAAATATGGCAAACATGCAAAACCACTCTAGTATCTAGCAAGCACTTTGGCGATGACGGAGTCATCTATATATAAGTATATTGACTTAGGTGCCAAGTAAGAGTACTTGATCATAGGTCATACTCATCATTTTAAGCACAAGTGGGGTTGCCACTTTTACATAAAGCTTTTAGTGTGTTCACATCTTAAGAGATGCTTTGACTCAAGTCTTAGAGTAAAGGTCCCCCTTGATGTGACATCCCCCCTAAGAGGGATAAACTAACCTTGGGTTTGGTCATTGAATACTTCATGTAGGTGTTGTAGTAGTGGATGCTCATAGTTGATGAAGATCATCTTGAGTTGGGGGTAATCCTTGTTGTTTCATACTCTTCTCACCTACATGGGTTAGTCCCACACAAGGAACAAATACAAGGATATCTATGGACATGGAGTGAAACACATTTAGATGATGTCCATTTATTCTTTAATTACCTTGTCCCTTGCTTACCTACGAGGGATTTGTGACTCCTTGAACTATTGCATAAAGTTGGAGTTGATTGCATTAGTTCTTGCCAATGATGGATGTGAGTGAATTTTGTTGGCAGAGTCACCCCTCGAGAACTACTCTAGTTCTTCTTCTTTGGGACCCACATCTACTTGATGGGGATCCTTGGGGTTGAAGTAGCACTTGTTGAAGTAGAGCTTGTAGTAGCCTTGGGAACCCACTTGACCATGGCTTGGGATTCGTCTTCAAATGTGTCAACCTCCTCTTGAAGCTTGTCCTTGCCCTTGAGCTTGTGGTCTTGTGGTGGAAGGCCACCTTGGTCTTTTGTTCCCTTGGGGAGTGTAGGATCATACTTCTCCCTTTGAGTAACAAACTTTGGCTTGGGGTATTGACCGTCTTCCCATTTAACTCCATTGGCGTTGGAGTAGCCAATGCCTTGGTTCTTCCGGTGTTTTCCATGCTTGCGTACAATCTCCTCAAATTGCTTACTTCCGGCAAGACTCTTCTAGACACATTTTTTCTACAATTCCTTTCAATAAATCGTTTTCTTGCTCAAGTGTAACTTGGATAAGATAATCATTACTGGAATCAATAGAACTACTAGAAGCAACATCATTGGATTTAGCATTAGTGTTATTGCCACTAGATGAAGAACCTTTCTAGCCTTTGTTATTAGATTGCTTAGATTTAACTTGTGGAACAAATGTAGACAAGAGTAGTCATTTGGCAAGATAAGGAGACCTCTTCTTTCGAAGATCATCATTGATAGCTTTAAGAAACTCATGCTCTTGCTCTAAATTTAGCTTCTCGAACCCTAGCTTCTCATAGTTCTTAGAATCTCTCTATGATCTTCTTGAGTAGATTCATGAGCTAACTTAAGAGTGTTTAGTTCTTTAGTTAGACGCTCAATCTCCTTCTTATCATCATCACACGACTGATCTTGACTAGCATGATTATTATCAAGTTCACTTTGGCTAACATCACTAGTTTTATCAAAGAGCAAGTCATCATGTCCTAATAAGTCATCCTCATCACTATTGAAGTCAATGTATTCGGGGTGTGATACCTTGGGACCTTTAGCCATGAAGCAACTTCCACTTCCTTCATTTGGTGAATCAAATATGTCATAGGAGTTGGAGATTATGAGTGCTATCCGGCAACACCTTCATTTTGACTATAGTCGGAGTTGGAGTGGTAGCTTCTCACGGATTGGTTGTTGGAACCGGAGCCAGAAACCCATTCACCAACATGAGTTTGATGTCCTATTCTTGTGTAGATCTTGGTGTACTTGTCCTTCTTCCCCAAGTCCTTGCTTCTCCGGAAGGGTCTTTGTTCATAGCGATCTTCTCTACTCCTTCTCTCTCTATGATGTGACTCATCTCTTGAGCTTCTTCTTCTAGGTGACTCTTCTCTTGTTTTGTGGGAGGCCGTGCACTCATTGGAGTAGTGTCCGGGCCTTCCACAATTGCAACAATTCTGGTCAGGACTAGAGTAACGCTTCTCTTGATATCTTGAGTTGGAGCTTCTCTCTTTGCCTCTACTCTTGTAGAACTTGTTGAACTTCTTGACCATGAGGCTTATCTCTTCATTGGTAACAAGGTGTTCACTTGAAGTAGTGGGAGTATCACTTGTAGCTTTGTATGCACTGCTTGACTTGGTGTGAATTTCTTCTTTGTCCTTGAGTGACATTTCATGAGCAACAATCCTTCCAATGACTTCCGTAGGCTTGAGATCTTTGTAGTTTGGCATCATTTGGATGAATGTGCACACGGTGTCGTACATTCCATCCAAGGCCCTAAGGATCTTTTTGATGATGAATTTGTCGCTCATCTCTTCACTTCCTAAGCTGACAGTCTCATTTGTGATGAGAGCAAGCCTAGAGTACATTTCTGCGACTACTTCCCCATCCTTCATCTTGAACTTGTAAAGTTGACTTTGTAGCATATTCAACTAAGATTCCCTGATGGATTCAGTACGTTCGTGCATATCAACCAAAGTATCCCAAATTTCCTTTCCATTCTCAAGACGACTTATCTTGTTGAACTCTTCGGGGCATAAGCAGTTGAATAGAATGTTGCATGCTTGAGCGTTGTATTGCAACATCTCCATTCCGCGGTCGCTTCACGATCCAGTTCCCTTCCATCACCAAGGAATTCACTTTGCAATCCAACACGAACAACAACCCATACGACAGGGTTATGACCAATAATATGCATTTTCATTTTATGCTTCCAACTAGAAAATTTTGTACCATCAAAATATGGACCTCTATGATGATAATTTCCCTAACTAGACGCCATACTCTCCTAGGTTGTGAAACCAATGCAATGAAGACCAAAGCTCTGATACCACTTGTAGGATCCTATGTATGTCTAGAGGGGGGAGGGGTGATTAGACTACTTGACTAAATTAAAAATCTAACCTTTTCCCAATTTTAGTTCTTAGCAAGTGTTGGCAATTGTAGACGGTCAAGCACACCCTACAAATGCAAGTCTAAGAGTATATCAGTGGAAAGTAAGACATGCACATGAAAGTAGAGGGAGGGGATAGGAGGATCAAACGCAATTGGAGACACGAATGATTTTCCCGTGGTTCCGATAGGTGGTGCTGTCATACGTCCACGCTGATGGAGACTTCAAGACATGGAGGGTAGCGGTCGCGAGAGTCCATGGAGGGCTCCACCCTTAAGGGTCCACAAAGTAGCAACCTCGGCTATTCCATCACGGCTTACATGCACAAAGGACTAGCCTCACTATGGGTAGATCTTCATGAAGTAGGCGATCTCCTTGCCCGTACAAACTTCTTGGTTCAACTCCACACACGAAGAAGGAGGCTCCCAAGCGACACGTAACCAATCTAGGAGACACCACTCTCCAAAAGGTAATAGATGTGGTAACAATGATGAACTCCTTGCTCTTGTGCTTTAAAAGATAGTCTCCTCAACACACAATCACTCTCTCACAGATTTGGCTTGGTAGAAGAGGTTGATTGGATGGAAAGCAACTTGGAGAGGCTAGAAGTCAAGATTCATATGTTTGGGGTGGAAGATCTTGATCTCAACGCATGAGTAGGTGTCTCTCTCTCAGAAATATGGATGGGACTAGTGTAGGTATGTTGTGAGTGCTTCCTCTACGAGTGAGAGGTAGGTGGAGGGGTATATATAGGCATCTCCAAAAATCCAACCGTAACAACTTTATTGCCCAACTCAGTGAAACCAATCCAAAAACTCGGTTGCACCGACTAGTCCAAAATGTTGCAACTTTTGGCTTCTTTGTGAGACCGATATATAAATCTCGGTGGGACCGGAATGGGTGACCTAGGCAATTTTCAAATCTCGGTAAGACCGATTTCCAAAACTTGGAAATTCCGATTCTTAGAAATGGCTTACCAGGAAGTTGGTCACTGGTTTCGGTTGCATCGAAAGGAATGTTGGTGTCACCGAGACCTCAAGGTTTTGGCTTAGGATCTTTCTAGGGTAAAACTCGGTAGGGCCGGATATGAAACTTGGTGGCACTGATTTTAGTGGTAGGGTTTAGACAAAGAATTTGTGGGAGAATTTCATGTGTATGTTTGGTGGCTAATCTTTAAGCACTTGAGCAACCAGACCATCATAGAAACCTCATCCCCTCTTAATAGTATGGCTTTCCTATGAACTCAAAAGTGATTTCTCACAAAATGTAAAATGTAGAGTCTTCAAGCTTGTTGCTAATAGATGTTCCTTGCATCTAGGGTATCTCCTCACAATCCTTTTGCCAATCCATTTCATTGAACTTTTCCTGAAATGTCCTTTGTAGAAATATTAGTCTATGGGGACCCCGACTCATAAGTCGTGGTCACCAAATGTACGTGCACAGTGACCCCAGAGATCAATGCTCACTGAACACACAGAAACTGAAGAACAAGAGTCTTACATCCATTTCATACCGTTTGTACTCATATATGGCCTATATGGCCAAGTCTTCATAATCTCGCAGCAGAAATCTTCAACGATAGTGTGAACCCATGCCATCTGCCTTAACCCTATAGGCATTCTGACTAGGAAGCGTCCTAGTTCGCATGTTTGTCACCAATGAACTCTTCACCATATTCCTTCTCTTCCATGACTGGCCAATTAAATATCTAGTGACAAGCCAATGAGTACTTTGAATGTACTCGCAAGCGACCCATGTTTGGAACAAGGCAGTAACAATGCATGATATAGCTCTAAGTAGGTAATTTTGCAGAAAGCTATTTTTTGTGCAGTGACATGATCAAATTACTTATGTAAGCATGCATCAATAGTTGGAAGATATCCATATGAACAAGTTACATATATCATCATAAGCAGGGGTTGAACATCTCATGTTCAGTCATCATGTCAAGTCATCCGACTTAACTCAAGTATCAACTTTGTCACACACACACCAATTTTTTGAGAAAACATCTGGACATAGTTTAAGAAGGACCTCCAACTATCCATGACCGTGGGCACGACTATTCAAATAGTTTTACACTCTGCAGAGGTTGTGCGCTTTACCCACAAGACTCGGGGAACTTCCGTGTCATCAACCAGGGGTAAATGGTAAGTTCATTTGGTCCTGATCACAAGTTTTCATCTTAATTGAAGAAAGTTGATAATGCAAACTTGGTAAACCCTAAAAATCAACAGAATCGGTTTTCTGTAGATCTAGGCATGCTAAACTAATCTCCTAAATGCACCACTTGGTGTAGTAGCATTATTTGGGGATTAGAACATGTACACAAAGTTTGGGGGCAATAGGAGAAACTTCACAATGTAAAGTTGCTCAAATTTGATTCTGGACAGAGAGGGTTTTGGACTATTTGGGTGAAGCAAATCAATTGGGATTGATATGAAACTTTTCAATATCATCACATATAACATGTGTGACTTTTTGAAATTTTCCTGGATTTTATTGAGAATATTTCCAGTAGAAATATTTCAAAAGCTTTATTTAAGCAGAAAGGGTTTTGGAGGGTTTTGTCCAATATTTTGAACATGACCATGTGTTGAAACTCACATATATGGAAAATATATGTTCACTGAGTTTCCCTAAATTTTCTCAAATATTTTCAAAGCATTTAAATAATTTTTCCCTATAAAAGACCATTTGTGGCCTTAAGAAAAAGCCTTTACATAAAATATGAAAATAATCTTTAAAAATAATATTTGGTGATTTTGGGAAGTCTTGTATATGATAGGATCCAAATAAAATATGTGGGGCAAAATATCCACCCTAATTTGAGGACTTGTAGTACAAACCTCAATTCAGGTGTTTTTGAAAACCTAAATTGAATAAATGCTTTTTGGCCAAAATAATATTTGATAAAAATAGTTTTAGGTCCTATACACATGGTATGATCATTGGACAAAAGTTTGGATCAAGGAAAAGAGTTCTTGAGGGTAGGAGGAAGTTTCATGAATATAGAGCACAAGCAAGCAATCAAACAATCAGCAATAAGCAATCAAGTCAAACATCACAAGCACACAAAACGTTTTATTTGATCCTAATTTTTGAGTTATGTCAACTTAGTCAGGAGAGGCAAAACACAGGGTGTGACAGGCCTACCCCCCTTACAAGAATCTCGTCCCCGAGATTCCTAGGCTAGGCGTAGAAAAGGTGCGGGAATTCAGTGGTGAGCTAGTCTTCACGTTCCATGTTGCTTCCGCTTTGGTGTGGTTGCCCCACTATCCCTTGAACTGCTTGACGATACGTCTTCGAATGCATCGTTTGACTTCGTCTGAGAGGTGAACCGGGTTCATATGGTATGCTAGGTCTGACTAGGTGTTAAGGGCCTACCGAACGGGGTTTGGGCAAAGGTCTGGCTTGCGCGTGTATCCCAAAGTCGGAATACTGGGCAAAGTAGTGTGTCTACGTGCTGGTCATGGGGTTGCTCACTTTGGTTAGTGACATATGGATGTCTCGCTCTAGCCAAAAATGGCCAAGGTCTTGGCATAGCTTACCGATGACAGGGAATCGTCGACTTCGTTGGAGCAGTTGATCTTCCGGCGCTCGTGGGCTTCAAGAATAAGGACATCAAAGTTTGTCAGCATAGGCTTCTCGTCGAGGTCTTCTGCTTGAGTGAGTTGCCTAGGTACGCTCTTCATCCACCTTTGGCCATTAGACTTCATTGTCACGGATGCACGTTTCTAGCGGGGTCTTCGAGTGCTTGGTCTATCTGTCTCTTCATTGCCATCATGGACAGGTCTGGGTTGAGTCTCGTCCCTAAGACTAGCTTAGAGATTTGGTGGCGAAATGGTCCCTTCCATCTGAGAGGGTCTTTGAGGGGTTTTAAATAAGCTGACTATCCAGAAGTATAGAATAGCCATCTAGTCCCCAAGGTCTAAGGCTTGGCAAGCGGGGTGAACTACCTTTGACAGGTGGTTTACCATGATCGAGTCAGGGTTTACGCCTTAAATTGGATAAAAAGGGGCTGGTAACGAAGTCATGTCAGTCGTCCACTCCATTCCAGGCATCTGAAAGGAGTAGGGACGTCATGATCATCGTATACCATCAAAGCGGCGAGGGGTGTTATCAACTTATCGGTTCCTTCCTAGTTAGGAACTGATAGGTGACTACTTAAAATAAGGGGATCCTTAATCCTCTTGATGTCCCAGGGCTTCATCGTGCTTGAGCGTCGGTGCTTCTTGATATAGTCTAGCTGATGTAGCCAGCAGAGGAGTGGTGGTTGACTTCTCTTGCTTCCTCTTCTTCGTCTTCGTGGCTTCCTAACCGTAGTGGTTCTCCATCTTGCTTGGCCAAGAACGTCTTCTGCTGCAGCGAAGGTGCTTCAAGGAGTCCAACTTCTGTAAGGTAAAACCTTACACTTTGAGAGGCAGGGCAGTTGGTGCTTTCGGGGCTTATCCAAATAGGACTAAGGTGTTCCTTTGGGTAGATAAGTATGTCACTCGTGAGGACACCAACATATTTCCCCAAGTATCACACAAGCACATTGCTCGTGGGATATGTGAGAGGAGCGGGCTTTTGCTCTGGATGGTCACTAGTCCAGGGGTTTGGGGTCCATTGTAATCTAGTTCTTTGTGTCCACCTTCCTTATGGAAAGGAGTGGGTGGTGGTCAAGGTGGAGTACTGGCTATAGTCTTTTGACTTAGAGACAAAGACTATGGTCGTGATCTGACTATGTCGTGGCTCGATAAAGCTTAGGAGTTTCAAGGATCATAGGATGTGAGTGAACTTCTATCATCTTATCCTTGCGCACAGTTCTTAGATGCCAATAGTCCTACCTATTTCTCCAAACAAAATCACCTTATATCATCGAAGGTATTATCTCATATAAGTCAACTCCAATATCACTCATGCTCTACTACTCCATGGTTGAGAGAAGGACTAGACCAAAATCACATATGTATACTATAGCTAACTCACATATATCCCTATATAAAAATCCTCGAGGAAGTATACAAGCTGCTAAGCTTGACTGTGATGCTACAAATCCAAGTATTCAGCTAACACATCCAAGGTCTAAGGTGTTGCATCTCTATGCTAAGGAAACACATAATATACCAATCCAAGATCTCGTTTCCTTCCTACGAATCCAGTTAATCGACCCATGAATACCATCCACTATTACATGATCTATTACTGCTACAAATCCAATACCGGTGACGTTCCATATATCTCCAGATTTGCTAAATCCCCAAATCCCAGAAAGAACTATCTCATCATAGTATAACCAGCAATCCCCATCATGATTACTTAGTAAACTCCGATGTTAGGCGCATATGGATCCTTGAATCAATTCTGACAACCATCCAATATCCCTGGTTTGTCTCCCACCGAGAAACATGGTATCAAGATCAAGATCATTGGACTAAATCCAAATTACTCCGAACCATGTAGTTTCATTGATCCTGAGCACCTATTAGAATCACCTATTTAAATCCAAGGTTTACATCTAGTAAGAATTCCCTACTAGTTACTCCGGCCACTATCGTATCACCATCCATCCACTATAATTATTACTTGCCAAAGTCAAGTCATTAATCCACAAAGAATTTCAGCTTGTGATAATATTGTCCTACTAAATCTAAGTTACTCAAGGGAGAAGTACATCAGGCTGCTCTATTAACTTAGATCCACCAAGTTCATCTACCAACATAAGGGTCTTACGGTCCACTAAGGGGGCCTAGCTACATCCTCAAGACACATATTATATTCACCTCAAACCATTGTCACAAGTTGTATTTCCTTAGAGCGATCCTCCATATAGCATCTAGGTTCTAGTGCTAGCATAAGAATGAAAGATGCTTGTTCACTATGATCACTAGCTCCATAATGAACCCAGTGCTAAGCAGGGGTTATTGGAGCTCACCAGGTGCTCTGGCAAATCCGTGTATTAAACACGTGATCAGAGGTTTGAGCTGGGGGAGCTTGTGAGGTCTAGGTTGGTCTAGGTACGGGCTACCAATCTTGAGGGAAAAGCAAAACTCTACGGGGTTGCGTCTGGTTGAGCACGTTGTAGTCGTAGTCTTCAATGCTAGTCATCCGTCGAGGTGGAACCTTGGTGCATCTTGTCTTGCTGGTCTTCAGTTGACGAGAAAGGTGAGAGTGAAGAGTAGCATAGAGGGGAGTGCCTAGGGGGGTGGTATAGTGCAAGTGAAATCAAATAAGTGCTGAAAAGGCCAAACACAATCAGTAAGATGAGGTAGGTGATATAGTCATGTACTTGTTTCCTAAGGCAAAAGTGCGACTTTCACCAAAATCCAAACAGATAAAACAAGCAATACACATCATGGTTCCATTTGAACCATCGCACGGACTCGACTTCGCATGGGGAATACACGACTCATCCTACCCTAGGGGTTCTCGGACTCAGTAGTCGTGCTTGCTTCGTGTCTTGGAGAGGAGTCCGCTCAGTCTTCTGGGTCTTCCTCGGGTGTCACTATGTCTCTGGTTGTTGTTCGTGGAAAGGATCCGGGTTGTGCCTGAAGAGTCCTTGACAACTTCGCGTCTGGTGAGTTGATGGCAAAGGTGGTTCCTCATGGCTGTCATTGAAGGGTCTTCTGTTGTCCTCGTAATCGTGTCAATGCCTTCTTGTCCTTCAAGGCGTCAAGAGTTCCAAGTGGGCAATCCTTTATGCAATGATATTACCAAGGCATGGTAGAGTTATAACCTACCGGTTACGTTGATGATAATATCGACACCAAGAGCGGGGGATGATGAGAACCGTTTTCCTGCTCACTACAGTGAGGCGGACCAAATGGTGAGGTTCTCATCCACCGGTGGTTGCCGACACAACAACGAAAAGGACAGGGTTGCTCTATTAGCGATGCATATCATGACATTGCATGTCTTGTGCCCTGGTCATCGAAGGCCAAGGTGGCATCATCCTGTGGCAGTGTCGAGGGTGTCACCATCTTTTGAGTCTTGACATTCTCATCCTTAAAGGGGTATCTTCTGTTAGTACCGTCTTGTCGTGGTGTCGTCAAACTTGTGTGAATGTCTGGCAAGGTGGCTTCCTTCCAGGTTAGCCACGTGGATTTCAAGTAATCCAGTGGTCAGGGGCACAAGGGTACTAACGACCGTTTGCAAGGTCTTGAAAAGTAGATGAGGAGAGCCAAAAGAAAAAAAATGGTGGAAGTGCTAAGGCACAATCCTTCAGTTTCTTTGAAAGCTTAGAGGAGATAAGAAATATGGTAGACTTTGCAAGTGATTTGAAGGGTCTGGGGGAAACAGTTTTGTCCAAACTAACGTCCATGCTAACTAAGGGCTTCCTACAGTCAGGATGGCTCTGATACCAGCTCTGTGGGGACCCCGACTCATAAGTGGTGGTCACCGAATGTACGTGCACAGTGACCCCAGAGATCAATGCTCACTTAACACACAGAAACTGAATAACAAGAGTCTTACATCCATTACATACCGTTTGTACTCATATATGGCCTATATGGCCAAGTCTTCATAATCTTGCAGCGGAAATCTTCAATGATAGCGTGAACCCATGCCATCTGCCTTAACCCTACAGGCATACTGACTCGAAAGCGTCCTAGTTCGCATGTTCGCCACTAACGAACTCTTCAACATATTCCTGCTCTTCCATGCCTGGCCAATTAAATAACCAGTGGAAAGCCAATGAGTACTTTGAATGTACTCGCAAGCAACCCATGTTTGGAACAAGGCAGTAACAATGCAAGATATAGCTCTAAGTAGGTAATTTTGCAGAAAGCTAATTTTTGTGCAGTGACATGATCAAATAACTTATGTAAGCATGGATCAACAGTTGGAAGATATCCATATGAACGAGTTACAGATATCATCATAAGCAGGGGTTGAACATCTCATGTTCAGTCATCATGTCAAGTCATCCGACTTAACTCATGTATCATCTGTGTCACACACACACCAATTTTTTGAGAAAACATCTGGACATAGTGTAAGAAGGACCTACAACTGTCCATGACCGTGGACACGGCTATTCGAATAGTTTTACACTCTACAGAGGTTGCACACTTTACCCACAAGACTCGGGGAACTTCCGTGTCATCCACGACTCGCGGTATATTACATACCCGAGGTAAGCACCCGAACAATGCCTTTCCCCTGATGATACTAAACAAAGAGTCCACTCATTGGCCCACGTCTTCAAGATGTACAAACACGAGCCTTGCTCAACATAGTACCATCCAGAAAGGGACACAACGGTGTGCTCGGTGCCTGTGAAGACATCGCATGGTCGCCCTACCAGGCACGACCCCGTATCGAGAGAGTAACTCATACTCTCCCGCCACTAGTAATGCGGGCTCTCTACTGGCATCGACCAAAGTAATCAACAAAGCCCCTTCCGATATAGGGGTAGAGTGGTCACACGTGTAAGGTTGGGACGGTCAGCATACCTTAAATCTAATCCGTTTTTGGAAACACACACACAACTTGCTCCGGTACACCACTTCTTTCTCAAGTGGTTACCTAGCTCAACACCATCTCCCTCGGGCATTAGTTGCACCCAACGGTGTTTTCGAAAAGTCTTTGAAAACACTTTTGTTTCCATCACCATGCATATCCCCAACCCATTTGTGTAGCATCTACTAAGCATCGTATCTATTCCCACCCGCACAACCCTCATAAGGAGGTAGGGTCATGCACGATGCAAGTATCAAGTGTAAAAGTATCGGAGGCATCCCACCGAAGTGGTCACCACATGACATGATCAACATCACGAAATAAAGTGCTATATGCCATGCAATAAAAGGGTTTCATAGTCATGGTCAAAGGGTTGCTTGCCTGGCTTATCAAAGTCTTCGAGGTCTTCACACGCTTCCCATGCACTCTGAGCACTTCGTCTACTTTGTGAACTATCGCCGGAAACAACCACAATAAGCAACACAACAAGCAGAGAAATAGAAGTGCTCTATAAATAGGAGTTTATTTTTCTTGGACATCTCTGGTCATAAGAAAAATAACCAAGGGGGTTTTATTGGATGTGGATCAAGGGGGAGTCTTGAATGGTGAAAATGAAGGAAATGATGATCCTATAAGATTTTCAGCTGGATTTGGAGTTGGGATGATTTTCCTATGAATTTCTCAAGGTGAAATAACTGGAAGATAGGGCTATTTACTAGATCCAATAGAATCAAGGCATGGAAAAAATGTTCACCATGGCTAGATAAACACGGAATGAATTTAGAATCATCTAGAAATTTGAACCACCTCATTTGGAGTTGATTTGGATGTCCTAGGAATTTTGCAAAGTGTGGTTTTCATAGTTCAAATTTAAATTTAAATTTAAACTATATAGAAATGTTTGCAGGAAAAATGTGTAGGCTACACTTTTGGATAGAGCATGATTTTTAGAAACACCTAGGATTTTGAATCATCCAATTTGGTGCTGAAATGAATTTATTATGGATTATACCATTTCTCTGGTAAAAGAAAAAGGGAAAGAGAACTACCTAATGGGCCTAATGCGCGCCATAGGCGCAGAATAGCCGCGCGTGCAATGGGCCGGCCCAGCGGCTCGGTCGAGCGCGCGAAGCCCGCCACGCCGAAAGCGCCCTCAGGAAGTACGCCTTCTCTTACCGAAAGCGACTTCCCAGGGGCCGCTTCCACTTACCGGCTGGGCCCGGCCCCCTGGTCACTTACAAACGGGGCCCGCCGGGTCCTTTCTCTCTCTCCCTCGGCCCCCTTCTTCTACCTCCCGCCAGGGGCTAAGAGGCGCTGGCCATCGCGCTTTCCGGCCACTCTACTGCACCGGCCATCGAGCCGGTGGCCCGGGCGGATGCCCCACTCCGTGCCGCGCCCGGGGATGGTGGTGCGGGCCGCGGGGGCGCCCAGAGGGAGCTGCTAGCCAAGAGGGAAGACGGGGGCATCTGCCGTTGCCGGGGAGCACGGCACGGCTTCAGGGACGGGGCTTGGGGGTGCCTGAGGATCTCCACTTGTCGAGGGAATCCCTCTGGAGCTGCGGGTTGAGGCGAGGGAGGACCGGCTAGCCCGGACTTGGACGGAGCCGAGCGGTGGCCATGCCGGCCGTGGTAGGAGAAGAAGGCCATGGGAGGAGGAGCGGGGATGCCCGGGAGCTGTCTAGGAGGGAGGTAAATGTGCTAGTGGCGTTCAGGGGGCTCTAGAGAAGGCAGAAATAGGAGGGTGACCGAGAGGGGCTCGAGTGCGCTTCGGGCACGGCGAGCACGCGTGCCAGAGCCGTCCTGGAGGCTTGCGAGCGTCGGGGAAGGGCGTGCGAGGTCAAGGGGAGATGCCCGGCGTGCTGGGGCACTCTGATATTGCCGACACGAGCTACAGGACAACTTTTGTCGGGAGAGCGCCGTTTTTGCATGCCTGTTGCGTGGTCACCACGCTAACGAGTGTCTAGGGCATCTTTTTGGTCGGCCAAAGTTGTCTGGCATGCAAGACATGCATGCTATAGGTTTCTGGTTAAGTTGCAAAGGAAATGGAGCTGGGTATGGGGGATTTTCACTGTGGGTAAGTTTGCAGCAGCAAAATGGAGGCTCATCTAAGGGGTTTGTACTGGAGGTCATTGGGGGTAAAACCTTGTCTAGGGTCCTTAGTTATGGAAGGACTACATGTCCACCAATTTCCAGATCAGGGAGATAAATCTACAGGGCACTTGTAGTACAAAGCTGCATTTACTGCCATAATCTGGTTTCAGATGATTTGCTCATATTTTCCACATCAGCATGCCATCTTTGGGTTTGGTTTGATGCATTAACATGCAAATGATGTTGTGGTAAAACTCGAGGCATTGATATGGGCAGAACTATAGGAGAGAGGAACGAGAGGTGCTGTTATGGTAAAAAGAGAGGGAAAAATAAGGGAGTTACCTCCCAAATGATTGATCAGAGGCCATGGCAAGGTTACTGGAAGTATAAGGGGGCTAGCCCATGTTGTGGTAAAAAGTTAGAGACAAGGAGAATCTTTTTGGGTCCACTTTCCTTGTCCACAAGCTTATGGATGAAGGTGTTTGTGTTGTGGTTGGGCTAAGCAGAGGAATCCTATGGCCTTGAGATTTACCAGGGGTAAATGGTAAGTTCATTTGGTCATGATCACAAGTTTTTAGCTTAATTGAAGAAAGTTGATAATGCAAACATGGTAAACCCTAGAAATCAATAGAATCAGGTTTCTGTAGATCTAGGCATGCTAAACTAATCACCTAAATGTACCACTTCGTGTAGTAGCATTATTTGGGTATTAGAACATGTACACAAAGTTTGGGGGCAATAGGAGAAACTTCACAATGTAAAGTTGCTCAAATTTGATTCTGCATAGAGAGGGTTTTGGAATATTTTGGTGAAGCAAATCAATTGGGATTGAGATGAAACTTTTCAATATCATCACATATATCATTTGTGACTTGTTGAAATTTTCCTGGATTTTATTGATAATATTTCCAGTAGAAATATTTCAAAAGCTTGATTTAAGCAGAAAGGGTTTTGGAGGGTTTTTTCCAATATTCTGAAAATGACCATGTGTTGAAACTCACGTATATGGAAAATATATGTTCACTGAGTTTCCCTAAATTTTCTCAAATATTTTTAAAGCTTTTAAATAAGTTTTCCCTATATATGACCATTTTCGGCCTTAAGAAAAAAGCTATAAATAAAATATGAAAATAATCTTTAAAAATAATATTTGGTGGTTTTGGTAAGTCTTGTATATGATAGGATCCAAATAAAGTATGTGGGGCAAAATATCCGCCCTAATTTGAGGACTTGTAGTACAAACCTCAATTCAGGGGTTTTTGAAAACCTAAATTGAATAAATGCTTTTTGGCCAAAATAATATTTCATAAAAATAGTTTTAGGTCCTATACACATGGTATGATAATTGGACAAGAGTTTGGATCAAGGAAAAGAGTTCTTGAGGGTAGGAGGAAGTTTTATGAATATAGAGCACAAGCAAGCAATAAAACAATCAGCAATCTGCAATAAAGTCAAACATCACAAGCACACAAAAAGTTTCATTTGCTCCTAATTTTTGAGCTATGTCAACTTAGTCATGAGAGGCAAAACACAGCGTGTGACATAGTCCTATGAAATATATGTTGTTATTAGTTACCAACACCACCTACGGAGAAGTTGTGCTTTTAGATGTGTATGTTGTTGCTTCTCTTAGTGGTGTCGTGTGAACGTCGACTACACGACACTTCACCATGCTTTGGGCCTAAGGGAAGGCATTGTGGAGTAACAAGTAGATGATGGGTTGCGAGAGTCACGGAAGCTTAAACCCCAGTTTGTGCATTACTTCATAAGGGGATGATTTGGCTCCACATGTTTCATGCTATGGTTAGATTTATCTTAATTCTTCTTTCATAGTTGCGGATGCTTGCGAGAGGGGGTAATCATAAGTAGGTTGCTTGTTCAAATAAGAACAACACCTTAGCACCGGTCCACCCACATATCAAATTATCAAAGTAACGAACGCGAATCAACCTAACATGATGAACATGATTAGACATATATTCCCATGTGTCCACGGGATCGTTTGCTTAATATAAGAGTACTTTCAGGCCTGTCCTTTGATATAAAAAGGATTGAGCTACCTTGCTACACCTTTGTTACTATTGCTACTTGTCACTTGTTATGAGTTACTTTGCTACAAAACTATTTGTCACTGTTACCTGTAGCACTTGCAGCACTTGCAGAGAACACCTTACTGAAAATTGCTTATCAGTTCATTCTGCTTCTCGTTGGGTACGACACTCCTATTTATCAAAAGTACTACGATTGATACCCTATACTTGTGGGTCATTAAGACTCTTTTTTGGCGCCGTTACCGGGGATTGAAGCCCCTTTGGTAAGTGGAACTTGGTAAGGAAACATTTTTGATACATGCTGAAATTTACTATTGCTTGTTACTATGGATGGTCACCCTTTGAGTGGATTGTTCAGCGCATCTTGTCCATGAACGGAAGTGGAAAATGTTGCCTCTCAACCTACAGAACCTACTGAAAATATTTATTATGGGATTACTTTGGGTATGGTAGAGAAACTGCTAGCTAATCCTTAGGACGGTACAACTCATCTTGATTACCACTTGATATATGTAGATGAGATTTGTGGATTGTTTAAGCTTGCAGGTTTATCTAGAGACAAAGTGAAGAAGAAGGTTTTCCCTTTATCTTTGGAGGGAAAATCATTAATGTGGTACATGCTATTGGATGATATTGGATCATGGGACTGGAATCGCTTGAAGCTGGAATTTCATCAGAAGTTTTATCCTATGCATCTAGTCCATCGTGATCGGAACTTTATATATCATTGCTGACCTCGTGAAGGAGAAAGCATCGCTCAAGCTTGGGGGAGGCTTAAATCTATGATGCACTCTTGCCCCAACCATGAGCTCTCAAGAGAAATGATTATACAAATATTTTATGCTCGGCTTTCTCATGAAATATGGGCTTGACTCTGAGATAGTAGCTTCTTTCTGTGAATCATGTGCTACTCATGTTGATCTCCCTAAGGAAAAGTGGTTTAAATACCATCCGCCTATTGAAAAATCATTACAGGAACCTGTTGTAGTTAAAGAGGAAAAAATGTTTGTCATGTTGATCCAGTTGTGCCTACTGCTTAAACTGAGAAACCTCCTTTTACTGTAAGGATTAGGGAACATGCTAAATCTGCAGCTATGGTTAATAAAAATAATATTAGAACACCTAAACCCTGTGAACAAATAAATCTTGAGCCTAATATTGCTATTGTTAAAGATCTCCTAGCTGATAATATTGATGGTCAGGTTATCTGTTTTTGTGATGAAGCTACTAGAATTGCAAAACCTATTAGAAACAATCGGGATGAGTTAGATAAAAACAAACATGTTATTGGCATGCTCGTTGTTTCTGTTAAGATTGGAGATCATCGTTATCATGGCTTATGTGACATTGGTGCTAGTGTTAGCACTATACCTTTTACCTTATATCAAAAAATTATGAATGGCATAGCACCCTCTGGGATTGAAGATATTGATGTTACTATTAAACTTGCAAATAGAGACACCATTGCACCACTAGGGATTGTTAGAGATATTGAGGTATTGTGTGGAAAAGTAAAGTACACTACGGATTTCTTAGTACTTGGTTCACAACAAGATAGTTTTTGGCCCATCATATTTGGTAGACCTTTCTTGAATACTGTTAATGCTGAAATTAATTATGTTATTGAGAAAGTCAAAGCTAGTAAGATTTGCTGATGTGTCTTATTAATTTAATTTCTCTAAGTTCGGCAAAAAACAATGAAAAAGAATTGCCTAGTAAGGATGAAATAGTTGGTCTTGCTTCTATTGCCGTGCCTCCTACTGATCCACTTCAACAGTATTTGCAAGACCATGAGAACGATATGCATATCAATGAAAGAAATGAGATTAGATCAAATATTTCATAGACAAAACACCTATTCTCAAGCACAACTTGCCTATTGATATTTTAGGGGATCCTCCTCCACCAAAGGGAGATCCCGTGTTTGAGTTAAAGACATTACCCGATACTTCTAAATATGCTTATATGAAAAGAAGATATATCCTGTTATTATTAGTGCTAACCTTTCAGAGCATGAAGAGAAGAGATTACTTAAAACTCTGAAGAAGCACATGGCTGCTATTGGATATACTCTTGATGATCTTAAGGGCATTAGTCCCACTCTATGTTAGCACAATATTAATATGGAACCGGATGATAAACCTGTCATCGATCATCAACCCCGATTAAATCCTAAGATGAAGGAAGTTTTAAGAACTACACTACTAAAGCTTTTGGAGGCAGGTATAATTTATCCTTTTGCGGATAGTAGATGGGTAAGTCCTGTTCATTGTGTTTCTAAGAAAGGAGGTATAAATGTTGTTCCTAATGATAAAACTGAACCTATCCCACACAGAATCGTAACTGGTCATAGGATGGTTTTAGGAAATTAAACAAAGCTACTAGAAAAGATCATTACCCCTTTCCTTTTATCGATCAAATTTTAGAAAGGTTATCTAAGCACACACACTTTTGTTTTCTTGATGGATATTGTGGTTTCTCTCAAATACCTATGTCAAAAGAAGACCAAGAGAAAACTACCTTCACATGCCCTTTTGGAACTTATGCTTATAGAGGTATGCCTTTTGGTTTATGCAATGTACGTGCTACCTTTCAAAGATGTATAATTGCTATATTCTCTGATTTTTGTGAAAAGATTGTTGAGGTTTTCATGTATGACTTTTCCGTTTACGGAACTTCTTTTGATAACTGCTTGAGCAACCTTGATCGAGTTTTGCAGAGATGTGAAGAAACTAATATTGTCTTGAATTGGAAGAAGTGCCACCTGATGGTGAATGAAGGTATAGTACTTGGGCATAAAATCTCTGAACGAGGCATTGAGGTATACAAAGCTAAAGTTGATGCAATAGAGAAAATGCCATGTCCTAAAGATATTAAAGGTATAAGAAGCTTTCTTGGTCATGCTGGTTTTTGTAGGTGTTTTATTAAAGATTTCTCAAAGATTTCTAGGCCACTAACTAATCTTCTTCAAAAAGATATTCCTTTTGTTTTTTATGATGATTGTGTAGAAGCCTTTGAAATATTTAAGAAAGCCTTGATTTCTGCACTTATTGTCCAACCACCTGATTGGAATTTACCGTTTGAAATTATGTGTGATGCTAGTGATTATGCTGTTGGTGCTGTTCTAGGGCAAAGGGTAGACTAGAAATTGGATGTTATTCATTATGCTAGTAAGACCCTAGACAATTCTCAAAAGAATTATGCTACTACTGAGAAGGAATTTTAAGCAGTTGTCTTTGCTTGTGATAAGTTTAGACCTTATATTGTTGATTCAAAAGTTACCATTCACACTGATCATGGTGCTATTAAATACCTTATGGAAAAGAAAGATGCTAAGCCTAGACTTATTAGGTGGGTGCTTTTAGTTCAAGAATTTGATCTGCACATTGTCGATAGGAATGGAGCTGAAAACCCCGTAGCAGATATTTTGTCTAGGATGGAACATTTTCTTGATGACCCACTGCCTATTGATGATAATTTTCCTGATGAGCAACTTGCTATTATAAATGCTTCCCATAGTACTCCTTGGTATGCAGATTATGCTAATTACATTGTTGGTAAATATATACCACCAAGGTTAACCTACCAACAAAAGAAAAAGTTTTTCTTTGATTTAAGACATTACTTTTCGGATGACCCACATCTTTATAAACAAGGAGTAGATGGTGTTATTAGACGTTGTGTACCTGAGCATGAACATGGACATATCCAATGGAAGTGTCACTCCGAGGCCTATGGAGGGCACCATGCTGGTGATAGAACTGCACACAAGGTATTACAATCTGGTTTGTATTGGCCTACTCTTTTCAAAGATGCTCGTAAGTATGTCCTTTCTTGTGATGAATGCCAAAGAATTGTTAACGATAGTAGACGTCAGGAAATGCCTATGAATTATTCACTTTCTATTGAACCATTTGATGTCTGGGTCTTTGATTATATGGGACCTTTTCCTTCCTCTAATGGGTATACTCATATTCTAGTTGCTGTTGATTATGTTACTAAGTAGGTAGAAGCTATTCCAACTAGTAGTGCTGATCATAACACTTCTATTAAAATTCTTAAAGATGTTATTTTCCCGAGGTTTGGAGTCCCTAGATATTTAATGACTGATGGTGGTTCACATTTTATTCATGGTGCTTTCCGTAAACTTCTAGATAAATACGATGTTAACCATAGGATTGCATCACCTTATCATCCTTAGTCTAGTGGTCAAGTTGAGTTAATCTATCGAGAAATAAAACTGATATTGCAAAAGACTGTTAATAGATCAAGAAAGAATTGGTCTAAAAAACTCGATGATGCTTTATGGGCTTATAGAACTACCTGTAAAAACCCTATGGGAATGTCCCGATATAAAATCGTCTATGGAAAAGCATGTCATTACCTCTTGTGTTAGAACATAAAGCTTATTGGGCAATTGAAGGACTTAACTATGAGTTCAAACTTGCCGGTGAAAAGAGGTTATTTGATATTAGCTCGTTAGATGAATGGAAGACACAATCTTATGAAAATGCCAAGTTGTTTAAAGAAAATGTTAAAAGATGGCATGATAAGAGAATCCAAAAACGGGAATTCAATGTAGGAGACCTAGTTCTTTTGTAGAACTCCCGTTTCAGGTTTTTTGCAGGCAAGCTTCTCTCCAAATGGGAAGGCCCTTATGTTGTCGAGGAGGTCTATCGCTCCAGTGCTATCAAGATTAACAACTTCGAAGGCAAAAATCCGAGAGTGGTAAATGGGCAAAGAATTAAACACTATATCTCAGGTATGCACGTCAATGTGGAAACTAATATTATTGAAGTTATTACTCCAGAAGAACACATAAGAGAGACCTTCCGAAACACTCCAGAAAGCGGAAAAGGGGTAGGTATGTGATACGGTAAGTAAACCGACTCCAAAAATTCCAAAAAATATGTTCTATTGGTTTTGATATTTTAGAAAAATTCCAAAAATAAAAACGAGTCAGGGGGACCCACGAGGGAGCCACAAGGGAACATGGTGCGCCCACCCCCTTGGGCGCGCCCTGATAGCTTGTGGGGCCCTCGTGTGCCTCCCGGACTCCGTTTTTTCCTAGACATGCATTCTGACCTAGAAAAATTCATTATATTTACTCCCGTATGTTTTGACCACCAAATCGCAAGTTTATCATCTGTTCTTGTTTCAGGCTGTTTTCAGAGAGTTTTCTCAAGGTGAGGAATCTATGGCTCCACCGACCCTCCTCAAGAAGCATCGCATAGTCCAGCCTGCACCAGGTAGACACCCATACAACAAAGTCTACTACGAGCTATCTTCTGGGGAAGAGGATACGCCGGAGGCCCCTGGAGATGCCTTGGAGAGGAACCACGAAGAAGCTAAAGTATCCAAAGGAGAACATGACAATCATCCCTCTGGAGTCTCTAACAAGGGAGAATCACTATTACCTCTTCTTGATAATATTTCTTTACCTAAAATTAATGCATTGAATGCCATGGAGTCTATTTGTGCTCAAAATACAACACTCACTAACGATGTCATTTGGTTAGAAGAGCAAAACCGTGCTCTCCGGAGGATAATCATTAATCTGGAATATCTCCTGAAGGACAAGCCTACCACATCATCACCATCATCATCCAAGAATGACACTTGAGTAGATGGGTATGCGCACCACCCTTAGCTTGTTCCAAGCTTGGGGGAGGTGCCCCGGTATCGTATCACCATCACTTTTACCATTATCATCTATTTTAGTTCGATCCTTAGTTATGTTGTGATTTAAAAAAATAAAATTTCAGATTTGTTGTGCCTAGGGCTTTTGCTTTGAGATCTACCTATCCTTGTAATTGAGTATGAGAGTTATATAATTAATATTAGTTTGAGTTTGCTTCCTTTACTCCCATGCATCAATCATAGCAATGAAATAAAAGAAATAGAAAAATCATATGCTAATCCCATGAGGAGTAATGACTTCACATAGAAGAAGTATGTTAGATAAAAGTTGTTGGAAATAAACAAACATAGCATTAGTCATTGATACAATCTATCCAAGATTATGATAGAGGAGAGGAGATTCACATACAAATACACTATCTTGGACATCTTTTATGATTTTGTGCCCCCAGCAAATATTATATAATGATCAAGTGTTGATGTTGGACATGGAAGACAATGTAATGATCACGTTTGTTTACATTCACATAGAAGTTATATTGTCATGGCTCCTTTAACATGTGGTGCTTGCTTTAGATCTTTTGCTATCCAAAACATTTCCGCACCAAGTAGAGATACTACTTGTGCGTCCATAACCCCTTAAACCCAGTTTCTTTCCATGAGAGTTGGCCGTACCTACCTATGGATTGAATAAGATCCTTCAAGTAAGTTGTCATCGGTGCATTAAGCAATAAAAATTGTTCTTAAATATGCATGATCTTTTATTGTAAGGGGAAATAAACATTGTACGATCTTGTGATGGCAAACAAACAAAGCGACAGATTGCATAATAAAGTTTGCTATCATAAGGGGCAATATAAAGTGACGGTTCTTTCCATTAAGAGTTTGCACATCCAAAATTAAAAAGCGCATGACAACCTCTGCTTCCCTCTGCGAAGGGCATATCTTTTACTTTCATGTATTTACGTTTATACAAGAGTCAATAAAGTTTATTCCTCTTCCTACCTAGTAATTCTATAGTTGGCAAGCATTATATGTTGAGGAAAGATCTAGATATATATATATATTCAGTTGAATGTAGGTGATCATGATTCATTATTGTTGACATTATCCTTGAGGTAAATGAGTTGGGTGGCAAATACTATGAATCCCCCATCTTCCTATGTATCCGATGGAAACATTAACTTCAAAAATATGCATTGAGTGTCAGCAATCATATAAGACTAAAAGATAGTTGAGTATATGAACTTGCTAGAATGAAAGCTCTTACATACTCTTCTCTGGATATGATGAATTGTGATTGTCTCAATGACTAAGAAGATAGTTTGTTGATTGTCAATAAAGTTTATGCTTCATACTCCAACAATTGTAGATTGTTACTTGTTCATGAGAAGTTATATGATGAAATACTTGATGATATGCTAATATTCATGATGCTCTCATGTCCGTATTCTGTTTTTATCAACACGTCGCTCTCAAATTATGTGGTCATTATTATCGAGTTCGGTTTTTGCTTGAGGACAAGCAAGGTCTAAGCTTGGGGGGAGTTGATACGTCCATTTTGCATCATGAATTCTTATTGATATATATGTTATTCTTGTCCTTTATTCCTTATTATGATACAATTCTTATGCCTTTTCTCTCTGAATATGCAAGGCACATCACAAAGAGGGAAATCACTGGAAACTTGAATTCTGGACTTGAAAACCAAGGAAATAGCTGAAAATTCCCTGGACTCCAAATGACCCGAAGATTGACGGAGAATTTTTATGGAATATATAAGAATTATTGGGACAAAACTATAGCAAAGGGGCCACCTGCTGGGCACTAGCCAACAGGGCACGCCCACCCCCCATGGGCGCGCCCTTTTGCCTCGTGGGGGCTCAGCAGGTGTCCCGACTCCCCGCTCCTCCTATATGTTGTTTTTTACCCTAGAAAAAATCATAAGGATACTTTCGGGATAAAGATTTGCGGTCTTGAGGCGGAAACCTGGACAGAGGCCCTTTTGATCTCTGGCAGAGAGATTCTGCTAGGAAACTTCCCTCCGGGAGGGGGAGATTGAAGCCATCGTCATCACCAACGCTTCCTCCTTCATGAGAGGATAGATCTTCATCAACATATTCACCGGCACCATATCATCTCAAAACCTAGTTCATCTCTGGCATTCAATCTTTGTCTCAAAACCTTAGATTGGTACCCGTGGGTTACTAGTAGTGTTGATTACATCTTGTAATTGATGCTTGTTGGTTTACTTGGTGGGAGATATTATGTTCAGATCCTTGATCTCCATTATTATACCTCTGATCTTGAACATGTTGATGATGTGTGAGTAGTTACTTTTTTTCCTGATGACATGGGAGAAGTCTTGTTATAAGTAATCATGTGAAGTTGGTATCCGTTCCATATTTTGATGATGTGTATGTTGTTGCTTCTCTTAGTGGTGTCGTGTGAACGTCAACTATACGACACTTCACCATGCTATGCGCCTAAGGGAAGGCATTGTGGAGTAACAAGTAGATGATGGGTTGCAAGAGTAACAGAAGCTTAAACCCCACTTTGTGCATTACTTCAAAAGGGGCTGATTTGGATCCACATGTTTCATGCTATGGTTAGATTTATCTTAATTATTATTTCGTAGTTGCGGATGCTTGCGAGAGGCGGTAATCATAAGTAGGTTGTTTGCTTGCTATGGTTAGATCCAACTTGATGAACTTGATTAGACAGATATTCCTGTGTGTCCTCGGGAGCGTTTGCTTAATATAAGAGTACTTTCAGGCTAGTCCTTTGCTATAAGAAGGATAGGGCTACCTTGCTGCACCTTTCTTACTATTGCCACTTGTCACTTGTTACGAGTTACTTTCCTACAAAAAAATATATCGCTGTTACTTGCACCACTTGTAAAGAATACCTTACTGGAAACTGCTTATCAGTTCCTTCTGCTCCTCATTGGGTTCGACACTCTTACTTATGGACAAGACTACAATTGATCCCCTATACTTGTGGGTCATCACCTCCTGACACGGAGGCGCTCCACCTCCAACTTCTCGCGTAACTTAGCGTTCTCGCTATCTAGTGGGAGAGCGGTTCCACTGATGGTATTGCAGAGCTCCTTCATGTCCACATCCTTCACGACCAGGATAGCGTGTGATACGTCCATTATGCATCATGAATTATTATTGAAATTTACGTTATTATTATCCATTATTCCTTATTACGATATAATTCTTATATCTTTTCTCTCTGAATATGCAAGGTACATCACGAAGAAGGAAATCTTTGGTAACCGGAATTCTGGACCTGAAAACCAAGAAAATGGTAGAAAATTCACTGGACTCCAAATGACCTGAAACTTCACGGAGAATTTTTATGGAATAAATAAGAATTATTGGGCCAAAAATAATAACAGAGGGGGGCCACCTACTGGCCACAAGCCAACAGGGACCGACCAACCCCCTGGCCGCGCCCTGTTGCATTGTGGGGGCCCAGCAGGTCTCTCGATCCTCCTCTTCTCCTATATGGTCTGTTTTGACCTAGAAAAAATCATAAGATTACTTTCAGAAGGAAGGGCCTCCGTCTCGAGGCGGAAACCAGGGCAAAGGCCCTATTGCTCTCTGGCAAAGAGATTCTGCGAGGGAAATTTCTCTTCGAGAGGGGGAGATCGAAGCCATCGTCATCACCAACGCTTCCTCCTTCGTGGGACGACCAATCTTTATCAACATCTTCACTAGCACCATCTCATCTCAAACCCTAGTTCATCTCTTGTATTCAATATTTGTCTCAAAACCTCAGATTGGTTCCTGTGGTTTACTAGTAGTTTTGATTACATCTTGTAGTTTATCCTTATTGGTTTACTTGGTGAAAGATATTATGTTCAGATCTTTGATCACCATCATTATAACTCTGATCTTCAACATGTTGATGAGGTGTGAGTAGTTACTATTGTTCCTGAGGACATGGGAGAAGTCTTGTTATAAGTAATCATGTGAAGTTGGTATTCGTTCGATATTTTGATGATATGTATGTTGTTGCTTCTCTTAGTTGTGTCGTGTGAACGTCGACTACATGACACATCACCATGTTATGGGCCTAAGGGAATCATTGTGGAGTAACAAGTAGATGATGGGTTGCTAGAGTGATAGAAGCTTAATCTCAAGTTTATGCGTTACTTCATGAGGGGCTGATTTGGATCCACACGTTTCATGCTATGGTTAGATTGATCTTACTTCTTCTTTCGTAGTTGCAGATGCTTGTGAGAGGAGGTAATCAAAAGTGGGTTGCTTGTTCAAGTAAGAATAACACCTTAGCACCGGTCCACCCACATATCAAATTATCAAAGTAGCGAACGCGAATCAGCTCAACATGATGAACATGACTGGACAGAAATTCCCATGTGTCCTCGGGAGCGTTTGTTTCATACAAGAATACTTTCCGGCCTGTCCTTTGCTATAAAACGGATAGGGCTACCTTGCTGCACGTTGGTTACTATTGTTACTTGTCACTCTGTAACAGCCCGGAACCGTGAAAGCACATTTGCTCCCTTGGTGGTTTTGGTAATTAATAACAACATATATGTCATTGAACTAATGTTTCCATTAAGCATATTTCAGGAAAAGTTCAATGATAGGGATGGCAAAAGGTTGTGGAGAAACCCCAAGATGCAAGGAAATGGATTGGCAAAGCTTCAAGCAAGAGGATTCTAGATTTTACTTTGTGAGAAATCACTTTGAGTCCATAGGAAAGAAAATACTATTAAAAGGGGTTAAGGTACTGTTGGTGAACAAGATGCTCCACGTGCACAAGAGATAGTCACCAAAAACACCCAGAAGCTCTTCCACAAAAGTCTGTCCAAAGCCAAATATCCAAAATCGGTGCAACCAACAATTCCCACTCGGTCCCACTGATTCCCAAACTTAGACAGACCCATGCAAACCCTAGCCTGTCGGTGCAACCAATTCTGCATCGGTGCCACCGTGTTCAGTTGCCAACTTTCTGTTTAGCTAGTTTCAGTCTTCGGTACCACCGAGTTTTGCCAGTCGGTCTCACCGAGTTTTTGGACCAACTCTCTGGATAGCCATTCACAAGCATCGGTACCACCGAGATTTGTGAATCGGCGCCACCGAGTTTCTGGACCAACTCTCTGGTAAGCCATGGTCAAGAATCGGTACCACCGAGATATGAAAATCGGTGCCACCGAGTTGTGCAATCTGACCATTGGTCACCTGATCGGTACCACCGAGTGTTATGTATCAGTCTCACCGAGATTCAAAAGTTGTCACCTTTTGGTCACTTCGGTACCACCAAGATTCACACATCGGTGTCACCGAGTTGGTCACTTTAGGTGTAACGGTTGGATTTTTGGGGATACCTATATATACCCCTTCACTACCACCCACTCGAAAGAGAAGCACTCAGAACTATTCCATACTTGCCCCATCATATTTTCTGAGAGAGAGCCACCTACCCTTGTGTTGAGATCAAGCTATTCCATTCCTACCATATGAATCTTGATCTCTAGCCTCCCCAAGTTGCTTTCCACCAAATCAATCTCTTCCACCATAGCCAAATCTGTGAGAGAGTGATTGTGTGTTGAGGAGTCTATCATCTTGAAGCACAAGATCAAGGAGTTCATCGACATTGCCGAGCCTATTACCTTTTGGAGGGTGGTGCCTCCTAGATTGGTTAGGTGTTGCTTGGGAGCCTCCTACTTCGTGTTGTGGAGTTGAACCAAGAAGTTTGTACAGGCAAGGAGATCGCCTACTTCGTGAAGATCTACCCATAGTGAGGCTAGTCCTTCGTGGACAGAAGCCGTTATGGAATAGTCAAGGTTGCTACTTTGTGGACCCTTATGGGTGGAGACCTCCATGGGTTGAAGACTCCACAAACGTGGACGTACGATAGCACCACCTATCGGAACCACGGGAAAAATCTTCGTGTCTACAAATTGCGTTTGATCTTCTTTACTACTCTCTACTATACATATGCTTGTTGTTACTTTCCGCTGCTATACTCTTAGACATGCATGTGTAGGGTGTGCTTGACTTGCTATCATTGCTAAAATCTGCCAACACTTAAAATTGGGAAAAGGTAGGATTTTTATTTGGTCAAGTAGTCTAATCACCCCCCCCCCTCTAGACATACTTTTGGTCCTACAAGTGGTATCAGAGATTTGGTCTCCATTGCATTGGTCTCACAACCTAGGAGAGTATGGCGTCTAGTTAGGGAAATTATCACCGTAGAGGTCCGTACTTTGATGGCACTAATTTTGCTAGTTGGAAGCACAAAATGAAAATGCATATTCTTGGTCATAACCCCGCCGTATGGGCTGTTGTTCGTGTTGGCTTGCAAGGTGAATTCTTTGGTGATGGAAAGGAACCGGATCGTGAAGCGACCGCGGATGAATTGAAGATGTTGCAATACAACGCTCAAGCATGTGACATTCTTTTCAACTGCCTATGCCCCGAAGAATTCAACAAAATCAGCCGTGTTGAGAATGCAAAAGGGATTTGGGATACTTTGGTTGATATGCACAAATGTACCGAATCCGTGAGAGAATCCAAGTTGGACGTTCTTCAAAGTCCGCTTGACAAGTTCAAGATGAAGGATGGTGAAGGCGTCGCGGAGATGTACTCTAGGCTAGCTCTCATCGCCAATGAGATTGCCGGCTTAGAAAGCGAAGAAATGACCGACAAATTCATCATCAAGAATATACTTAGAGCTTTGGATGAGAGATACGACACCGTGTGCACATTGATCCAAATGATGCCCAACTACAAAGATCTCAAGCCTACGGAAGTTATTGGAAGGATTGTTGCTCATGAGATGACACTCAAAGACAAAGAAGAGCTTCACAACAAGTCTAGCGGTGCTTACAAAGCCACAAGTGATGTTCCTGCAACTTCAAACGACAACCTTGTCACCAATGAAGAGATAAGCCTCATGGTCAAGAAATTCAACAAGTTCTACAAGAATAGAGGCAAAGAACGAAGCTCCAACTCAAGATAAGAAGAGAAGCGTTCGTCAAGTCGTGACCGAAACTGCTACAATTGTGGGAAGCCCGGACACTACTCCAACGAGTGCACGGCTCCCTACAAACGAAGAGAAGAGTCACCTAGAAGACGAAGCTCAAGGAATGAATCACCTCAAAGAGAGAGAAGGAGTAGAGATGATCGTTATGAACGAAGACCCTCAAGGAGAAGTAGGGACTCAGAGAAGAAAGACAAGTACACCAAGAGCTACACAAGAAGAAGACATCAAGCTCATGTTGGTGAATGGGTTTCCGGCTCCGACTCCGACAACAACTCCGAGAGAAGCTATCACTCCAACTCCGACTATAGTCAAGATGAAGGTGTTGCCGGACTTGCACTAGTGACTACCAACTCCTATGATCTATTTGATTCACCAAATGAAGGGAGTGGAAGTTGCTTCATGGCTAAAGGCCCCAAGGTATCACACCCCGAGTATCTTGATTTCGATAGTGATGAAGATGATTTACTTTGTGATGATGACTTGCACTTTGATAAAACTAGTGATGTTAGTCAAAATGAACTTGATAATTCTCATGCTAGTCAAGATAAGTCAATTGATGATGATAAGATGAAAATAGAACAACTAACTAAAGAATTAAACACTCTTACGTTAGCCCATGAATCTACTCTTGAAGATCATAGAGAGCTTGTAAGGACTCATGAGAAGCTACGCTTCGAGAAGCTCACCTTGGAGCAAGAACATGAGTGTCTTAAAGCTATCAATGACGATCTCCGAAAGAAGACTTCATCTTATCTAGCCAAACGATTACTCTTGTCTACATTCATGCCACAAGTTAAATCTAGACAAACTAGTAACAAAGGCAAGAAAGGTTCTTCATCTAGTAGCAACAATAAAAATGCTAAACCTAATAATGTTTCTTCTAGTAGTTCTATTGATTCCACTAATGATGATTCTCTTAGCCAAGTTACACTTGAGCAAGAAAACGCTTTATTGAAAGGAATTATAGAGAAAGTTGTTTACAAGAGTCTTGCCGGGTGTAAGCAATTTGAGGAAATTGTACGCAAGCACGGAGGATACCGGAAGAACCATGACATTGGCTACTTCAACGCTAATGGAGTTGAATGGGAAGAAGGTCAACACCCCAAGCCCAAGTTTGTTCCTCAAAAGGAGAAGTATGAAAATACTCCTCCCAAGGGAACAAACACTCAAGATGACCTTCCACCACAAGACCACAAGCTCAAGGGCAAGAATAAGCTTCAAGAGGACATTGACTCATATGAAGATGAATCCCAAGCTTTGGTGGAGTGGGTTCCCAAGGCTACTTCAAGCACAACTTCTACAAGGGCCACTTCAACACCAAGGATCCCCATCAAATTTATGTGGGTCCCCAAGAAGAAGAACTAGAGTAGTTCTTTAGGGGTGACTCCGCAAATGAAATTCACTCACATTCATTATTGGAAAGAACTAGTTGCAATCAACATCAACTCTATGCAATAGTTCAAGGAGACACACATTCCCTCAAAGGTAAGCAAGGGACAAGGTAATCAACAAATCCATGGACATCATCACACATGCTTTGCACTCCATGTCCATAGATATCCTTGTATTTGTCTCTTGTGTTTTGGGACTAACCCATGTAGGTGAGAAGAGTAAGGAAACAACAAGGATGCTCCCAACTCATGGTGATCTTCATCAACCTTGAGCATCCACCACTACCTCACCAACATGAAGTCTTCATCGACAAAACCCAGGGTTAGTTTATCCCTCCTATGGGGGGATGTCACATCAAGGGGGAGCTTTACTCTAAGACTTGAGTTAAAGCATCTCATAGTATGTGACAATATTAAATGCTTTATGTAAAAGTGGTAACCCCACTTGTGCTTAAACGATGAGTATGACCTATGATCAAGTATTCTTACTTGGCTCCTAAGTCAATATACTCATATATAGATGACTCCGTCATTGCCAAAATGCTTGATAGATGCTAGTATGTATGTGCATGTTTGCCATGATTTCATTTGACATCTTATTGTGTGAGCATGTTGGTCGGCATTTATTTATCCATTCGAGGATATCCAATTGTTGCAATTTGGTTTTTGATTTCTCTTTTTTGCCAATTGGATGGACAAGAATGCCTAGGACCACTCTCTAGCTATCTATGCTTTCTTACCTCATATTCTATTCTTGCTGCATCACAAAATTTGAACAAGGACTTTTCGATCTCTCTGTGTGAGGAGCACTCGGAGTTCCGTATCGACAAAGGACTGATTGTTAAAACCTCCCAAGTGCATCCCGGTGGAACCAACCCAAAATCTTGGTCTCACCAAATGCCTAGGGTTGATCTGGTTTTCTATCTCGGTACCACCGATTCCATCTTCTCTGTTACATCGAGTTTCCCTGTCAGTAGACAGTTGAGGAACTCAGTGACACCAAAAAGTTAGAATCCGTGTCACCGACAACTATGGGTTTATATAGAGGCGGACCCGACTTTTGAAATCTATTCTTAAACCGTCGCCCCCTCCGAAACCCTCGCTGCTGAACCAAGGCCCCTGGTCATCGTCTTCGTCTTCCCGAGCGCCTCCGCCGTTGGAAGTATCTGCCGTCGACGGAATCCTCTCCCCCGTCGCCGTCGTAGCGAAATCGTCACCAAGCTAGGGTACGATTTCACCCCCTCTTGCGCTCCAACCTCCGATTCTTGTGCATTAGGGATTTTCCATCGATAATCCAAAGTTTGAGATTGAATCATCCACGAGAAACTCCAGTAGAATAGCGAACGAATGATTTTTTAGGTTTTGCCGTCCGCCACATGAATCTCGGTAGAACTGACGCAAAAGAATCGGTAGCACCGATTCGTTTTTTCTGGCAAACTGAGAACACCTCGGTGGAACCGAGTGCCAATTTTCGGTGTGACCGAAAACGGTGCCAAGTTCTTGGAAAGTAGGTTGTCTGTCTCGGTGGGTCCAAAAAATTTGCCTCGGTTGCACCGACATACATTTGGCAGAATGCAAAATTTGAGAAATCTTAGTTCAATCTTTTGAAAATCTATGCATTTTGTGATGACTCATCCTTTCCACTCTTCTACACTCTATTCACAGGGTCAGAGATGTCTGCTTCAGATGACAGTCAGAATGATCTCAGAGAGCAGAGTGTTGACATGAGTTCAGGCACTAGTCCTGAGGGGAGCTATGATGACATCCCTAGCTCTCCTGATTTACCCATGGCTGCTACAAGGACAATGAGGAAGCTCAATTCTGATGAGGAGGATGAGGACTTCATCCCTGAGGAGCTGCCTAAGAAAGATGATACTGCCACTTCTTCCAAGAAGAAGAAGAAAGCTATCAGGAAGGAGTATGCTAGTTCAAAGACAGTGAGAGCACCAGAGAGCTCCAGAGCAACTATGACAGTTGAGCCTCCCAAGAAGTCTATGCCTAAGAAGGCAGGGGAGAAGAAGAAGAGAGAGAGGAGAAAATTTGTCAAGGCTAAAGTTCTTCCATCTACTCCAGAGTATCTAGATGAGGAAGAAGAGGAGGAGGTAGAGCCAGCTGCAAAGGCCCCTCCTAAGAAGAAGAAGATGCTTATGGCAGATGCTATGCCTAAGGCTACCACTTCCAAGAGCACCAAATCTGCTCCTAAGAAGGCTGCTGCTGCTAAAAAACCTAAGAAGTTCTCAAGAGAGATACCAGCTTCTAGCAAGAACAAGACCTCCACCTTTAGGGAAGCTGAGGATGATGATGATATGACTGCTTTGATGAAGCTAAGACCACACCTTCTAGAGCACAATACCAGCCACCTGATTGCTGAGGATATGAAGAAGAGGAAGGACTCAGGTCTGAGGGAATGGAGAGCAATTGATCCATATCCTCAGAGGAGGAAAACATATGTGGACTACAGGTTTTATACCAAGGAGCAACAAGATTTCTATGAGACAATCTTGCTTGATAAGAGTCCAGCTGTGAGTGACATGAGATGCGTTGATTGGAAGTACATCAAGGCAAATGAAGATTACTTCCCGAATGTTCAAGACAACTTTCATTGCATTGGCTTAGATGAATTTGTTGGCAAAGAATTCACTGCTTGGAATGATGAGATGATCATGCAATTCTACTCCACGGCTCACTTCTATGGAGACGGTAGGATTGTATGGATGACTGAAGGAGCAAGGTATGAATCTACTGTTGAGGAATGGGCTGCCATCTTAGGAGTCCCAAAGGTGGAAGCTGGAGACTTGGATGTCTATTCTGAATCCAAGGAGAGCCATGATTCTATGAAGAACATGTACAATGTGATCCCTGCTGCAAACTTGAAATCTCACAAGTTAGGATCCATTTACTTCCTCTAGGCTGGCCTCTGCACCATCAACACCATCTTGAGGCACACATTGATGCCTAAGTCTGGAGATGACAAGATTATTCAAGGCTATTCCATCAACATGCTGATCCATCTTGATAGACACACCAGGACAAGAGTGATGGACTTGATAGTAGAGATAGTGAAGAGGGTTGCTGCTGATCAGAATTGCTCATGCTGCTATGCACCCTACATTCAGATGCTCATCAACTCCAAGCTGGAGAAGCACATCTTTTCTCTGGATAGGCCACACTTGCCCCTACAGCCAGATCTTGAGGACAACGTCGTGGTGATGAACCAGATCATCCCACCTCAGCTGTAGCACAGGCAGAGGCAGAGGCAGCTAGAGCCACTAGTGCTCAAGTCCCTTGATCCAGGAATGAGCAAATGGATCTCTTGATCACTACCGTTTAGGGCATGCAGAAGGACATCAAGGACATATTGGAGAATCAGCATAGTCTTGTGAGGATCATGGAAAATAGGATCAAGACCCTCAATGACAAGGTGGATGGGCTGACCAAGACCGTGAACGAGCTCAAGAAGGCAGTTGATAGCGTGCCCAGTCCCGACACTTCAAATGATGAGGATGACTCTCCTCTCAGGCCAGGCACTCACTTCACTACCCAGGCCAGATCAGACACAGTGCCAGCTCCAGAGTTGAGGCCTTCTTCATCAACACCTGCTATAGCCTCTTCAGCTCCATTAGCTCCTCCAGTACCTCCCGTTGCTACACCAACTCCGTCCATGACGTCTGCCGACATCTTCGCCGACGCAATTCTCTCAACTCCTTCATCGACCACCGGAGGAGATCAGCCCCAGAAGAACGATTAGCTATATACCTTTGATCTTTTTGTAACTTGTTGCCAATGGGGGAGAAGATGTATATAGATCTTTAGGCTTCGAGTGAGAGAGCGTTTGGTTTTTATCGTCTTTTCAAAAACATTTGATCTGTTGGTTTGCTTGTGTTAAACTTGGTGGTGTTTGATCATACACTTGATGTGTGTTGCTACTATTTCCTATCATTTTGATGCTTATGAGATGGTCATTCACCTTTACTTGATTGTGTTGTGCTATGATGTTCATTCTTATTATTCTCGCACACCACCAAGTTGTATGTGACATGAAAGAATGCCCTATGTACCTAATCGATTGTGCATTGGCATTCAAACGCAAATTTAAAATAATGCACAAATTTAGGGGGAGCTCTTGCTTATCACATACTTCTCAAAGCGACGATTATATTCATTGATTATATCATATGTCGAAGCTTTGATCTATATGTTGTCATCAATTACCAAAAAGGGGGAGATTGAAAGCACATTTGCTCCCTTGGTGGTTTTGGTAATTAATAACAACATATATGTCATTGAACTAATGTTTCCACTAAGCATATTTCAGGAAAATTTCAATGATAGGGATGGTAAAAGGATTGTGGAGAAACCCCAAGATGCAAGGAAATGGATTGGCAAAGCTTCAAGAAAGAGGATTCTACATTTTACTTTGTGAGAAATCACTTTGAGTCCATAGGAAAGCCAATACTATTAAAAGGGGGTAAGGTACTGTTGGTGAACAATATGCTTCACGTGCACAAGAGATAGTTACCAAAAACATCCACAAGCTCTACCACAAAAGTCTGTCCAAAGCCAAATATCCAAAATCGGTGCAACCAACAATTCCCACTCGGTCCCACCGAGTCCCAAACTCAGACAGACCCATGCCAAACCCTAGCCTATCGGTGCAACCGATTCTGCATCGGTGCCACCGAGTTCAGTTGCCAACTTTCTGTTTAGCTATTTTCAGTCTTCGGTACCACCGAGTTTTGCCAGTCGGTCTCACCGAGTTTTTGGACCAACTCTCTGGATAGCCATTCACAAGCATCGGTACCACCGAGAATTGTGAATCGGCGCCACCGAGTTTTTGGACCAACTCTCTGGTAAGCCATGGTCAAGAATCACTACCACCGAGATATGAAAATCGGCGTCACCGAGTTGTGCAATCTGACCGTTGGTCACCTGATCGGTACCACCGAGTTTTATGTATCGGTCTCACCGAGATTCAAAATTTGTCACCTTTTCGTCACTTCGGTACCACCGAGATTCACACATCAGTGTCACCGAGTTGGTCACTTTAGGTGTAACGGTTGGATTTTTGGGGATGCCTATATATACCCCTTCACCACCACCCACTCGAAAGAGAAGCACTCAGAACTATTCCATACTTGCCCCATCATATTTTCTGAGAGAGAGCCACCTAACCTTGTGTTGAGATCAAGCTATTCCATTCCTACCATATGAATCTTGATCTCTATCCTCCCCAAGTTGCTTTCCACCAAATCAATCTCTTCCACCATAGCCAAATCTGTGAGAGAGTGATTGTGTGTTGAGGAGTCTATCATCTTGAAGCACAAGAGCTAGGAGTTCATCGACATTGCCGAGCCTATTACCTTTTGGAGGGTGGTGTCTCCTAGATTGGTTAGGTGTCGCTTGGGAGCCTCCTACTTCGTGTTGTGGAGTTGAACCAAGAAGTTTGTACGGGCAAGGAGATCGCCTACTTCGTGAAGATCTACCCATAGTGAGGCTAGTCCTTCGTGGACGGAAGCCGTTATGGAATAGTCAAGGTTGCTACTTCGTGGACCCTTATGGGTGGAGCCCTCTATGGACTCTCGCGACCGTTACCCTCCGTGGGTTGAAGACTCCATAAACGTGGACGTACGATAGCACCACCTATCGGAACCACGGTAAAATCTTCGTGTCTACAAATTGCGTTTGATCTTCTTTCCTACCCTCTACTATACATATGCTTGTTGTTACTTTCCGCTCTCGTCCTCCGCCTCACCGCTCCGATAGCTGACGCTCGCCGAGCCCGAACCGAGCGCCGTGCTGCTCGCGTCGCCCAGACAGCACCCGTGGGCTGAACCGCTGCGCACCGGTCCGCCTCACCTGTGGCCAATGCCGCCACAGGCCCGGAGGCCCACGAGCAGCAGGACTCGTCACAACCGGTCACCGCGCGGCACAACGGCCGCACTGCCACTCCGTCGATCGTTCCAGCTACTGGGTCGTCCTCCCACGCTCGCCCCGGGCCGACGCGCGGGTTGGGCGCACTCTTCATGGCGCGCGAGCTGCTGCGCTACCGCCCTGCCCCCAACCGCTATGACGACTGGCTCGGGCACATTGCAGAGCTCGTCAGCACCGCCGGCGACGCCTCGGCGCTCTCCTACTCTTTCCGGCCCCAGCCCTCCCTCGCAGGCAACGAGGCCCAGGATATGCCGCCTCCTCCTCCCCAGCGCGACGTCAACCCCGAGCCCAGGCGTGAAGCACACCCGCGCGACCAGCCGTGCGGGCCTCTGGCAAGGGTGAGAGATGAAGTAAGCTGCCAGGTAGTGTCGCGGCCGCGCGCTGACGCGCGTGCGCTGCCTATGCCGCTTCATCAGCGACGCGACCGGGCTCCCTTGGAGGCAGCCGCAGAGGAGCATCAAGACTGGGTCCTTCTCGAGCAGGCGGCGCCCGTGGGCCCAGTGGGTTGCCGCGCCATCGCCCCGGAGCTCCATCCGGCCGTGTGGCCCTGCAAGTTCAAGCCTGATCTACCTCCCTGCTACGATGGCCCCCCAGATCCCGCCGAGTTCCTACAGCTCTACTCGCTGAGCATCCAGGCAGCCGGTGAGGACAACAAGGTCATGGCAAGCTGGTTCTCCATGGCGCTCAAGGGTGGTGCGCTCTCTTGGCTCCTCAACCTCCTGGAGGGGTCAATCACCTCCTGGGATGACCTGCGTGAGCACTTCGTCGCCAACTTCCAAGGCACCCGTGACCGCGCCCTTGGAGTGGGTGACCTACGTCGCGTGAAGCAACAGCCTGACAAAACCTTGCACAAGTTCATACAGCGCTTCACAACTGTCTGCCTCAAGATCCCGAGGGCGTCAGATGAGGCCATCATCTCGGCATTCACCGACGGCGTCAGGGACCTCAGGATGAGGGAGGAGCTCGCTATCAACGACGACCTGAGCTCGGATCTGGAGATGTTTAACCTGGCGAACAAGTGCGCGAAAGCGGAAGAAGGCCGCCTCTCACTCCGCGAGCTCCCAGAGGCGGAACGAGAAGACAAGAAGACCAAGACCAAGGAGCCAAAGTGCAAGGCCCCCGCGGTGCTGGCGGTTGAGCCCGAGGCAAAGCACAGCCGAGACGAAGAACCTCCCGCGGGAGGGCGACCGTTCTGCATCTTCCATGGCACCAATAGCCACAACACCATCGACTGTCAGGAGCTCAGGGTGGTCCGTGACGAACATTTCGGTCGGCGCCCTGGGCGTAGCGACCGGGGCTATGTACGTGGTGGAGTCCGCGGCGGAGGCCGCTGGGACAATCGAGACCCGCGCCAGGAGTGGCGAGACCGGCCTCGGGAGGACCGCTGGCACGACCAAGCTCGGGAGGACCGCTGGCGCGACGAACCTCCGGAGGGGTCACACCGTGGCCAGCCTCGTGAGGCCTGCCCTCGTGAGGCCGGCCTTCCCCCGCTGCCGCCGCCACCCAGGAGGAAGGAAGAAGACAGGCAGAACGGCGGGGCAGGGGGCTTCCAGGGGGTCAGGGCAATAGCTTGCATCCTGGGTGGCACCCAAGCCCCAGCATCGAACCGCATCTTCAAGCAGTTTTCGCGGGAGGTGAACGCGGCTCTCCCGAAGATCGAGGCTGCGCGCCCCCTCAAGTGGTCCTAGTGCGCCATCACCTTTGACTCCAAGGACCAACTCAGGTGCTCGGCCATGGCGGGCGCACTCCCCATGCTGTGCACGCCTACCATCAGAAATGTCCTCGTCACCAAGACCCTCATCGACGGCGGCGCCGGGCTCAATGTCCTCTCCATCGAGACGTTTGAGACGCTCCAAGTGCCTTACGACCAGCTCATGCCAACCAAGCCTTTCTCAGGGGTCATTGACGGCTCCACAGTCCCCATCGGGCAAGTTCATGGCGATCCTTGGGTACCTACCCCTCGCCAAGTTCATGGCGGTGACCCACCATGGCTACAACGTCCTCAAGATGCCGGGGAGCACACCTACCGTGCCGCTGCGGCCGAGCACTCAGACGATGAAGGAGACGTCTCGCCTCGCAAGGACATCCCCAAGAAGAAGAAGCGGCTCCTTTCCAAGGGGCGCCAGGGGGCTGAAAACCCTAAGGACGGCGCCTCGGGCTCTGCACCCGGGGCCAAGGCCCCTTCTTTGTAACGCCCCGGACACACCCGCCGGTGGTCATTACTCCTGGCGGGATCTAGACTGGCCCCACAGATCAATACTAGTCTTTTCTGCGCACTTTGTCCTCACTCGTGCGCACCCGGGACCAACTTCCCGGTCGGTCACTCATCCTAGAACTACTCCAAGCCAAGCACGCTTAACTTGGGAGTTCTATTTGAATGGGCTCCCGGAAAAGAAGAAATTCCTTATTGATATGAGTAGTCTATCATCCCTAATATGCCAGGCTATCACATACACCCCCACTCAGAGGAACCGACAGCCTCGCCGGGTCACAGGAACGTTCCCTCTTGGCACAAACGTCTGTGCATCCACTCTAGTACATGTGCCATGCCAAACATCCGTGTAACCACAAGGGTCGACTCTGATACCAACTTGTAACGCCCCAGAGACACCCGCCGGTGGTCATTACTCCTGGCGGGATCTAGACTGGCCCCACAGATCAATACTAGTCTTTTCTGCGCACTTTGTCCTCACTCGTGCGGACCCGGGACCAACTTCCCGGTCGGTCACCCATCCTACAACTACTCCAATCCAAGCACACTTAACTTGGGAGTTCTGTTTGAATGGGCTCCCGAAAAAGAAGGAATGCCTTATTGATATGAGTAGTCTATCATCCCTAATATGCAAGGTATCACATTCCTGTGACACCCTGATTTTGGCAACATTTTCTTTTCAAAATCTTTTGGGTTTTATTTGCAAAATTTGGTTGATTTTCAAATCTTTTCAGTTGATTTGGACCTATGATTCTTTGAATCTTTTCCCAAGTAACCCAAAACCCTCACCACCTTGCCAAAACCTTTCCACACCTCTCCTGGATCAATTTCCAATATTTAATCTTTTCCAAGAAATCATTTTCTTCCTTTGGGAAAATATGACATCACTATGGGCTGTTAAGCAACCTATAGCTCTGATGATCAGAAAATTCCCAAACTTTTGTCACACCTTCTTATCATCATATGATCCCATAATCTTCAAAAATATTCCATTGCCCAATACAAAATTTTGGCCAGAATAATTATTTCTTCTCTGGCCAGAATTGGTCCATTGTGAAGCAACCCCTATATTCCTAGCTCAGAAAATTCCCAATAAATTCCCTGAGATACTAGGGATCCAATCTAGCCACAATATCCAAAAATATCATCTTGTCCAGTACAAATTTTCAGCAGCAAAACTCTGACAAGTTTCTACTCATTTCAAACCCTTGTGACGGAAGTACCAGCTAGACATGTCTCCATGCCATGAAACTTTTATGGCATCTCCTATATCTCAAATGAATCTCCTCCACCAAGTTTCATCATCAGGAGACCATCTATGTGAGTGCCACAAGCAGATCAAGCTTCTGGACCAGAATTGTAGTTTACAAAGGAACTGCATTCAAATCTTCTTCAAATCTTCTCAAACTTTGCCAGTTTGTAGTCCTTCCAAGATAGATAACACTAGACTTCTCCTCTAGCTTCATCTCCATCTCATCTCTTCTCCAGAACCTCACCAAGTTGCTGACAACAAACTGTTGGTGATGCTACCCTTCATCTCAGTGGGTCTCTGGGCCAGCTAGTGCCACGAGAGGGTTCTAGGGTGCACGGACTACGCACCAGACACGACCCGGCAGGCCAGCTCCATCTCGCAACATTCCCTTGGGATGCACGCGTGAGGGGGCTGTGTGGGGGCTATGCTTAGGCCAGGCCTGGCGCATGCCACCTCCCCAGGTCCCTGGTGCCTGGTCTTCATGCGTCCCTCTCAGATGAAAACTGGCGAGGAAAGGTATGGAAGCCGCTCATACGTCAAGGGGGACCCCTGAGCATCGCGACTCAGGGGCCTCACTGGTCTCGCAGCCCCTCACCCCTTGGCACCGTCCTGGTGATCCGGACGCCCCAACGGCGGTAGAGGTATGCACGGGACCGGGCCCTGTCGACGCAGAGCTCAAGGCGCTCCAAATCTCCAAGTGAACCCCGTCTTCGCCGCGTTCCCTTCATGAGGGATGCTCGTACGTCAAGGAGGACCCCTGATTATCGCGACTCAGGGGCCTCACTAGTCTCGTAGCCCCTCACCCTGTTAACACCTGATTTTGGCACGGTGCAAAATGCAGCAAAGATGGACTCAAACAAAAAGGTTTTTTATATGAGAAAGTTCATATTGCCGAGTGAAACAACTTTGATGTTTAGGCCATCATCATTCGGCATCATATCAAGGGCAAAAATTACACTTGGATTGTCATGTTTAGGTGTTCTGAGTGCTTTTTGGTCGATTACGCCTCCAAGCCAACCTCGGATGAAGGAATGCTCTACATGGATTGTCTTCGTCTCGTCGAGCTAATTGATTTTGATATATAAATCATCTCAATCCGAGTTCGTATGGAAAAGTTAGAGGCAAAACACTGCGGACCAACCCTGAGCAAAAGTGTGGCGCGAGGGTCTAGACACCCACCTGGATGGTGTCTGATGGGTCGCGCGAGCCATTAGGCCCTCAAGACGGCCTTGAATCGAAAAACCTTCAACACAGAAAAGTTTCGTCTCGTCAAATCGGTCGATTTTATATAAATCGTCCAAATCCGAGGTCGTATGCAACCTGCAGAGGCGAAACAAGTTCAGGCTGTGTTTTCATTCGGGAACTCCGAGTGAAAAGCTTATCATCCGAGTGTAAATATAGCTATTCGAATGAAGGCTTGATGACCGAGTGAGAAGTTTCCGTCCGAGTGAAAGTTCGGTCAATGAGTCGGAGTGACATGAAGACCGACTAGAACACTTGTCTGGCAATCCGAGTGAAATTCTTCCGAGTGAAATCCTTCCGAGTGGAATACTGCCATCCGAGTGAAATCCTTCCGAGTGGAATATTGTCGTCCGAGTGAAAGATTGCCGACTGAGTGAAAAAGTTAACGTTCGAGTGACACTTCGGTCAAAGAATCCGAGTGACATAAAGTCCGGCTAAACATTTGTCTTCCGAGTGGAAAATTGCGCTGTCGAGTGGAAAATTGCTGTCCGAGTGGAAAATTCCGAGTGGAAAATTGCTGTCCGAGTGAGAAATTTCACTCGACCGACGGGAGGACTCCAAATCCGAGTGATTCAACCATAAGGTAAAGATTGGCCTATATGGTCATCTAGATAGCCTCGGATGGAAAAGTGTCCAACATGAAAGTTGTTCGTAACATCGAAACGGTAAACTTTGCTTTTAAGGTCATTGTCATCTGAGATAGTATAAGGCCTGCAGAGACGCTACAACACTCGACGGTCCAGTCCGCTACATGACTGAGTCCGATTCAAAGTTAAAGATGACCTCGTGGAGTATTCAAGATGGCCTTATTTGGAAAAGTGATCAACATACGGATTGTTGACCTTGTCGAGACGCACAAGTTTGGTATTTGAACTGTCTCCATCGGAGGTCATATGCAGATTCCGCGGCCCACGCAAGGAGCAAGACAGAGGATTGGGCCAGATTCGGGCTGAATCCGAGTGAGACTGGAACTAGGACTCTAGGGCGTGATTCAATGTAATTTTCTTGTAAGGAAAGCTTAGATGAATCCTTTACTTGTATGGGAAGTCCAGACGCCTCTTATATATGTTGGGGGTGACGGCCGATTGAACAACACACAATCGAACAAATCAATATACTACTTTTCAGTCTACGTTTTATCTCTCCATCGTTTTTCTCTCTCGTTCTTCGCTGTTCCTCGAGTTTGAGAGCTGCGAATCCCGAGGCTCTAGGGGCGAGCGAATTGACCTAGAGCAGCCCATAGCTGCTGCACTCCCTGACGGGGTCCCTCCCGGGCGTGCGGGGTTTCGGGTCTGCAAAAGCGTCCGCCGGCTGTCTTGCGTATCGCGCTGCCAGACAGTCCTCCTTCGACGTGAGCTGCGGTGCATCACCCCCGGCGTCGAGGGTACACGGTGACGTGTTCGTGTGTCAACACACCCCTTGGCACCGTCCTGGTGATCCAGATGCCCCAACGGCGGTTGAGGTATGCGCGGGACCGGGCCCTGCCGACGCAGAGCGCTACAACAAGAAGGAAGGAAACAAAGCGAGGAAATAAAACCTCACAGCTTAGCAGTCATTACAAGCATCAAAATGTCTCTGAAAACGCAAACAAGTCTAACGCCTCCACGAGGCACGATGAACATTACAGGAGAAGACCCAGGAAAAGAAGCTAGGAGGAGCTGGCACCATCGCTCGTCCCAGACGCGGGGAGCTCGTCATCGACATCGCTGCCGCTGTCATCATCGTCACCGACCCTCGCAGCCGTAGGAGGAGGTGAGGGAACGGCGACGCAGGTGAACTTCTTCATCAGCACCTTCACGGCGCCCTCCACGGCTGTCGTCGTGGTGGCGCGAACCCCAGGATCAACTGGGCGAATCACGGAGCCGAAGTCGAAACTCGGCTCGTGAAGGTAGGAGTGGCTGAAGACGCGCGTCGTGGCCACGGAGAAGAGGTCTCCCAGACGTTCTCCACCCTGGCAATGGCACCCTCAAGCACCTTGGCGAGCTTTGAAGAGAGCCCCGCGAAGCCACTCTCAGGAGCTACCAGGGGTTCTGCAAATCCCCCCCGGTAGATGGACTGCAGCCTTCTTCTCCTCAGCCGCGGCAAGGATCTTCTCCCTGGAGTCGAGCCGAGCCTTCTCTGCAGCCACTTCCTCCTTCAACCTGTCCAGCTGCTTGCGCTCCGCGGCTTGGTCGGCCGCTGCCTTGGACAGCGTGGAGTCACGGTCGGCAAGCTTGGCCTCGCAGGTCTTGAGGTCTTCCTCCCACTGACGAAGCCGCTCCGCGAGCGCGGTCCTCTCCTCCCGAACCTTGATGACAGGAACCCAAGAGGGGGCATGACGGAAGAGATGAAGGAGCCGGAGACAGAGGAAGGAGATCTTGAAAGGGGGCCTCTAGCACCAGAGCCAAGGCGCCGCCTTTGCGAGCGCGTCAATTGTGAGGCAACAGCCCCTGCATCATCGCGGGGCACCCAGAAGGTGAAGAAGACGACCGCTAGAGGAGGCAAGCATGAAGCAGCACGCCGCCAATCCTCCTGCCTTTCTCAGGCCAAGCCTCCTTCCACCAAGCAACGGATTGCTCTGGGGGTGGACCCCAGTCCCCTGTCAAGCCCAACTTCTCCGCCAAGCTCGCCCCTGCCGGAGGTCCCGGTCCCCCCGCCAAGCCCCGCTCCTCCAACCTTGAAGAGGGGCAGGTCGAGCCCGCCGCCTGTGTCATTGCCTCCGAGTGAGTTGCTCGATGACGACCTTTTGTCAAATCTTTTCTTTACTTGACATCTTGAATGACTTTGTATGGTTGACTCCGACAGGGATGAGGAGCCCGTTGCGCATCGAGTCAGGCGGGTCAAGCCCGCGGCTGAGCTGGGTTCCGCGGCAGGCACGAGCCCGGCAGGAGGCGTGGAAAGAGATTCTTCGCCTAGCCCCCAGCCTAGCCCTCTTCACGGAACTCCAGGACAGACTTTGGCCGCTGGCGGGGATGAAGAAGAGGATCTTCTCGTCGGTGGGGAGGAGTCACCCACATGGGCCTCCACCGAGGGGGTTGTTCACACTCAGGCTCCCACGAAAGAGATGATGACGAACAACATGTTGGTGATCGATCTTGCCGGGGAGAGGATGTCCCTCCTCAGCAACCCCTGCTGGGTACCTCACTTGTTTGTATCTTCACTTCCCCTTATTCCCTCTTTCTGCGAGCTCCATTGTTTTCTAACTATTCACTTTTCTACTCATTTCCTTTGTCTGCAGCTCCGCTACTTGAAGAGCCTGAGTTGCTAGAAGAAGTGGCTGACATTGGGAAGGATGCTACTGCGGAGGCGTTGAAGATTGCTGCCGCGGAGGGCCACGGGCAGGTTGGCAGGGATGCTCAGGAGTCCTCAGAAAGGATGGGACCAGCCCCCGGCAGCGCACCTGGTCCGAATACAGTGATTGAGGACAAGACTCCCCTTCAGTTCATGGGGCCCTCCTCGTCAAGCTATCCTCTCGCATCGGCTCCGCAATCTCCCCAGAGCCATCTGGCATTGGTCACTGCTCAGCTGGGTCCCGCAACTCTTGGCTCACCCTTCTCAGCGGGCGCAGACCTTGACGAGGAAATCAATAGGATACTGGCGCCACTGTCTCAGAGGATCGAGGGTGCTGATGGTTCCGTTGATGGTGCCAAATATTTGGCCTTCCTGGAATCAATGGCAGTAGGGCTTCAGGATGTGCAGAGTAGGTATAGCCTCAAATGGCAAGCAGTCAAGGAGCAGCGTGACTCGGCAGAGCTCGTGGACCAGCAGTTGACGAACAAATGGAACGAGCTGCGAGAGTGGTACAACCGGCGGGTCCATTCTCTTAAGAGGCAGCATGAGACGCTATCCATGGCCAAAGAGGACGTTGCTGCCTGGGAGGTTCGACTGGTGGAGCGCGAAGTGCTTCTGGACACCAGAGAGAAGAGCATTTCCTCCCGGGAAGGGGCCCTCGAGGCTTCTCTCCGTGGCAAGGATGAGGAGCTGGAGGCCCGTGTTCAGCAGCGTACCAAGGATCTGGCGGACAGCCATAAGACTACTCTTGACGCACTTTCCCTGGAGTCCGCAGCTCAACTAAAGAAAGTGGCTGACGAGCTTGCTCCTGCATCTGCCGCCAAGACCAATCTCAACGTTCAACTAAACAAGCTAACGGAGGATCTTGCCGGGAGTACCAAAGAGATCGGGGCCCTCAAGGAGGAAGCGAGAAAGGTGGCAGCCACTCTGGAAGAGGCGCAATCGCAGCTTTCCTCCAAGAGCCAAGATCTCGACGCCGCCAATAATACCATCTCCGATATGAAATCCAGGCTTGACCTTGAATCCGCCGGGGTCCGCGAGAAGCTGTTGCTGACAGACTTGAACAACGCAAAGGCCCTTCAGAAGGATGCTGAGGACAAGCTGGAGAACCAACTTGAGCAGCGCGACCTCTGGATCAAGAGCATGACTGACATCGCCGAGCGCCTCACTACCCAAATTACAAAGATGAACATGAAGAGCTGGCCCTTCTCCGTCGGCAAGCACGAGGTTCAAAGCGTCAAGCTGACACTCTTCTTTGATGGCCTGATCAAGGGGTTGAAGACGTATGAGGACGACAGGGCCGGTTGCTTCGCCAACGAATCCCGAAAGCTGGCGCGCAACGCCCTCTTCCTCGTCCTGAGCAACCTCGCCTTCTTCCACCCAGAGCTCGACCTCTCCGATGGTTTCAAGAAGTTGCCGTCGGGCGCCGACACCTCTGCTGCCATGAAGAAGGCCGGTCCTCTTGCTGACAGGGTCCTTGCAGTCCCAAGGACCTAGGCGAGCCACCGGGGTTAACTTTGAGCTTTCCTTGTTGTCATGTTGTCCTGTACTTAAGACACAATAGGTATCTCATATTAGGACATGTACTTTCTTTTGTTTTAATGCCTGCTGAACTTATGTTTTTATGCAAACGTATGTTATCCCCTTTGCTTTCCTACTAGCGTTCGTATGGTTGTTTTCCTTGCGTGCTCCGGTGAACCGCCAACAACGTGTTGCCGCGATTGCTCTGAGGAACGGGTCCTTAGCATTCTGCTGGCAAAGACACGCTGCCGGTGAGATTTCTCTTGGCAGTGTATGATGCTGCCGCATATTTCGTTGAGCAGGCTCGAAACAAAACATGGGCGCAAACAAACACAACAAGGTTCCGTCACACACAATATTTATCATACGAAACCTTTGGTTGACGAGGGGATACACAAATGTGAATTCTACTAGAAATTGATAATCGCATCAACTTAGCTTTTATCATGACCATCCTTCTGTTTTGGCATGTGCCTATTCACGCCCATCATTCCTTCTTCCGTTTATGGCCGATCTTCCTCTTTGCGTTCCCTGGTGAATGTATGCATTTGCACCCATCCCTTGTCCTGAGATAGTGCAAAAACGAAAAAAGAGGGAAGTGGAGGAACTTGGGAGCTTGTTAGTTATGTGTTCAATCCTCGGCACGAGCCTGCCGGGTTAATGTAAGTGTTCACAACTAACGGGAATAGGGGGAGAAGTGAATATGAACGGCTGAGCCTTCTCTCCCCTTCCTTCGCTCCCAATGGTCCCGTATCGACCAGCACGGTGATACGTCTCCAACGTACCTATAATTTTTGCTTGTTCCATGTTATTATATTATCATTCTTGGATGTTTTACAATCACTTTACTACAATTTTATACTATTTTTGGGACTAACCTATTAACCTAGAGCCTAGTGCCAGTTTATGTTTTATTCGTGTTTTTGAGTTTTACAGAAAAGGAATATCAAACGGAGTCTAAACAGAATAAAAATCTATGGTGATTTTTTATGGACCAGAAGAAGCCCAGGGAGCATTGGAGTTGGGCCAAAAGAGCCACGAGGCCACCACAAGCCTGGGGGGCGCCCCCCTAGGGCGCGCCCCCCTGGCTTGTCGTCACCTCGTGGCCCCTTGGACTTGTTTCCGCCGCCAAAAATTCCTATAAATACCAAAACCCCCAGAAAGAAACCTAGATCGGGAGTTCCGCCGCCGCAAGCCTCCAGAGCCACGAAAAACCAATCGGGAGCCCGTTCCGGCACCCTGCCGGAGGGGGAAACCATCACCGGAGGCCATCTTCATCATCCCGGTGGTCTCCATGACGAGGAGGGAGTAGTTCACCCTCGGGGCTGAGGGTATGTACCAGTAGCTATGTGTTTGATCTCTCTCCCTCTCTCGTGTTCTTGAGATGGCACGATCTTGATGTACCGCGATCTTTATTAATATAGACGAATCATATGGAGTTTTCCCCTCTCTATCTTCTTGTGATGAATTGAGTTTTCCCTTTGAAGTTTTCTTATCGGATTGAGTCTTTAAGGATTTGAGAACACTTGATGTATGTCTTGCGATGGGATATCCGTGGTGACAATGGGATGTTCTATTGATCCACTTGATGTATGTTTTGGTGATTAACTTGCGGGTTCCGTGACCTTGGGAATCTATGCATAGGGGTTGGCATATGTTTTCGTCTTGACTCTCCGGTAGAAACTTTGGGGCACTCTTTGAAGTTATTTGTGTTGGATTGAACATGATGAATCTGAAATTGTGTGATGCATATCGTATAATCAAGCCCATGGGTACTTGTGGTGACATTGGAGTATCTAGGTGACATTAGGGTTTTGGTTGATGTGTATCTTAAGGTGTTATTTTAGTATGAACTCTAGGGCTGTTCGTGACACTTATAGGGATAGCTCATAAGATTGATCGGAAAAGATAACTTTGAGGTGGTTTCGTACCCTACAATAATTTCTTCGTTTGTTCTCTGCTATTTGTGACTTTGGAGTGAACTCTTTGTCGCACGTGAGGGATTTACATATGATTCAACTATGTTAGTATTGTTGAGAGAAGTTGCACTAGTGAAACTATGAACCCTAGGCCTTGTTTTTAAGCATTGCAATACCATTTTTGCTCACTTTTGGTACTTGCTACCTTGCTGTTTTTATATTTTCGGATTACAAAAACCTATATCTACCATCCATATTACACTTCTATCACCATCTCTTCGCCGAACTAGTGCACCTATACAATTTACCATTGTATTGGGTGTGTTGGGGACACAAGAGACTCTTTGTTATTTGGTTGCAGGGTTGTTTGAGAGAGACCATCTTGAAAGCACAATATGCTCCCTTGGTGGTGTTGATAATTCATGACAACATACATTGTCTCTTGGACTAATACTTTTACCTAGTGTATTTCAGATAAAAGTCCATGGAGAGATGGGTTGGCAAAAAGGATTGTGGAGATACCCGAAGATGCAAGGTAATAGATTGGCAAAGCTTCAAGCAAGAGGACTCTACATTTTACTTTGTGAGAAATCACTTTGAGTCCATAGGAAAGCCAATACTATTAAAAGGGGGTAAGGTATTGTTGGTGAACAAAATGCTCATACGTGCACAAGTGATAGTCACCAAAAACACCCACAAGCTCTTCCACAAAAGTCTGTCCAAAGTCAAATATCCAAAATCGGTGCAACCAACACTTTCCACTCGGTGCCACCGATTCCCAAACTCAGACAGACCTAAGCCAAACCCTAGCCTTTCGGTGCAACCGATTCTGCTTCGGTGCCACCAAGTTTGGGTTGCCAACTTTCTGTTATGCAATTTCACAAAATCGGTACCACCGAGTTCGTTGAATCAGCGTCACCGAGATTGGGCAATCTGACCGTTGGTCACCTTATCGGTGCAACCGAGTTTTATATATCGGTCTCACCGAGATTCAAAAGTTGCTGCCTTTTGGTCACTTTGGTACCACCGAGATTAACACATCGGTGTCACCGAGTTGGTCATTTTGTGTGTAACGGTTGGATTTTTGGAGATGCCTATATATACCCCTTCACCACCACCTACTCGAAAGAGAAGCACTCAGAACTATTCCATACTTGCCCCATCCAGTTTTCTGAGAGAGAGCCACCTACTCATGTGTTGAGATCATGCCATTCCATTCCAACCATATGAATCTTGATCTCTAGCCTCCCCAAGTTGCTTTCCACCAATCCCATCTCTTCCACCAAGCCAAATCTGTGAGAGAGTGATTGTGTGTTGAGGAGTCTATCATCTTGAAGCACAAGAGCAAGGAGTTCATCGTCATTGCCGAGCCTATTACCTTTTGGAGGGTGGTGCCTCCTAGATTGGTTACGTGTCTCTTGGGAGCCTCCTACTTCGTGTTGTGGAGTGGAACCAAGAAGTTTGTAAGGGCAAGGAGATCGCCTACTTCGTGAAGATCTACCCAGAGTGAAGCTAGTCCTTCGTGGACGGAAGCCGTTATGGAATAGTCAAGGTTGCTACTTCGTGGACCCTTATGGGTGGAGCCCTCCGTGGACTCTCGCGACCGTTACCCTCTGTGGGTTGAAGACTCCATAAACGTGGACGTACGATAGCACCACCTATCGGAACCACGGGAAAAATCTTTGTGTCCCTCATGCGTTTGATCTTCCTATCTCAACTCTTTACTTCATGTGCAATGTCTTTACTTTCCGCTGCCATACTTGTTGACTTGGATGTGTAGGGTGTGCTTGACTTGCTATAATTGCTAAAATCTGCCAACCAATTAACTTGGGAAAAGGTTAGGTTTTAAATTCCTGCTATTAGTCTATTCACCCCCCCCCCTCTAGACACTCTTCTAGTGATCCCTCAATTGGTATCAGAGCATTGGTCTCCATTGCTTCGGTTTAATCACCGTGGAGGAAGATGGATGTGTCTAGTATAGGGAGTTTGAGTTGTAGAGTGCCTATTCTTGATGGAGAGTACTATAGTCAATGGAAAAATTTGATGCTTGAGCTGTTTAATGAATTTCAATTGAGCAAATATGTTAAGAGCCCCTATGTACCTCCCATTGATCCTTTACATCCCACACACGAAGAGGAAATTGATATGCTATGCAATCTTAGAACTGTTAATCTCATTGTTAGAGCATTGCCTAGAAATGTGCTTAATCAAATGAAGAACTTTGAATGTGCTTATACCTTGTGGAATGACTTGGAGAAACGATATCCAAGTTATTCATTAAGTAATCTTGATGAAATTCTTCATAAAACTATTGCCTTCCACAATATGACGCCTAGTGATCCATGTTTGATGATTGTCTATTTGAGCTTAGAGACCTCATGCGTGCTAAAGGAGATGTCACAACTATCAATAACATCATTGTAGAAGCCATTCAAATTCACAAGTTTGAACATTGTCATGATCACAATCCTAACGAATCTCTTGTTCTTTGTGACGAGGATTTCCCACTTGATGATGACAATGTGGAACATGGCTACTATGATGAAGATGAGCTGTTCGACATCGAGTATGAGAAGATCATGAAGAATCTAAGTCTCATGGCAAACTTCAAGGATTACATGTCCAGAGGAAAAGAATGGATTCTCGATAGCGGATGCACCGATCATATGACCGGAGATAGAGAAATGTTTGAAGAGATCACACCAAACCATGGACCGCGAAGGTATGTAACTTTTGGAGACAACTCCAAGGGTAAAGTACTTGGTCTTGGTAAGGTGGTCATATCCCATGATAGCTCTATTCAAAATGTTATGCTTGTTGAATCCCTTGGCTACAATCTTCTTTCCGTATCTAGACTTGCCGACTTTGGTTTTAATGTGCTATTCACGAAAGTAGATTGCCAAGTGTTTTGTCAAGATAATCATAACATGGTCTTTACCGGTTTCCGTAGAGGTGATCTATACATCATCGATTTCACTAAGATATCCAAACCTCGTACTTGTCTTATTACAAAATCTTCTAAAGGTTGGCTTTGGCATAGAAGACTAGGACATGTTGGCATGCGTAACTTAGACAAACTTATCAAAGGTGATCATATACTTGGTGTTAAAGATGTTATCTTTAACAAAGATAGACTTTGCAGCACGTGTCAAGCTGGAAAGCAAGTGGGTGGAAGTCATCCCATAAAGAATATCATGACTACTAGGAGACCACTCGAGTTACTTCACATGGATCTTTTTGGTCCCAATGCTTATAAGAGTCTCGGTGGAAATTCCTATGGTCTATTTATAGTTGATGATTTTTCCATATTTACGTGGGTATTCTTTCTTGATGATAAGTCACAGGTTCAAAAGATCTTCAAGAACTTCGCTCGCAAAGCGCAAAATGAGTTTGAAGTGAAGATCAAGAAGGTTCGGAGCGATAACGGATCGGAGTTCAAGAACACCCATGTGGATACCTTTCTTGACGAAGAAGGTGTTTCACATGAGTTCTCGGCTACGTACACGCCTCAACAAAATGGAGTTGTTGAGAGGAAGAACCGAACACTTATTGAGATGGCTAGAACGATGCTTGACGAATACAAGACGCCAAGACACTTTTGGGCAGAAGCCGTGGAAATAGCATGTCATGCCACAAACCGACTTTACTTGCACAAGCTTCTCGGTAAAACGGCATACGAGCTACTCACCGGTAACAAACCCCAAGTTGGATACTTTCGGGTATTCGGCTCAAAGTGCTACATTCTTGATAAGCATCGTCGTACTAAATTTTCTCCTAAATCTCATGAAGGATTCCTACTCGGTTATGCATCGAACTCTCACACTTACCGTGTCTACAACAACTTCACTCGAAAAGTTGAAGAGACGGTAGGTGTGAAGTTTGATGAATCTAATGGTTCGCAAGTCGAACAATTGCCAAATGATGTAGGTGATAAGGACCCTTCGGAAGCTATCCAAGACTTGTCCATCGGCAAGATTGGTCCCATGGAGGTGAAGGAAAGTACTTCATCAACTCAAGTGGAAGCCCCTACTTCACGTCAAGGTGAACCACAACATGACATGGAGGCATCCACAAGCGGTACACGACAAGATGATGAAGAGGAGGAAGTGCATCATGAAGATCCACCACAACCTCCTTCACCACCACCTCAAGGAAACGACACCTTCAACAATAACGAAGATGAAGGAGATGACGATGAAGAAGAAGCTCCACCATCCAACAATCGGAAGCTGACCCGAGTTCGAGCACAAGTGATCAAGAACCATCCCCTAAACCAAATCTTTGGTGACATACAAACCGGGAGAATCACTCGCTCTAAAACTCGCCTAGCTAACTTTTGTGAGAATTATTCTTTCATCTCTAGCATTGAACCATTGAAGGTAGAACAAGCTCTTGAAGACCCAGATTGGGTGACCGCGATGCATGAAGAGCTTCACAACTTCAAGAGGAACGAAGTGTGGACACTCGTGGAAAACCCCAAGGATGAGAAAAACATCATCAGAACAAAATGGGTGTTTCAGAACAAGCAAGACAAAGACGGTCAAGTCGTATGCAACAAGGCACGTCTGGTAGCCCAAGGATATACACAAGTCGAAGGTATGGACTACGGTGAGACCTATGCCCCCGTCGCTAGACTTGAAGCTATTTGCATACTTCTTGCTTATGCTAATCACCATGATAGCACGCTTTATCAAATGGACACTAAAAGTGCCTTTTTAAATGGTGAGATTGAAGAAGAAGTCTATGTTAAGCAACCACCTGGTTTTGTGAATCCTAAGAAACCTAATCATGTTTACAAGCTTCGTAAAGCCCTTTATGGTCTTAAGCAAGCCCCTCGTGCTTGGTACAAATGCTTAACGAAGTTTCTCATTGAAAAGGGTTTTGAAATTGGTAAAATTGACGCAACCTTATTCACTAAGAGAGTTAATGGTGAATTATTTGTGTGCCAAATCTATGTGGATGATATTATCTTTGGATCTACTAACCCACAATTTAGTGAAAGATTTGGAAGGTTGATGTCCGAGGAGTATGAGATGTCCATGATGTGTGAGCTGAAATTCTTTCTTGGTTTGCAAATCAAGCAAACGTAAGAAGGAACTTTCATCTCTCAAACTAAGTATACCAAGGACTTGATCAAGAAGTTCAACATGCAAGAGTGCAAAGGTATGAAAACTCCTATGCCTACTAGTGGACATGTTGATCTTACCAAGGAGGACGAACCGGTTGATCAAAAGGTTTATCGATCTATGATTGGTTCATTGCTATATCTATGTGCCTCTCGTCCCGATATTATGCTTAGTGTTTGCATGTGTGCTAGATATCAAGCTCCACCTAAAGAGTGTCATCTTTTGGCCGTAAAACATATTGTGAGATATTTGATACAAACACCAAACTTTGGCATTTGGTATTCCAAGGGATCTTCCTTTAACCTTGTTAGCTATTTCGATTCGTACTATGCCGGTGACAAGGTTGATAGAAAATCCACCTCGGGTACTTGTCAATTTTTTGTTAGATCTCTTGTGCCTTGGTCCTCCAAGAAACAAAACTCGGTATCTCTATCTACTGCCGAAACTGAGTATATTGCTGCCGGATCATGTTGTGCACAATTACTATGGATGACACAAACGCTTAAGGATTATGGAATCCATGTTAAGAATGTTCCATTACTTTGTGACAATGAAAGTGCTATTAAAATTGGTCATAATCATGTGCAACATTCTCGAACTAAACATATTCAAGTTAGACATCATTTCATTCGTGATCATGTTGCCAAAGGAGATATCAATCTTAAGCATGTCCGTACTAACAAGCAATTAGCCGATATCTTTACTAAGCCACTTGATGAGAAAAAGTTTTGTTACTTGAGGAGTGAGTTGAACATCATTGATGCTTCAAATTTGAGCTAGACTCACTCGTTTGCATGCAAGGGCATGAGCTTTCTTGATACTTCCATGATACTCTTGCTACACTATCTTATACCATGGAATCCTATGCTCCCTTGTATTGCATCTAACATTTTGTAGGTACTTGGAAGAACTTCATTCCACAAGATTGCCATCAACTCCAATCATAAGAAATCTTGTCATGACCAAGTATCCACAACCCCTCTTGATGATGGAAGGAAGAAGACAACAAAAACATATCCTTGACATATATTTATACTTCACAATTGGTATCTTGTCATATCATGTTCTTCCTTGCTTGACTAGCCCTTGTAGGTGACAAGTGAACTAAAACGAGAAGGATTGCTCCCAACTTAAGATGATCTTCATCAACCTCCAGCATCCTCAACAAGTTCACCTACAAGCTACGTCATCAACATCACTCAAAGGTATGTACCCATATCCTTGAAAAGGCTTTACTCCAAGTCATGAGCTAAAGCAACTCAAGTGATATGACGACATTAAAATGCTTAATCGAAAAATGGTAACCCCATTTTGAGCTTAACGTTGAGTATGACCTATGATCAAGTATTCTTGCTTGGCTCCTAAGTCAATATACTCTAATATTGGTGACCTAGTCACCGCCCATCATCTAGTTAAGAATTGTGTTTGGTTCATTCTCTATTTTGCAAGATTTCTTGGAACCACTCAAATCTTCTCTAGTTGATATTATTTTGTAAAGACTTTTGCAATTCTTTTGAAAACTTCTTTTGACTCTTTGTTATTGGCAAAGTTTGAGAAATCTCGATTTCAAAATCCCACTGCCAAGTTTCTATTTCTGCCTCGGAGCCGCCGATACAAATAACCCGGTTCTACCGAATTAGCAGATGCGCTGCACCACCAAATTTCGGTACCACCGATTGGTTTGTCACGGAGTCACCGATTTGATTTCTTCTCTCAATTATGTTCATATTCGTAAATCTTTGTTTTCATAGAGATCCTATTGTGATTTTGTTACTTCGATGATCCCATCTTATTAAAAAAAAATATATATATATACATTTAGGGGGAGAAATTCTTTATTCAAGGATCCCTAACTCAAAGGAGGAGAAGTCTTACAAGATCTCAGATCAGCCACAGGGAGAGAAATTATTTTCCATGATTCCCTCAAATTTTCATATCTATGAACCCTACATTCAATGACCCTTGTTCTCAAGGATCCCTTCTTATCAATGATCCCTGTATCTATTCCTATGTATGACCTTTTTGGTAATTAATGCCAAAGGGGGAGAATAACAAAGCTTCATGCTAAAGGGAGATACATGCTTATGCAAAGGGGGAGATATGATCAAGGGGGAGAGCGAATATCAATGTTTATACTCATATAGACAAGGGGAGAACACCAAAGTAGGGGGAGAAAAGTCTAACATAAGTTGTCAATATTGAAATAAACATACTTTCTAATAGTGATCATCTTAGATTTTTCTCACCCTATCCAATCCCAATATCTACATGCTAAGATTCAGGGGGAGAGGATGATCTACTATTTTCATATCTAAGGGGAGAAAGCTCTAAATGATTTTGGAGACATATCAATCTTAAGGAATACTATCTTCCATATATTCTCCATATCTTGGTATTTTTGAGTTCTATTGCCTTGTTGATTAGTAGAATACTCTTGTGTTTCCTAACATTATTTTCACAAGTATACCTCTACTACAAGAATGCTCAAGAACTCAAGGTAAGTATATGCATCATATCTTTGATCAAGATGATCTCTTGCTTCTTGCACATATTGTTTGCAAGAGTGAAGTCTTGAACAAGGATACATCTCATTCTTACATATTTGATGCATATAGCCATGATACACATGACTCATTATATCCCTTCCACTACTTGTGTGTCCATGCATTCCAAGACAACTATCCTTTAAAGGGATTGCACACATTTAGGGGGAGCAAGTCTAAGTCATGTGTCTCTCAAAGTCTTTATAATATCTATGCATATCTTTATTTGAAGCTTTGATTGTATGTTGTCATCAATTACCAAAAAGGGGGAGATTGAAAGCACAATATGCTCCCTTGGTGGTTTTGATAATTCATGACAACATACATTATCTCTTGGACTAATACTTTTACCTAGTGTATTTCAGATAAAAGTCCATGGAGAGATGGGTTGGCAAAAAGGATTGTGGAGATACCCCAAGATGCAAGGAAATAGATTGGCAAAGCTTTAAGCAAGAGGACTCTACATTTTACTTTGTGAGAAATCACTTTGAGTCCATAGGAAAACCAATACTATTAAAAGTGGGTAAGGTATTGTTGGTGAACAAAATGCTAATACATGCACAAGTGATAGTCACCAAAAACACCAACAAGCTCTTCCACAAAAGTCTGTCCAAAGTCAAATATCCAAAATCGGTGCAACCAACACTTTCCACTCGGTGCCACCGATTCCCAAACTCACACAGACCTAAGCCAAACCCTAGCCTTTCGGTGCAACCGATTCTGCTTCGGTGCCACCGAGTTTGGGTTGCCAACTTTCTATTACGCAGTTTCACAAAATCGGTACCACCGAGTTCGTTGAATCGGCGTCACCAAGATTGGGCAATCTGACCGTTGGTCACGTTATCGGTGCAACCGAGTTTTATATATCAATCTCACCGAGATTCAAAAGTTTTTGCCTTTTGGTCACTTCGGTACCACCGAGATTAACACATCGGTGTCACCGAGTTGGTCATTTTGTGTGTAACGGTTGGATTTTTGGAGATGCCTATATATACCCCTTCACCACCACCTACTCGAAAGAGAAGCCCTCCAAACTATTCCATACTCATGTGTTGAGATCATGCCATTCCATTCCATCCATATGAATCTTGATCTCTAGCCTCCCCAAGTTGCTTTCCACCAATCCCATCTCTTCCACCAAGCCAAATCTGTGAGAGAGTGATTGTGTGTTGAGGAGTCTATCATCTTGAAGCACAAGAGCAAGGAGTTCATCGTCATTGCCGAGCCTATTACCTTTTGGAGGGTGGTGCCTCCTAGATTGGTTAGGTGTCGCTTGGGAGCCTCCTACTTCGTGTTGTGGAGTTGAACCGAGAAGTTTGTAAGGGCAAGGAGATCGCCTACTTCATAAAGATCTACCCATAGTGAGGCTAGTCCTTCGTGGACGGAAGCCGTTATGTAATAGTCAAGGTTGCTACTTCGTGGACCCTTATGGGTGGAGCCCTCCGTGGACTCTCGTGACCATTACCCTCCGTGGGTTGAAGACTCCATAAACGTGGCCGTACGATAGCACCACCTATCGGAACCATGGGAAAAATATTCGTGTCCCTCATGCGTTTGATCTTCCTATCTCAACTCTTACTTCATGTGCAATGTCTTTACTTTCTGCTGCCATACTTGTTGACTTGCATGTGTAGGGTGTGCTTGACTTGCTATAATTGCTAAAATCTGCCAACCAATTTACTTGGGAAAAGGTTAGGTTTTAAATTCCTTCTAGTAGTCCATTCACCCCCCCCCCTCTAGACACTCTTCTAGTGATCCCTCACATCTTCATCCTACGCCTCCCACGGATTGATAAACCTTAGGTCATCCACTTGAGGGAAATTTCCTACTGTCCTACAAAACTCTGCGCTTGGAGGCCCAACACGAGTCTACAAGAAGAAGGTTGCGTATTAGACATCAAGCTCTTTTCTGGCGCCGTTGCTGGGGAGGTGAGTGCTTGAAGGTATATCTTTAGATCTTGCAATTGAATCTTTTAGTTTCTTGTTTTATCACTAGTTTATTTTTATAAAAGAAAACTACAAAAAAATGGAATTGAGGTTGCCTCATATGCTTCATCTTTTTAATGTCTTTCGTGAAAATGATGGAAAAGAAAATTGTGCTCAAGTGTTAGAAGAAGAAGTTATTAAAATGTTTGGCACTAAATATTTGAGTGATGAGCATGATTGCAATGTTGTTAGTATGAATTCCTTGAAAATTCATGATGCTAATGATATGCAAAGCCACAAGCTTGGGGATGCTATGTTTGATGAATATGATATTTTTACTCCCCCAAGTTTTGATGAGCAAAACTATTATGATGATGGCATGCCTCCTATCTATGATGATTATTGTGATGATACGTATGCTATAAAGAGTGATAGTAACCATGAAACTTGTCATCATGATTTTAATATTCAAAGTGGTTATGTCAATTAAGTATCTCATGATAGTTATTTTGTTGAGTTTGCTCCCACTATTATGAATGAGAAGAAAATTGCTTATGTGGAGAGTGACAAATTTTCTATGCTTGTGGATCATGAAGATAATGCTTTATGTGATAGTTATGTTGTGAAATTCCTTCATGGTGCTACTAAAAATTATTATGAGGGAGGAACATATGCTTGTAGGAATTGCAATAATATCAAGTTTCCTCTCTATGTGTTGAAAATCTTGAAGTTTTGCTTGTTTTACCTTCCTATGCTAGTTGATTCTTGTTCCCATAAGTTATTTGTTCACAAAATCCCTATGCATAGGAAGTGGGTTAGGCTTAAATGTGCTAGTCATATGCTTCATGATGCTTTATTTGTGTTTCAATTCTTATCTTTTATGTGAGCATCATTGAAATCATCTTGCCTAGCTAAAAGGCATTAAAGAAAAGCGCTTGTTGGGAGACAACCCAACACTTTTCCTTTCTGTTTTTGTGTGTCCACATGATTAAACTACTGTATAATCATGTTTTATAGCTTTTGTTTCAATAAAGTGCCAAGTAAAACCTTTGGGATAGTGTGGATGATAGTTGACTTGATTCTGTGCAAAAACAGAAATTTTTGCTCTCAGTCCAGGAATTTTTTAAGTTCACTGGAACGTGATTTTGATCTGAATTTTTTACACATCATTGATATAAGAATTTCCTAGATTATCCTAATTTTTCAGAATGTTTAGAGACAGGGAAGTATGGTTACACTACAGATCTTCACAGACTGTTCTGTTTTTAACAGATTCTGTTTTGCATGCATAGTTTGCTTGTTTTAGTGTTTCCATAGCTTATATTTAGTGGTATAAATTATGGGAATGGTATATTACAGTAGGTATTATGTGACCACAATTATGAATCTTGTCTTGACAGTACCTAAGTGAATGATCTTTATTTATTATACTAACCCATCTCACGAAGTTCCGTTAAGTTTTGTGTGATTGAAGTTTTCAAGTTTTGGGTGAGACACCGATATGAGGAGAATAAGGAGTGAAAAGAGCCTAATATTGGGGATGACCAAGGCACCCCCAAGGTAATATCCAAGGAAGACTCAAGCGCCTAAGCTTGGGGATGCCCCGGAAGGCATCCCCTCTTTCGTCTTCAACATTATCGGTATATCTTACTTGAGGCTATATTTTTATTCACCACATAATATGATTTTTGCTTGGAGTGTCATTTTATTTTCTTGTTCTCTGTTAGGTGTTATTTATAATCTTGTTTTTCAATAAAAAGTTCCAAGAATTACCTTTTAGGATGCTTGAATTGCATGTTTGATGTGTACTGTGTATAAACAGAAACTTTTGCTGTAGTGTTTGAATTTTCATATTTTACTGGAACGTGGAAAGTTTCTGAAATTTTTACACATTATTGTAATATAAATTTTATAGCATGTCCTAAATTTTCATAATTGTTTGAGTTACATAGGTACACTGTTTTCATAAATTGCTATAGACTGTTCTGTTTGGACAGATTGCTGTCATAGCATTGTTATCTACTTATCCTCTAGTTTCCATAGCCTATATTGGTAGATATAAATTGTGGAAATGATAGTAAACAGTAGATTATGTTTGAAAATTATTATGCAACTTGTCTTGGCAGTACATAAAGAGTTGATTTGTTCTTATGTGTACTAACCTATCTCACGAGTTCTTTTGAAGTTTTGTGTGGAAGATGTTTTTGAGAATAGGTGAAACCATGATATGAGAGGATTGAACGAGATACAAAAGCTCAAGCTTGGGGATGCCCATGGCACCCCAAGTAAATATTTCAAGAAGTCTCAAGCATCTAAGCTTGGGGATGCTACGCATCCCACCTCTCTTCATCAACAATTATCGGTTAGCCTATGTTGAGCCTAAATTTTTATTCGTTCACATGATGCGTGCTTTTCTTGGAGTGCTATTTTTCTTTTGCTTGCTGTTTAATAAATTGCTTAAGATCTGAAAATGTTTATTGAGAGAGAGAGAGAGAGATTCCTCACATAGCTACTTAATTGTTTGACTACTCATTGATCTTCACTTATATCTTTTGAGAGTAGCTTGTCATTTCCTCTCATGCTTCATTTATACCTTTTTGAGGGATGTAACCTTTATGCTCATGTGCTTCACTTAAATTTGTTTGAGCTTGCCAAAAAGCAATGGCAACATATGAAACTAGTCCCAAAGTGATAGATATCCAAGGAGGATAAATTAAAAATTTCATGAAGATCATTGGACAAATTAAACTTGATTCCTTGTAATAGTTTTTGAAACATGATGATAGTAATATGTGAGTCATGTTAGTGAGTAATTATGCTTTAGTAGGAATATTGGTGTTAAGGTTTGTTATTCCGTATGCAAGTACGAAAGTCAATAGTTATGCAATGAAGTTACATCCTACTTATGGTGAATTATTCGGTGCTAGTTATGTTCAATGCTCACTTATGCGAATTTTCGTTTCTTAGTTTGGTTGCTTCCCAATCTATTTGCTAGCCTCCATTTGTACTAAGTATAAATACTACTTGTGCATCCAAAATCCTTAAACCAAGTTTTGCCTTATGAGTCCACCATACCTACCTATATGCGGTATTTCCATGCCATTCCAAGCAAATTTGTATGTGCCATCTCTAAATTTTCAAAAAAAAATCTCTTTTGTGTGCCCGTACCGCTCATGAAACGGTGGGGAGTATCCAATATTTTTCCATGCTAGGTGTGTTATTCTAACAATATGTGTTGATTCACTATCATTCACGAGAAAGTGGCTGGTATTCGGGATGCCCAGTTCCAAGCTCAAAAATCAAATCGAAATATAATGAAACAAAACTCCCCCAGGATTGTTGTGTGTATGGACGGTACCCGTGGATTCGGCTCGCCGTGGAGTGTGATTGATTGGTGGAGGGGGAGTAAAAACTTTACCATTCTGTTTGGGAACCGCCTATAATGTATCTAGCATGGAAAGTATTGTGAGCCACTTTGTCATTTTCGTTGACAGGAAAAGCATGCCACTCAAAATATTTTTCTCTCTCAATTTAAACCTTGAGCTCTGGCACCTCTAGAAATCCCTACTTCCCTCTGCGAAGGGCCTATCTATATACTTTATGCAATTTTTATTTTTGCTTTGAGTATCCATCTTCTCTTATAAGCACCAACTAAGGGGCACTATGATCGTACTTGAGCATTGGACATAGCTTATATTTGAGTGTGTTTCATGAATGGATCAATGATTGAGCATGATGGGCTAGGGATAACTTTCTTTAGTGTTGATATTTTGAAAGACATGTTTGCTTGTTGACATGCTTGAGTATTGAAGTCATTATGTTAAAACTAGACTATTGCTTTGAATCATTTACTAGTCCAAATGTCCATGCTATACAAAGAAGATAAGAATATGATGAACATGTTAGGAAGCATTCCACATAAAAAATTCTGTTTTTATCATTTACCTACTCGAGGACGAGTAGGAATTAAGCTTGGGGATGCAGATACGTCTCCAACGTATCAATAATTTTTGCTTGTTCCATGCTGTTATATTATCATTCTTGGATGTTTTACAATCACTTTACTACAATTTTATACTATTTTTGGGACTAACCTATTAACCTAGATCCTAGTGCCAGTTTCTGTTTTTTTTCGTGTTTTTGAGTTTTATAGAAAAGGAATATCAAACGGAGTCCAAACAGAATAAAAATCTACGGTGATTTTTTTATGGACCAGAACAAGCCCAGGGAGCATTGGAGTTGGGCCAGAAGAGCCACGAGGCCACCACAAGCCTGGTGGGCGCCCCCCCCCCCGCCCTAGGACGCGCCCCCTGGCTTGTCGTCCCCTCGTGGCCCCCCTGGACTTGTTTCCGCCGCCAAAAATTCCTATAAATACCAAAACCCCCAGAAAGAAACCTAGATCGGGAGTTCCGCCGCCGCAAGCCTCCAGAGCCACGAAAAACCAATCGGGAGCCCGTTCCGGCACCCTGCCGGAGGGGGAAACCATCACCGGCGGCCATCTTCATCATCCCGGCGGTCTCCAGGACGAGGAGGGAGTAGTTCACCCTCGGGGCTGAGGGTATGTACCAGTAGCTATGTGTTTGATCTCTTTCTCTCGTGTTCTTGAGATGGCACGATCTTGATGTACCGCGAGATTTATTAATATAGATGAATCATATGGAGTTTTCCCCTCTCTATCTTCTTGTGATGAATTGAGTTTTCCCTTTGAAGTTTTCTTATCGTATTGAGTCTTTAAGGATTTGAGAACACTTGATGTATGTCTTGCGATGGGATATCCATGGTGACAATGGGAAGTTCTATTGATCCACTTGATGTATGTTTTGGTGATCAACTTGCGGGTTCCGTGACCTTGGGAATCTATGCATAGGGCTTGGCACATGTTTTCGTCTTGACTCTCAGGTAGAAACTTTGGGGCACTCTTTGAAGTTCTTTGTGTTGGATTGAACATGATGAATCTGAAATTGTGTGATGCATATCGTATAATCAAGCCCATGGGTACTTGTGGTGACATTGGAGTATCTAGGTGACATTAGGGTTTTAGTTGATGTGTATCTTAAGGTGTTATTTTAGTATGAACTCTAGGGCTATTCGTGACACTTATAGGGATAGCTCATAAGATTGATCGGAAAAGATAACTTTGAGGTGGTTTCGTACCCTACAATAATTTCTTCGTTTGTTCTCCGCTATTTGTGACTTTGGAGTGAACTCTTTGTCGCACGTGAGGGATTTACATATGATTCAACTATGTTAGTATTGTCGAGAGAACTTGCACTAGTGAAAGTATGAACCATAGGCCTTGTTTTCAAGCATTGCAATACCGTTTTTGCTCACTTTTGTTACTTGCTACCTTGCTGTTTTTATATTTTCAGATTACAAAAACCTATATCTACCATCCATATTACACTTGTATCACCATCTCTTCGCCGAACTAGTGCACCTATAGAATTTACCATTGTATTGGGTTTGTTGGGGACACAAGAGACTCTTTGTTATTTGGTTGTAGGGTTGTTTGAGAGAGACCATCTTCATCCTACACCTCCCATGGATTGATAAACCTTAGGTCATCCACTTGAGGGCAATTTGCTACTGTCCTACAAAACTCTGCGCTTGGAGGCCCAACACGAGTCTACAAGAAGAAGGTTGCGTAGTAGACATCACACGGCAGAGGCATTGGCGAATGGAGCCTTGTCATGGTTCGCTCGCCGGGGATGCCATCCTATGGATTCACTCCAGCGTCCGGCTCGGGATTTATCCTTGACGGAATAAATGCTGGACCGAGCCTTGCGCGAGTTTATCAATATGGGCGGCGTCGCCGCTATGCAGAGCTGACCATAGACGGGGAAGGATAGGAGAGAGAGGCATAGCCAAGTACCTCTTTCTTTCCTTGGCCTATCAGATTGAGCCGCACCTCCCTGGTGTCAGGCGGGCTCGTTCCCTTTTGGCGTTCCTCGCTCCAGCTTCGGCCGTGGGAGACACGACGGTGGCGCCGCCCATGCCAGCCGCATCGCCCACGACGCCTGCCTCCTTCGTCGCTACCGTGGTGCCAATGGCGACCGCGGCCGCCTGCGAGGGAACCTTTGAAGTTAAAGGATGCGTGGTCGTGCCCGTCTTCTTCTTGGGAGCTATGGATGAAGAACATGGTGATGAAGACCAATGTGCTATCCACAGCCTCAGGTTCGCACAAATGAAGCACGTTCGCCTACCTGGCGCGGCAAAGATGTCGGGGCATGGATGCACACGATCACCTATGGGGCCTGATGCCCCTTTGTGGTTCGACAGGGGGAGGTCACGTTGAACAAAGAGCGGAGACCATGGGGCAACACGAATATCGGGACGCTGGTGTTTTACCTAGGTTTGGGCCGCTGTGAAGCGTAAAACCCTACTCCTGCTTTTGGTGGATTGATCAGAGGAACACGAAGAACACGCAGTGCTCAATCCCAGCAAGGGTTGTAGTCGGGGAGAGCTGCTACGTGAGTACAAGTGTCCAAAAGTCTGAATCTTGAGCTAGGTTGCCTTGGGCCTCCTTTTATAGGGCAAGGGCCAACCACAGTGGCAAAACAGACATTGCCTTATGATTAGACAACTAACAGTGCTATCATACCTAACTCTGGCACTTAGTACAAAATGCCATAAATGCAGTCTAGGTGGCGTGCGGGGGTGCATCCCCGGCAAGCTTCTACCACCGCTCTAGCTAACTATTGCACCACAGCTTGACACGCCTATGGACGGGTGTTAAGGGGGCATTATCTGTCTTCCAGCATGCCGCCACGTGCTTAGTGTGAGCCACTTAGCCACCTGAGGGCTCGACACCGCATCGACAAGTGACTGGCGTCGTGATGCGTTGGAGCGGTGGCCGATCGGCTCGTGCCTGCCGGGGGATGGCTTGCCGGGTCTTCCTGAAGACGTGCGCGCCACGGTCCCCGACAGGCACCGGGGACGTGGCTGCTGTGCCTTGGGCCCCTCCTGGGATGTTGCATTGAGCTTGCCGACGTTGGTAGCCAGTGTAGACTGCCTTTGCCGGGGGCTTGGATGTTGATGTTATCTTCTTGATGCGCTTCTTGATCTCACATAGAGTGGCTTCTTTGTCTTGTGTAGACCTTGACAGGGAGGCAGCTTTCCCCAGCAGCTTCGGCCATTCGGCCGGAGGCTTACAGTCCGTGCACAAGTCAAGGGGAAACAAAGCACCCCTATTTGTGCACCCCGACAAAGAGAGACTAGTCCTAGCCCTAGTCCCAGTAGGACTCTACATGTAAACCTACCCCTTCAACTTATATAAGGAGGGGTAAGGCACCCCAAGAGGGAGAAGTTAGGTCAACTCATTAGAGATAGACAGATTAGAAACCCTCGAGACTAGAGGTAGCAATTCTGTACCCTTGTAATCGAGATCATCATCAATACACACAAAGCAGGACGTAGGCTTTTACCTCCACCGGAGGGGCCGAACCTGGGTAAACTCGCGTCTCTCGATTCCAACCAACCCCGTTCAAGCAGCCACCTAGTTGCGTTGGCCTCACACCTAAGTTCTCTCACGAGGACATCTGCCGTGACAAAACCACGACAGTTGTTGCCAACCGCGGGGCTTAGCAGGTGGTGTTATGTTCTTGAAGGGAGCTCCTCAATGATTGAGAAAGCTCATGTTTGTCAAACAAAGAAAAACCAACACGGAACAACTGTAGAAGATAACCTAGCATGGGACAACCTTGGGCAGAGCAGGCGAAACCATCGTTTGTTGATCTGAATTGTGATTCATTTTGGAATTGGCGGCTCAAGGGAAACTCATGTGCACCACCGCCGCTGCAAGTCGAAAGCATATCCAAGATCGATCAACGCAAGGATCATGTCGCGGAGACCGACAGAAGTACAAGAGGAATTTTCACAAAGTGATGTACGTCGGGGGAGCAGTCAATTTTTCATGAGCAATAGTGGGAAGTTCATCATCGTATTAGATTCAACGACTCAAACGTCAGGATTCCTTCAAACATGTACTTGGGGGTTTCGTGATGTCCTACGCTCACGATAAATCATGTTTATAAGATCGCTAGCTGTCAGCAAACGTCGCAACATAATTATTTTCGAAGTTGTGCATCGCACTCGGGTGAGATTCCATCAGGTCTCAGAGTTCTAATGTACAACAAAGTGTTTGAAGCACTATTAGTTGCGTAATCGGATCAAGACCCAAAAGAAAAGAAGATCAGCACATGACGGCAACGACCCGGACGCGAACACGGACGCAAACTAAGACTCCACCGGCGTGCCTCCACTACCATGGAACGCCTAGCCACCCCGCATCCACAGCCAGTCTCACCTCGAGCTGCCATGGGCTCCGTCGCCGGGGACGCCGTCCGCCTCGCCCATCCCTGTTTTCCCGATCGCCGAGGCTGCGCTCCGGGCACCCCCGCATTGCATCGCGTGCCCGCTAACCACTGTCGCGCCCCACCACTGGCTCGCCGGCCACAGCCGCGCCCTGCTTGCCGGCTCTCCCGTGGCCGGCTCCTCTCGCCCCACGGCCGATTCGAGCTTCGCCCCGCTCGCCCTGACCGTCCGCTTGCCCCAGCCAGCTCGGCCACGGCCTCACCTCGCCTGTCTGCCTCCGCCATGGCCCGCCTCGCCTCGCCTTGAGCAAGCTTGACCTGCCACAGCATCCACCTCCTCCATGGCTCACCTCGCCTACAAGCCGGCCTCGCCTGTCCGCCTCCGCCATGGCTCACTTAGCGGCCGTGACCTTACCCAAAGCAGGTTCCACTTCCATGCCGTCGCGTCCCACCGTGGCAGTGGGTAGTGGCATTTTCATTTTTGCTCAGCGGGCAGGAGCAGCAGCGAAGGCGGAGCAAAGTTTGTGGCAGGGGAAGACGACGATACGGCAAGAAAAAGAGTAAATGGTTGTGGTTTCCTGCGTGGGAGGGTAAGATGGATGGCAGATAATGTGTGGGGCCATGCCAGAGAAGAAGACACGTTTCGATCGGTGGACTGGGCTCATCTCGCTGCGTTTTCCATAGGGATGGCCCGAAACAATTCACAGGGAGGCCTCAAAATACCAACCAAAAGTCTACAGTAGAAATATACTAAAGAGGACAACTGAGAGTCTAATCATGTCAGCTCAAATTGGAGGATTCCCACTTGAAGGCCATTGAACAGGAGTGTGGTACAGATACTTGAAATTTCTTCTGCTACAGTCATCATCAACGCAAGATACCAGCCATTAAAAGTTTGCTCTAAAAATTAACATTATACAGCACAAGTGTCCGCTTCATCTGAAAAAAATACCAGGTGCTATTCATCCTATCTGTTTTTCAGTACATATTAATTCGTTCGACAACAATTACCCTGTCATGCAATATATTTTACGCATGACAATTATTCACTACAAAAGTGGTGTTATATACCGCGGATACGGAACACGCCAACATCGTTTTGCACCGGCGTTCATCCGTGTCGCGCTGCTTGACGGCCATGGGCGCAAGCGCTGCCCCCGCGGTCTGATCTACATCAACCCGTCATGGGCGACTCACCGTCTGCACTGGCTTACAATGCCACGGCCGACTCGCCGTCCGCGCCGGCCTACAGCGACACGATCGACTCGTCGTCCGTGCCGGCTTACAAACGCCACGGCCAACTCTCGCATCTGCGCTATCAAGCCAGTTTCGAACGCCGCGGCGGACTTCCACGTCTACATCAACATGCCAGGGGCCGCATACACCAGTATGAGCCACCCAATGGACGCGCTCAAGCCGCAACCCCCGCGGTCCGGTCTACATCGACATGCTGGTGCCGCGCCTGCTCACTCAAGTCGCTCAACGGACGCTCGTGAGACGCCGCCCCTATGGTCCAGTCTACATTGACACGCTGGTGCCGCGCCTATTCGCTCAAGCCGCCCAACGGATGCTCGTGAGTCGCCGCCCCTACGGTCCAGTCTACATTGACACGCCGGTGTCGTGCTTGCTCGCTCAAGCCGCCCAATGAACACGCGCGAGCCGCCGCCCCCACGATCCTGTCTACTGAAACAATGGTGGAGCAAAGGAGATATATATATATATATATATATATATATATATATATATATATATATATATATATATATATCTATTATCAACCTCCAGCCGCGCAGGGTTGCCCAATGGGTAGGCACATTGGCATGTTGTCCCCGCGGTCCGGTATGCTTCAGCACATCGAAGAAATAAGAATCGAACATGGAGGAAACATCCCTGGAGAAGCTATAATTTGAGCCGGCCATTATCAAGCCGGCAATTCAAAAGTCAGCGGCAAAGAAAAATGGCCGTGGAGGAGCCAGGAGAGCCGTACTACCCGAGAGTAGCAAAGATTCGGTCAAGAGGCATATGAACTCAATTTGGCCACAACATTTGCCAAGGACATACGATGAGCACCAAAGAGATCATCAACTTGCCGATCTTTGACATCAATGAATTTCAGCAGTCAACTCTACGATAGCTTATGCAATAACCAAGTATGAAGACTCTCAAGCCGCCTCCTCGAGTCGACTTAAGACTCGGGGGCTACACAGATATGTCTCAATAGATTTAGTCATTGTCAACAAATACAAGAACCCCGGGTCATTACAAGGGAGACAACCCGGTCCCGGGGGTTGCTGCCTTATTGCCAAAAAATTAAAATTCGCCCAAGAGGACTAACCGCCACGATGCGCAGTTCAAACATGGGTGCCCTGCCTTATGGGTGAAAAATTAAAGGTTGCCAAAGAGGACCAGCTGCCATGATGCGCCGTTCAAACATAGGTATCCTGCTTTATTGGATCAGCATATTATCATATTATGATCAATGGAATAAAGCCGGCTTATCTAGACCCCAGATGTTTTGCAGTAGTAGCATTGTCTCCTATATATCCTATGTTGAGCTTTTCCATAATCATAGGTCACTTGGGGGCTTCAAACTCATCGAGTTTAGCTTTCTCACCCTCTTGATCCGGCAAAAACGCCACAAAATGGTTAAACCTGCCTGTATGCTTGATGCGACTCCGATTAGGTGATCCCATGTACTCTTGACAAGTCAATCCATCTGGACCCTGAACTTATCAAAGTTAAAACATTGGCTTGAGTCACGTGAGAGCCGGCTTACAGAGAGCAAGAATAAACCATGGGTTATCACACCCGCTTCATGGAAGCAAGACTCGAGCATCGAAAGCCGGTCTTTATGTCATGCCCTGAAAACTGGCACTTTATATTATGTTATCATATACATACATCATCATGCATTGCATCGTGCATCATACATACATATCAAGCCGGTCATCAAACCGGGTTACATTGTAAACCTTGCAGGAACAAATAGATCTGTGATAGCCAAAATGGCTGGATCTTCATCATGGTTTATCATAACCAATATTAAATGATTGGGGTTTCAATCCATCTCGGAAGAAATGACTATTCTCAAAGAGCAGCCCTATCACATATAATGTCGGGTCATTTAATTGACTGGCTCTTGGATTTTTAAAAATTTGTGCTCTGTAGTAAACTACAACACTTATGGATTTCTCAAACATATATTTGTCGGGTTGCACCGCAACCGCGAGCAGGGATTTCATTTCAAGGACAAAGGCATTATTCCAAGATATTCGTACCGGGTTACATTACAACCACGGTCAAGGATTCATTCAAATCATATCAATATTGGTTCAAGAGAACTTCTGAAGTGCATTATAATGGGTTATATTATTCTCATACAGTCCCAAGTCGCTGCAGGCATACGACCCGGCACTTGGGGGCTACGTCATATGATGTTTTTCTTTTCAAAGGAGAAGTGCATATAAGTCCCGAGTCGCTGCAGGCAAACGACCCGACACTTGGGGGCTACACTACTCAGATCAAATTTTCTAAAGTCCCAAGTCACTGCAGGCAAACGACTTGCACTTGGGGTCTACAGTATTTAGCTGTTTAAATAGATTATAAGGTCCAAATTGAAGGCCCGGCCCATCACATACTGATGAGCCGGCCCTTGGGGGCTACACACGTGAGAAGCAAAAAATTCAGCTTATAGACTGGCGACTCAGATGTCAACCCAGATTTCTCCAAGCTATCTATCTACAAGATTCAAAACCAAGTTCAAAAGTCCCAGGTTGTTGCTAGTAAAACAACCTAGCCCTTGGGGGCTACACTAGCTGGAGCTTTATAAAATATACAAGTCCCAGGTTGCTGCTGGCAAGACAACCCGACACTTGGGGTCTACACAGTCAAAGATATTATTGCAAATCACCAAGTCATCATGAAACTGATAAACTTGGAGCTTGGGGGCTACAGGTAATATGGATATATCAAAAAGTAGAAGAGCACTTTCAAGATGTCAATTGTGAGCGAGACCGGCTCAACAAATTTTTATCTAGCAAAAGCATTGAAAGACCGGCTCAACATCACAACTGATTTCTTTATTCCAAATAATTTTATCAAGTCAACTAGAGTCCAGTTGTTTGACCTGGCGTCACCAACAATCATGACCCGTCATTATCAAAGATTATAAACCGGGAGAGTCTATATAAGCAACCCGGCTTCACAAGTTGAAAGTGGTTTAACGATGGACGAATTTCTATTCCCAATATTTTCATCAAAACCGAAGCAATGGAAAGCCGGCTCAACATCATGTGAATTTCTTATTCTCAAAATTTTCATCAAGCCAAAGAACTGGAGGCTGACTCAACGGCATATGGGTGTTTTATTCCCAATATTTTATTGCAAAGGACACAGACCTGCAAAATGACTGTGAAGACGGCTCGTTATTATGAAGAAGAAACCCGAATTTTCAAGGAGCCACTTCATTAAATTAAGCCAGCCAGTGGAGCAAGCTGGTCCCTTAACATATTTGTTATTCTTATTTCAGGAGCTTACCATGAATAAATTCAAGCTAACCCGGGGGCTAATGTCAGGGATATTCCCCATGGTTTGACCCGCCCAGGAGTATGACCCGACCCATCATTTGGCAGCTTATAAAGTCACCGTGTTTACCGGGTTAACCTAGACGTCAAGGACCAATGCCCAGTGTGCACCCCGTGGAAGGCAGCTCATGGAGAGGCCTGGAGGGCTGCATCACAGAGAAGGCCCATGAAGAGGGAGAATTCCCTCATGAGAGAAACAACACCTGGATTAGGATTAAAGATAGACTAGTCCTAGTCCTACTCCCAGTAGGACTCTACATGTAAACCTACCCCTTCAACTTATATAAGGAGGGGTACGGCACCCCAAGAGGGAGAAGTTAGGTCAAGTCATTAGAGATAGACAGATTAGAAACCCTCGAGACTAGAGGTAGCGATTCTGCACACTTGTAATTGAGATCATCAACAATACACACAAACCAGGACGTAGGTTTTTACCTCCATCGAAGGGGCCGAACCAGGGTAAACTCGCGTCTCTCGATTCCAACCAACCCCGTTCAAGCAGCCACCTAGTTGTGTTGGCCTCACACCTAAGTTCTCTCACGAGGACATCTGCTGTGACAAAACCACGACAAGTAGGTAAATGATAAAAACATAATTTTTGATGTGACATGCTACCCAACATGTAAACGCTTTCAGTTATGATAATTGAGAAACGATGAACTAATAAACATTCACATAGTAATATCCATAAACACAAGTAACACAATCGTTAACTTTAAAAATATACGATCCTTAAAGAATGTTTACTCCCTATTCATTTTATCATATTAGCATGGCATGGCTCCATCTTCACCACATAAATACAAATGTCAAGCACCACAGTGTTAAGCCAAGAAATTGGATCGTACTTCTTAACGCGCTTCAGCTTTTTATACCTCACTCAATACATGAGCGTGAACCATGGACATAGGATATAGGTGGAATAGAATATGGTAGTATATGTCAAAGGGGTAAAAGCTGAGAAGATAATCTTACATCAACTAGGCGTATCAACGGGCTATGGAGATACCCATCGATAGATGACAATGTAAGGAGTAGAGATTCCCATGCAAATGATGCACTAGAGCTACAAGTGTATGAAAGCTCAAATGAAACTAAGTGGGGTGTGCAGCCAACTTGCTTGCTCAGGAAGACCTCGGGCATTTGAGGAAGCATGTCAACGGAATATGCAAGCCAAGTTTATAATAATGAAAAAGTGAATCCCACTAGTATATAAAAATGACATAACATGAGACTCTCTATATGAAAAACATGGTGCTTTCTCTAAGCACAAGTGTGGAAAAGGAGGTAGTAGCACTGTCCCTTATCTCTTTTTTCTCAATTATTTCTTTTTCTTTTTCTTCCTTTTCCTTTTTCTTTTTCTTCCTTTCTCTTTTTTTCTTTATTTTTTTATTTTTGTCCGGAGTCTCATCCCGACTTGTGGGGGAATCATTGTGTCCACCACCCTTTCCTCACTGAGATAGTGCTCTAATAATGATAATCATCACACTTTTATTTACTTATAACCCGATATGAAAAACTACTAAACAAGATGACTCTATATGAATGCCTCTCGCAGTGTACCAGGATGTGCAAAAATCTAGCGTAACATGTAAAAAATGATGAACGGTGGCTTTGCCACATATACTATGTCAGCTACATGATCATCCAAAGCAATATGACGATGAACACACAAGTCATATAATGTAACGGTGGAAGTTGCATGTCAATATATCTCCGAATGACTATGGAAATGCCATGAGTAGGTATGGTGGATGCTTTGAGTAAGGTATAAAGAGGCTTATGTGCAACAGAGCATATCATGTTGCGGGGTTTGGATGCACTGGCAAAAGCTTCACTGATCCTCGAGGTGAGAATGGGCAATGCACGGTACCGAAGAGGCTAGCAATACGGAAAGGCGAGTGTGCGTATATCCATGGATTCATATTAGTCATAAAGAACTCATATATTTATTGCAAATATTTATTATCTCTCTCGACGCAAAGCAGTACTCGGATAACCCTAGGGAGAAGGTTGGTAGGAGTTAACCATCGCGTGCCCCCGACCTAAATAGCACTAGTATTTTAACGGGGAATAAGAATGCTCACACATCATCACCATGCCACAACCAATATTTAGATGAATAGAAAGTTAACGCCCGTTAATTATCAATATTTCTACTAACCAACAACCATGCACTCACGCCCTTTCATATTACCACATCAATATAATTAACCCACAATTTCTCTATTATGTGCTACATGAATGTTTTGATTATACAATCCTTGAATACTTATTGTTTTTGGACTAGTCTTATAACCCATGCAAATTACTATCACTATTTCTTAGACTCTTAAACAAATTTAAGTGAAGGACGAGAGTTCAATTATTTCTATAAAATCTATACGCCACTGTGCTCTAAAAATATAAGTGAAGCAGTAGAGCAACTTCTTAGCTCAAAAGATATAAGTGAAGCACATAGAGTATTCTAACAAATTATGGTGAACACATGTCTCTCTCAAGTAGGTGTGTACAGAAAGCAATGATTGCGTAGAATTAAAACAAAAGCAAACTATAACACACGACGCTCCAAGGAAAACACATATCATGTGATGAATAAAAATATAGTTCGAAGTGACATACCGATGGACTGAGACATATGAGGGGATGCCTTCCAGGGGATCCCCAAGCTTAGACGCTTGAGTCTTCCTAGAATTTTACCTTGGGGTGCCTTGGTCATCCCCAATCTTCGGATCTTGCCACTCCTAATTCGTTCATCCATCGTGATCGCACCCAAAACTTGAAAACTTCAGCACACAGAACTCAACAGAAAACTCGTGAGCTCCGTTAGTATGATAGGTAAATCAAACACTTTAGGTACTGTCATAAATTGATTCATATTTTATTATTGCATAAGGTACTGTATTCTAACTTCTGCATGGCTCATACCCCCCGATACAATCCATAGCATCATCAAAACAAGGAAACTATGCATGCAAAAAACAGTGTCTGTCTAAAACAGAACAATCTGTAATGATCTGCACAAACATTATACTTATGTATCTCCAAAAATTCTGAAACATTAGTAAAACTGGGGAATTTGTATACCAATACTGTGTAAAAAATTCAGATCAAAACAACGTTCAAGTAAAATCAAAGAAATTCTGCACTGGACGCAAAAGATTTTGTTTTTGCACCGTATCAATTCTACTTATCATACAAGTCATCCCAAAGGCTTTACTTGGCACAAACACTAATTTAAACATAAAACAATCATTACAGTAGCAACAATCATTTTATCACACCAAGACAGACAGGAAAAACAAAAAATTGAAGATAACTATAGGGTTGCCTCCCAACAAGCGCTATCGGTTTATGCCCCTAGCTAGGCATAATGCATAGTATCAAGTGTTGTCATCTTTGACCTTTGCATAATGGAATGCGTGTTCATCACGAAGCTTACCAAAGACAATAAGAAACACATCATCTAGTAATATCTTAGCATTCTCAATGCTACTTTCCTCAAAACTTTCTGTATTCTCTCTCACTATCCAGAAATATTGTTTATTAATAGCGTTGAAAACTTGTTGGATAATGTAAATAGGGGGAACATCCTTCTTTGTATTTTAATCAAAGGTGTGGTTATCATGAAACACAAACCTCATCATATAATCCTCATTGTGTAAAATTTCATCTATCACAGGATGTTCACATCTCATATTATAGTGATAAAAATTCTCTCGAGCCTCTCGCACTATATAGTCCTATTCATTCGATAGGATACGAGTGACTATGTTTTTAACCTGGTTTTTTTATAACCGGTAACTCATAGAAAATCCTTTGCAAAGTACAGTGAGTATGAATAAATCTTCTTTCAAGGTTAAGAACGAGTTCAGAAATAGCATCGGCATAACTATGGGTTCTTTTAAGAATATGCGTATCCTTAAAATCCAAAGCACCTGTACAATTAAATAATTCTTGGATAATGCTTTTCCCTATGATATTCCCCTTCCCCGCAACAAAAACTTTTACATATCTTTTTGGAGGATTTTCCTCTTTTGGGGTCTTACCACCCTCACTCTTCTCAGTGATAAACTCAGACATGCTAGCCAATTCAACCAAGCAACTAACAAGTATAGCAAGCAAACAAGTAAAGTAACAAAGATAAATATTTGTGTATTTTTGTTTTTTATAGCAAAAAAATATAACAGCAAATAAAATGTAGAACAAGTGAATGATAATTTGTGAGAAGGTACTAGATAGGAATTTGGTTATGCTCCCCGGCAACGGCGCCATAAATTCTTCCTACTACTGGTAAACTGCGTTGGGTTTTTCGCCAAGAGGAGGGGAAATGCAGCACAGTAGAGATAAGTATTTCCCTCAGTGAGAACCAAGGTTATCGAACCAATAGGAGAACCACGCAAACTCCCGTCTCTAGCCCGCGTTGGGTTTTCCGTGAAGAGGAACGGGTAATTGCAGTACAATACGGGTAAGTAATTCCCTCAGTTATGAAACCAAGGTTTATCGAACCAATAGGAATATCAATCAACAACCTTCTTTGGCGGCTGCACACAAAAGAGCAAACAACTTGCGCCCAAAGCGGGCAAGAGGGTTGTCAATCCCCTTGATCTCGTTATTTGCAAGCAAGTGAAGTATGTAGATAATAGTAGATAATTGTAAATTGCAAAATAAAATAAAAGGTAAATAAAGGCAGCAAGGTATTATAACATTTATGAAAATATAGATGAATAGACCCGGGGGGCCATAGTTTTCCCTAGTGACATCTCTCATGAAAGTAAGCATACGGTGGGTAAACAAATTACTGTTGGGCAATTGATAGAAAAGCGCATAGCTATGAGATATTCACGACAATGATCATGTGTATATAGGCATCACGTCCAAGACAAATAGGCCTACTCCTGCCTACACCTATTACTATTACTACAATTCAAGAGCGCTTCTATGCTTGCCTCTCTACGTATTAAGTTAATGACAAACAGAGTAATGCATGGAGAACGATGACATGGTGTAGACAACGTAAAATCAATTAATATGAATAAACCCCATCTTTTTATCCTTAGTGGCAACAACACAAAGACGTATCGTGTCCCCTTCTGTCACTGGGATATAGAAACTCGTCAGGTTGAATCCACTACAACGCACCTCTCCCACTGAAAAAATATCAATCTAGTTGGCCAAACTATTTCAATAGATTGGAGAGAATTACGAAGCTATAATGATCATGCAAATAAGAATCATAATATTAACAGGTGAATCAAATACTTTTCATGAATAATCTGAGCATAAACCCACAATTCATCGGATCCTAACAAACACACCGCACAAAAGAATTACTTCAGTTAGATCAAAGCGAAGATGCGATGATCATTGTATTGAAGATCAAAAGAGAGAGAGAGAGATAGCCATCTAGGTACTAACAACGGATCCGTAGGTCTGTGGTGAAGTACTCAGACATCATCATTAGGGCAACAAGGTTGATGAAGAGGCCCTCCGTGATCGATCCCCCTCCGGCAGGGTGCTCCAGATGGGATCACGGTGGAAGAGAGACTTGTGGCGGCGGAAAAAGAGATTCGGGATGCCCCTAGGGTTTTTGGAATATATTTGAATTTATAGGCTAGAGAACGGGGTAAGGAGGGCCACCAGGCGGGACAAGCCATCAGGGCGCGCCGATCCCCTGGGCACGCCTAGATGGCTTGTGCCTCCCTTGTGCGGTCTCTGGTCTTCTCCCGAAGCTTCCAGGTCCTCTTTTGGTCCAGAAAAAATCATAAAAAGTTTCGGAGCAATTGGACTTCGTTTGGTACTATAAACCTAAAAAGTAGAAAACACGTAGAAAACAGGAACTGGCACTGAGCATGGGCTCAACAGGTTAGTGCTAAAAAATAATATAAATTGGTAAATTATTACTCAAAAAGTATCCTAGGATGATATTATAATAGCATGGATCAATCAAAAATTACAGATACGTTGGAGACGTATCAAGCATCCCCAAGCTTAATTCCTACTCGTCCTCGAGTAGGTAAATGATAAAAACAGAATTTTTTATGTGACATGCTAACCAATATGTAATCTTTTGCATGTTTACTCATTAAGAAAAGATGAATTAACAAACATCAACATAGTAATATTCATAGGCACAAGCAACAAAATCAATCTTTCAAAGTATACGATCCTAAAAGAATGTTTACCCCATTCATCTTATAGTATTAGCAATGCATGACTCCATCTTCACCACATTAATACAAATGTCAAGCACCACTTTGTCCAAGTCAGACAATTGGATCATACTTTTTCAAAGTGCATCACGCAATACATGGGCGTGAACCATTAGACGTAGCATAAGGGTGGAAAAGAATATGGTGGTAGATATGAAAGGTGTAAACGTTCAGAAGATAATCTCACATCAACTAGGCGTATCAACGGGCTATGGAGATACCCATCGTTAGATGCCAATGTAAGGAGTAGGGATTGCCATCCAAATGATGCACTAGAGCTATAAGAGTATGAAAGCTCAAATGAAACTAAGTGGGGTGTGCATCCAACTTTCTTGCTCATGAAGATCTCGGGCATTTGAGGAAGCCTGTCAATGGAATATGCAAGCCAAGTTTATAATAGTGAAAAAGTGATTCCCACTAGTATATGAAAATGACATAAAATGAGACTCTCTATATGAAGAACAAGGTTCCACTTTGAGGCACAAGTGTGGTAAAAGATAGTAGCAAAGTCCCTTCTCTCTTTTTCTCTCATTTTTTTATGGTGGTCTCATTTGGCCTCCTTCATTTTTATTTCCTCACTGGGACAATGCTCAAATAATGATGATCATCACACTTTTATTTACTTACAACTCAATATGAAAACTTGATATGAAGAACTATGAAGCAATATGACTAGATATGAATGCCTCTGGCAGTGTAACAGGATGTGCAATGATCTAGCGTGACATGTATCCAAAACATGATTAAAGGTGGCTTTGACACAAATACTATGTTAGCTCTGTACGATCATGCAAAGTAATACGATGATGAACGAACTAGTCATATAATGTGACGGTGGAATTTGCATGGTAATATATCTTGGAATGGCTATGGAAATGACATAATAGGTAGGTATGGTGGTTGTTTTGAGGAAGATGTAATGAGGCTTATGTGTGACAGAGCGTATCATGTCACAGGGTTTGGATGCCGCGGCGAAGTTTGCACCGGTCCTCGAGGTGGGAACGGGCAATGCACGATACCGAAGAGGCTAGATAAATATGAGGTGGTGACATTGCGTATGTCCATGGTTTCACATTAGTCATGAACAACTCATATACTTATTGCAAAGTTTTATTAGTTTATCACAAATCAAAGTACTACTCGCATGCCCCGAGGGAGGAGATTGGGAGGAGTTAACCATCGCACGCCTTCGACCCGAAACAACACTAGGATTTCAACGAGGAATAGAAATGCTCACACATCCTCACCATGCCTTTTTAATATTTAGACAAATGGAAAATTAGCAACTCTTAATACCGATACTTCTACGAATCAACAATGATGCACTCACACCTTTTTCACATTACCACATCAATATCATTTACCCACAATTTCTCCTATATGTGCTACATGATGGTTTTGATTATCACTCATTGAATACCTATTATTTTTGGACTAGTCTTATGACCCATGCAAATTGCCGTCACTATTTATTAACTATCAAACAAATATAAGGTAAGAAGAGAGTGCAATTATTTCTATAAATCTATACGCCACGTGCTCAAAAAGATATAAGTGAAGTACTACATCAACTGCTAAGCTCAAAAGATATAAGTGAAGCACATAGAGTATTCTAATAAAATATGATGAATGTGTGTCTCTCTCAAATAGGTGTGTTCAGAAAATGATGATCGTGGAAAAATAAAAATAAAAGAAAATAAAAGCAAACGATGCTCCAAGCAAAACTCATATCATGTAACGAATAAAAATATAGCTCCTAGTGACATACCGATGGATTGAGACGAAAGAGGGGATGCCTTCCGGGGCATCCCCAAGCTTAGATGCTTGAGTCTCCCTAAAATATTACCTTGGGGTGCCTTGGAAATCCCCAATCTTAGGCTCTTGCTGCTCCTTGTTCCTTCGTCCATCGTGATAACACCCAAAACTTGAAACTTCAATCATACAAAATTCAACAAAACTTTCGTGAGATCCGTTAGTATAATTAAGAAACATATCAAATACTTTAGGTACTGGTATAAATTAATTCATATTTCATTATTTCATAATAGGTACTGTATTCTAACTTCTCCATGGCTTATACCCACCGATACAATCCATAGCATCATCAAAACAAGCAGATATGCAAGCAAAAACAGAATCTGTCTAAAACAAAACAGTCTGTTAAGATCTGTAAAGAACCTATACTTCGGTAACTCGAAAAAATCTAAAAAATTAGGAAAACCTCAAGAATTTTTATGTCAATACTTTGTAAATAATTCAGATCAAAAATACGTTCCAGTAAAATCAAAGAAATTCTGCACTGGACGTTAAAGTTTTTGTTTTATCACTGTATCAATTCTACTACCCTTGTGGGTCATCCCATAGGCTTTACTTGGCACAAACACTAATTAAAACATAAAAACAAAATCATTACAGATTAAATAGTCATGTTATCATACCAAAACAGAAATTAAAAAGCAAAAATAAAGATAACTATTGGGTTGCCTCCCAACAAGTGTTATTGTTTTATGCCCCTAGCTAGGCATAATGCATAGTTTCAAGTGTTGTCATAATCACAAGAACGGTTCATCATACTATAATCATATTCCCTTCTCTCAGCAGCAAGTTTTCTCAGGGGAATGCAAAAATAATTCAAGGGACTAAACTTCACAACACAATGATCCGTGAGACCTATCTTCGGAGGAGAAGGAGGTTCCTCCTTAGACCTTTCATAAGTTATAGTAAATTCTTCATTGTAAAGTTTCCGATAAAGATATTTCCTTAATTTCATCTCAAGCTCATAATCTAATTCAATATTTTTAACAATAATTTGATCATTTGATTTGGAAATTTATCAATCAATACATTAGGTGGAACCTTTTTCCAAAGGTTTTCATTATAAGCAACATAGTTTGTTGATCTTAATCTCCATATTTCCTTCAACTCATAAAGAATTACCTCCATTGGTGGGCACTCACTATTGATACTATAATAAGCAAATTTTTCTCTTGCTTGCTAGATATTGTGACTAAATTCATGAGCAAGAAATATTGTAGCCAACCGTTTAGTAGGAGCATGTTCAATATTAGAGAACTCTAAAAACAACCATTGTATGGAAGGATGCATATGAATGAATTGTCTTTCAAATTCAACTATGAGCAAAGATATATCATCTTCATAACTAGTTGTTCTAGTAAGAATAGATCCTCCTAGCAAGGGTAGGGAGCCTTCATAGGTGAAAAAGTCTTGGATCACACTTTTTCCAATGAAATTGCCACTACCAATACATAATTTCTTAGTTTGCATAATAGGTCCCTCTTTAGAAGGATCATCATCAGCAATGTTATCATGTTTTTCCTAAAAAAAATCATCAAGGTTTCTTTTAGCATTATCATTGAGAGGTGAAGTTGAGTACTCTAAGACTTTCGCACTAGAGGCGGACGTTTTACTAGTTTCCAACTCAGATATGATAGCAACTTTCAAGCAAGCAAAACAAGCAAACTAGTAAGCAAAGAAGTAAATTACTAACCAGCAAAGATAAATATTTTTGTAATTTTGACTTTTATGAGGCAAACTAAATATAACAGAAAATAAAAAGAAGAACAAGTGAATGATAATTTGTGTGAAGTTACTTGATAGTTGGTGATGATATTCCCCGGCAACGGTGCCAGAAATCCTTCCTGATACTTGTGATCTGCGTTGGGTTTTCCGTGAAGAGGAACGGGTAATTGTGGCACAATACAGGTAAGTATTTCCCTCAGTTATGAAACCAAGGTTTATTGAACCAATAGGAATATCAATCAATAACCGTCTTCAGCGGCTGCACACAAAAGAGCAAACAACTTGGACCCAACGCGAGCAAGAGGGTTGTCAATCCCCTTGATCTCGTTATTTGCAAGCAAGTGAAGTGTGTAGACAATAGTAGATAATTGTAAATTGCAAAATAAAATAAAAGGTAAATAAAGGAAGCAAGGTATTGTAATGTTTATGAATATAAAGGAAGCAAGGTATTGTAATGTTTATGAATATATAGATGAATAAATCAGGAGGCCATAGTTTTTCCTAGCGCCATCTCTCATGAAAGTAAGCATACGGTGGGTAAACAAATTACTGTTGGGCAATTGATAGAAAAGCGCATAGTTGTGCGATATTCACGACAATGATCATGTGTATATAGGAATCACCTCAAGGACAAATAGGTCGACTCCTGCCTGACCTATTTTATTACTCCACTTCAAGAGCGCTTCTATGCTTGCCTCTCTACATATTAAGTTCATGACAAACAGAGTAATGCATGGAGAACGACGACATGATGTAGACAAAGTAAACTCCATTAATATGAATAAACCCCATCGTTTTATCCTTAGTGGAAACAACACAAAGACGTATCTTGTCCCCTTCTGTCACTGGGATATAGAAACTCGTTAGGTTGAACCAACTACAACGCACCTCTCCCACTGAAGAAATATAAATCTAGTTGACCAAACTATTTCAATAGATCGGAGAGAATTATGAAGCTATAATGATCATGCAAATAAGAATCATAATATTCAGAGGTGACTCAAATACTTTTCATGAATGATCTGAACATAAACCCAGAATTCATCGGATCCCAACAAACACACCACACAAAAGAATTACATCGGATAGATCAAAGCGAAGATGCGATGATCATATCAAAAGAGAGAGAGATAGCCATCTAGGTACTAACTACGGAGCCGTAGGTCTTTGGTGAACTACTCACACATCATCATGAGCGTAGTAAGGTTGATGAAGAGGCCCTTTGAAACACCCTGTGTTTGTACAACTTTGCTATGCTATGATCTTATAAAATTTGGACCCATTTAAAACTTTTTGAGTGCTTGTGATGATTGACTTGAGTGCTATTTGCTTAAGTGCTTGCTTGAGTTTTAATTCACAAAGGATTCTTCTTCTCTCAAAGCTCATCTACTTGATCCAAATTCTCTGCCCAATGATGATGCCATGTGTATAGGACCAAAAACTATTTTTATAAAATATTATTTTGGCCAAAAAGCATTTATTCAATTTAGGTCTTCAAAAACCCCTGAATTGAGGTTTGTGCTACAACTCCTCAAATTAGGGAAACTTTCCTTCCCCAATTATTTTATTTGGAACTTACTATACATAAGACCTACCAAAACCACCAAATATTATTTTTAAAAATTATTTTAATCCCCAATTAATTTATTTAAAAGGCTTTCTCTTAAGGCCGGAAAGGGTCTTTTCTAGGGGGAAATGATTTTTATGCTTCCAAAATATTTGAGAAAATTTAGGGAAACTCAGTGGACATATATTGTCCATATATAAGAGTTTCAACACATGGTCATGTTCAAAATATTAGACAAAACCCTTCAAAACCCTTTCTGCCTATTCCAAGCATTTGAAATATTTCTATAAGAAATATTCTCAAATAAATCCAGGAAAATTCTAGCAAGTCACATATGCCATATGTGATGATCTTGCCAAGTTTCATCTCAATTCCAATACTTTGGGTTCACCAAATTGCCCCAAACCCCTCTCTGTCTAGAACTAAATTTGAGCAACTTTACATTGCCAAGTTTCTCCAATTGATCTCAACTTTTGTGGGGATGCTCTAATCCCCAAATGGTGACACTACACCAAGTGGTGCATCAAGGAGAATAGGCCAGCTTGGCTAGATCTATGAAAATATCTTTCTGTTAATTTCTTGGGTTTGACAGAGTTACTTTGGCAACTTCCTTCAAATGAGCTGAAATTTGGTTACCCACCTCATTTACATCTACCCTTTACTCCTGTAAAATTGCATAGCAAGGAGAACAAGCTACCCTGCCCAACATTGCGTCAAACACCTTCTGTGAGATAACCAAAGTTACTGTTTTGACCCCTTCCTCTATTCTCCTTCACCCCATCTTTTTACCACAGCACCATCAAGTCCCTCCCCACCTCCAATAACCTTCCTAGCACCAAGCTGCATGATTGCATGGGGTAACACCCCAATTTCCTTCTTTGGACAGCAAAGATCTCTCTCTCCCTTAGCCTTCTCACTCCCCTCTGTCCTCCCCTTGTTTTTGCTTAACTCCTACGCCACCCAGGGCATCCCCAGTAGCACCCAGGCACGTCAGGACAAAGGAGGCGCGCGAGAACGCGCGGATGCCGGCCAAATTCACGCTCTGGAGCACGCAGTCGTGCTCTAGAGGGTTGACCCCATGTCCCCGACCACCTCGGACCCCCCTCGCGCGCGAGGAGCCGCGTCTCGACGTTCGCAACATGCCAGGGCAACGACCCCCTCCTCTCTCTCTCTCTAGAGCCCCTGCGGTGCGTGCCAGGGTGTCGCCTCGCTCGGCCAACCGCTTGCCTCGCACACGCAGCGTGTCTGGCCCTCCCCGCTCCTCCCTCTCTCCATCCTGAGTCATGGACGAGCCCCACGAACGACCCTAACTTGAAACTGAGCCCTCCCGTGACCTCTGGCCTCGACTGCGACCCTGCCGGTGCACCAACCCACGGTGCACCGCACCCCGCCTATAAGAGGCCACCCCGAGACCCTCTCTCCCCTGTGGATCCTCTCTCTCCCTCCCAATGGTATGCCAGCACCACCCATTCAACCTCTCGGGACTCCTGCGCTCGGATTGAACCGGAGCTCCGCCGCCTCGGGACTCCAGCGATCTTGAGGTAGAGAGCCCCTTCGGCCCCGTTTCCCTTCTCCCCATTCCTCTCCCACCTCCCTAACGCGTTCCTCTCCCTCTCCCACGTGTATTGCTACTGGAATCATCAACGGCGACCACCTCCCATAGCTCTCCGCCGCGGCCTCCTCATCGCCGGCGACCAGGGCCACTCCGGTGACTACCTCCGCCTCCACCGGAACGGCGGGTCGACGCTGGTTCCATTTCTCCCTCCCGTTCGCCCTGCTGTGCCTCCAGTCACCGCCGGTGAGCTCGCCGCCCCTCTGGTCGGGAGGTTGACGACGACCTAGTGGGGCCGGCTCGTCAGCATCCCACCTCTCTCGCTCCCCCTCTCTCTCTATGGAAGCTGGAGCCCGCCTGTCGGGTTTGGACCTAGGCAGGTGTGCGCCCCTGGTTCGCCTGGGTTGGCACGGCTTCAGGCCGGGCGAGCAGCTGGTAGATCTCGCTAGGCCAGTCTCCTGGCATTATTCTTTTTCCTTTTCTGAAGATTTTTGCAAAAATCCTACAAATCCAAATATTGATCGAAATCCAGTAATTCCAACTCCACAAATCTTGCAATATTCTGTGCTATTTAATGATGCCACTTGTGCAACCTTTTGAAAATAATTTTTGTATTATTTTTATTTAAAACCTTGATTTGAATATTTAAAACCACTGTAAAATACCTTTCACTACTTTTGACATTTCAAAACATGAAACTAAATTTTTTGGTATTTTTAGTTTTCACCCTAGTATTTTACAAAAGTGGTTTGACATTATTAGGAGTAGTTTATTTTATCTGTTTTTGTTGTGGTCTTATTTTTGCCCCGCTGATATTGCGATGATGGATTGCGTTGTTGACGAAGGAGTTGGGCCAGAAGATTTTGAAGACCCCGAAGACATTGTTGAGCCAGGCAAGCAGCCCCTTGACCATGTCTGAGAAACATTTTTATGCATGTCAAATAGCACTTTAAATTGCTGCATCAGAATCATGATGATTATGGTGACCACCTTGATGGGTGCCTCCGTTACTTTCCCTCGTCGATCCTTGCATGACATGACTCTACCTTATGCTTAGAGTTGTGTGGGTGGGAAATAGATAGGATGCTAAAGTAGTTGCTACGCGAATGAGACGGGTGTATGCATGGTGGAGGAAACACAATGTTTTCAAGGACTTTTCGAAAACCCCGTCGGGTGCCACTAATGCCCGAGGGAGAAGATGAGCTAGGTAGCAACTTGAGAAAGAAGTGGTGTACCAGAGCAAGTTGGGTGTGGGTGTTTTCAAAAACGGATTAGATTTAAGATTTGTCGACCGTTCCCAACCTTACATGTACAATCACGATACCCCTTATGGGACCAGGCTTTTTTTATTACCTTGGTCGATGCTAGCAGAGAGCCCGTATCACTAGTGGCGAGAGGGCCAGAGTCACCCTCTCCATACGGGGTCGTGCCAGGTAGGGCGACCATGTACTGTTTTTACAGACACCGGGCACAGCATTGTGTCCCTTCATGGATGGTACAATGTTGAGCGAGTCTCATCTGATGTAAATCATGAGGATGTGGGCTAACGAGTGGACTTTTTGTTTAGTGTCGTAAAGGGAAAGGCATTGTTCGGGTGCTTACCTCAGGTATGTAATATATTGCGATTCGTGGATGACACAAAAGTTCCCCGAGTCTTGTGGGTAAAGTGTACAACCTCTGCAGAGTGTAAAACTATTCGAATAGCCATGTCCACAGTCAAGGACAGTTGGGTGGCGCTGCTTAAACTATGTCCAGATTTTTTCACAAACTTGGTGTGTGTGTGTGTGGAAAAAGGGAGATACATGAGTTGACTCAGATGACTCGACGTGATGATTGAACATGGGATGTTCAAACCTTGTTTATATTGATATCGGTAACCTATTCATATGGTTACTCGGAACCTCGTGATGCATGCTTCTACATGTTGTCAAGACATATCATTGCATTAAAAATTAGCTTTTCGCAAATTTAGAGCTATATCATGCATGTTGTACCTTGTTCCAAACATGTGTTGCTTGCGAGTACATTCAAAGTACTCATTGGCTTGCCACTGGTTATTTAATTGGCCAGGCATGGAAGAGCAGGAATATGGTGAAGATTTCATTGGTGATGAACATGCGAATTAGGACGCTTCTGAGTCAGAATGCCTGTAGGGTTAAGGTAGATGGCATGGGTCTATGTTATCTTTCAAGATTTTCGTTGCGAGTTTATGTTTCATGTTTGGCCTTCATGGCCCTATCTATGTAAGACTTGACCATGATGGTCATTAATTGTGTTAGACGGTATGTATGGATGTAAGACTCTTGTTATTCAGCTTCCGTGGTTCAGTGAGCATCGATCTCTGGGATCACTGTACACGTGCATTCGGTGATCACGACTTATGAGTCGGGGTCCCCACGGAGCTGGTATCAGAGCCATCCTGACGGTATGATGCCTTAGTTAGCATGGACGTTAGTTAGGATGAAACTCTTTTTCAAAAACTATGCATAGTACCTATACTTAGGAGTTTCTGCATCTCTGATCTCTTCTAGTCTCATTTCAAACTTTACTGACTCCCCTCCCCTTAAACCTTTGTAGATGGCCGTCGTACCTGAGGACCTCTTAGCATCTGGATTTCCCCTACTCCTTGAGGACAGCCTGGAGAAGTGTCAATTTCGCCGACCTCCCATTTTCCTCTCCCACCAGCACTGGGTCGATGCCGTCACGAAGGAGTACCATGTTGATGTGGGCGTGAAGGAAAACGACTCCCCGATGAGTTGGTTCTTTGAAGGACCATAGATGGAGACCCTGGCGCTCGCAGTAGAGACAGCTGCACGGAAGACACTTATCCACCTTTGAGACATCATCCCAAAGATGGCTGACGAGCTAGCTACTCGCTCTCTACCTTTTAGGAAGGATGATATTGGCAAGAGTGGGATGTTGGTTCCATCCAAGGAGGATGGGACACCACTCAGATTCCAGACCTACTTCAGCCACTCCACCGACAGTCTGGCTCACAACCTAATTAAGGAGTCCGTGAAGCTCCGCAAGGAACTTCACCACACCCGAGAGCTACTTCATCAAGCCGAGATGAAGCCAGAAAGGATCAAGAAGGATGGAGCCCTAGAGGCATGACTAGCTATTTCTTACAGAGGAGGAGTACCCCCAGCTAGACATGCACCCACACGTCGTCGTCGCATGAGTGCGAAGGAGTACCGAGCACTCTTCACCGACCCACCGGCAAAGCATCGTCTGGATGGACCTTCTCGTTCTCCGACCCCCTCGACCAGAGACGACGCCCGTACAGACGATGACAGAGAGGAAGATCCTAAGGAGCATGAGTACGAGACCGATCACTCCACCACCTGAGTCCGAGAACCCCTAGGGTACAATAAGTCATGTATCCCTCATGCGAAGTCGAGTCCTTGTAATGGTTCATATGAAACCATGTGTGCTTGTTGTTTGTTTCTGTTTGTGTCTCGATGTAAGTCAGGATTTTTTCATTAGGCAACATGTAAGCGACTACATCGTCTATCTTATCTTAATATTATGTGTTTGGTCTTTCGACCTCTATTTAATCACACTTCCACTATACCAACCCCCTTAGGCGCGCTTTCTCTATTATTGCTAACCCCGTCTCTTTTGTCCCAGTTGTTTGACTTGGCTGCTCCAAACAGGATGGTGACTGCAACCCGCGCCAGCACTTTTGGCAACCTCGATGCCGACAACTCTAGCCAGCAGCAGGGAGCTGGTGGGTCTGCTCATGCTGGAGATCACCAGGAGCAGCCACATGGTGACATTCCCCCGCCACCACCTCCACCGGAGAACATGACCATAGCTCAGTTTCTCCAAGTTCTCCGGGAGGAATGCCAAGCCAACTCTGCTGCTATTCAGTAGATGGCCTAGGCCCTCTTGAACAACTAACATCAAGGAAGGAACAGCAATGGTCGCTCCACTCTGTCGGAGTTCATGAGGAATTCACCCCCAACCTTCACCGAGACTGCTGAACCCATGGATGTCGATGAATAGGTCCGCACCATCGAGGACCTCCTTGCACTGGTCAATTGCAATGAGGATCGTGAGAAGGTTCTTTATGCCTCTCACTTCCTCGGAGGTACCGCCAGAGCTTGGTGGGATGGATTCAAGGTCATGCAAGGCGACTGTGTGATCACCTGGGCTGACTTCAAGGAAGGATTCCACAGGGCTCACATTCCTTTGGGAATCATGGCTATCGATAAGAGATAATTCTGAGCGCTCAAGCAAGGAAGTGGCTCTGTCAAGGAGTATATGCAGAAGTTCAACCTGCTGTCGAGGTATACTCCGGAAGATGTCAACACTGAGGCCGCTAAGTTGGAACACTTCATGGAAGGACTCCAGCAAGCCCTGCAGTATCAGTTCATTGTTTGTGACTGCCGAACCTTCTTCGACCTGGTGAACAAGGCTCTCATGCTGGAAGACAAGCGTCATGCCATGGAAGACACTCGCAAGCCCAAGATGATCAACAAGGGTAGTTCCAGCAACCAGAAGCCTCGCCCCTGGCTACCAGCCCTAGCGAAGCCAACCTATCAGCCTCATCAAGTCAGGACCCCTGTACCTCGTCCGAGCTACCAAACTCAGCAGTATGCCAATCCTAGGCCAACTTACAACAACCCCAAAAGCAACAACGGCGGCAAGGACAACAACAACTCAGGACAAGTCACTTGTTTCGGTTGTGGTCAGCCAGGGCATTCCTCTAGGTAGTGCCCCAATAAGAAGCCAGATGCACCGCGCCCAATGCGCCAAACCAAGGTCAAGGCCATGGAGAGACACCAAGGAACCAAGCTCCCCGCAATCAGCCCAATAGTGGCAAAGGTCATGTGAATCACGTCACCGCTGAGGAAGCCCAGGAAGACCCGGACGTGATACTGGGTACGTTCCTTGTCAATTCAACCCCAGCAACTGTTCTGTTTGATTGTGGATCTTCGCATTATTTTGTTACCCAAAAGTTTGCACTAGCTAGTGGTATGAAGCCTACACATCTGAGTTGTCATATGATGGTACAAACCCCGTGTGCAGTTATAAGGACCAAGGTAGGATGTAAAGGAGTTGAGATTAACATCAACGGGGTAGACTTCCTAGCAGACCTCATAGTTTTGGTTTCACAAGGTTTGGATGTGATCTTTGGCATGAATTGGTTGACTAAGCACCAAGGTTTGTTAGACTGTGCCAAGAGGACTGTTACCATGACCAACAACCAAGGAGTTGAAGCCAAGTATGTCCCAAACCCTCCCTCCGCTCAAGATCCTCAAGCAAATTGCCTGTCAGGAGTTGAGTTGGACCAAGTGCTAGTGGTATGTGAATACTCTGATGTATTTTCTGATGAGCTGCCAGGAATGACTCCTAATCGCGACAATGTGTTCATCATTGAGCTAATGCATGGAGCCGGGCCCATCTATAAAAAGCCCTATAGAATGGGGTCCAAAGAGTTGGCTGAATAGAAGAAGCAACTGGCAGAGCAGCTCAGGAAAGGATTTATCCGCCCTAGTGCCTCTTTTTAGGGATCACCTGTTCTGTTTGTGGAAAAGAGGGATGGTACTATTCGACTTTGTGTCGATTATCAATCTCGCGATGAAGACACAAACAAGAACAAGTACCCACTCCCCAAGATTGAAGACCTGTTCGATCAACTGAATGGAGCCAAAGTGTTCTCCAAGATTTACCTTACGTCTGGGTATTATCAACTGAAGATCAGACCCCAAGACATTCCGAAGACGATGTTCATACCACGGTATGTCATGTATGAGTACACGGTCATGTCATTTGGGTTAACTAATGCCCCTGCCTACATCATGAACAAAGTTTTCATGGAGTACTTGGACAAGTTTGTTGTCATCTTCGTTGATAACATACTCATCTTTTCCAAGTCTGAAGAAGAGCATGAGCAACACTTGAGGATGGCACTGGATAAGGTTCGAGAGCACCAGCTTTATGCCAAATTCAGCAAGTGCGAATTCCGGTTGCACGAAGTTGGATTCTTGGGTCATGTGTTAACTGTAGAAGGGTTGTCAGGAGATCCTGCCAAGATTGAAGCCTTGACTGAATGGCAATCCCGAAGCAATGTGAAGGAGGTCAGAAGCTTCCTCGGACTCGCGGGATATTATCACAAGTTCGTTGAAGGATTCTTGAGCATTGCTAGACCCATGACTCATATCTTGAAGAAGGATAGGAAGTTCGAATGGACACTGAAGTACGAAGAAATTTTCCAAGAGCTCTAGAAGATATTGACGACAGCCCCAGTTTTGGCCACCCCCGATATTCACAAGGAGTTTGTGATATATTGTGATGCATCAAAGACCGGGCTTGGAAGTGTTCTGATGCAAGAAGGCAGAGTCGTAGCATATCTATCTAGACAGCTACACCCCCATGAAGCGAACTACGCTACACATGATCTTGAGTTGGCAGCAGTAGTTCATGCCTTGAAGACATGGTGACATTACCTTCTAGGGAAGCGATGTGAGATATACACAGACCACAAAAGTTTGAAGTATATTTTCACTCAAAAGGAATTGAACATGAGGCAGCGAAGATGGTTGGAGTTGATCAAGGGCTATGACCTCAGTGTTCAATATCACCCTGGAAAGGCTAACGTGGTAGCAGATGCCTTAAGAAGAAAGGCTTGTTCCCTGAATGCTATGATTAAGGAAAGGCTACCCGCCCTGTATGAAGAGCTTGAAAGCTTTGGCTTGGAACTAGTTGCACCTAGATTCCTGTCGGCCATGGATGCACACGATCACCTATGGGACCAAAGGTCCCTTTGTGGTTCGGCGAGGGGAGGTCACGTTGCACAAAGAGTTGAGACCATGAGGCAACACGACGATCTGACGCTGGTGTTTTTACCCAGGTTCGGGCCACTGTGAAGCGTAAAACCCTACTCCTGCTTTTGGTGGATTGATTAGAGGAACACGAAGAACACGCAGTGCTCAATCCCGGCAATGTCTGCCGTCGGGGAGAGCTTCCACCTGAGTACAAGTGTCCAAAGGTCCGAATCTTGAGCTAGGTTTCCTTGGGCCTCCTTTTATAGTGCAAGGGGCTACCACAGTGGCAAAACAGTCTTTATCTAGTGATTAGATAGCTAATAGAGCTATCATACCCAACTTTGGTATTTAGGACAAAATACCATGATTCCTAGTCTAGGTGGCGCTTGGGGATGCATCCCCGGCAAGCTCTTGCCACCGCTTGGCTGGCTGTTGCTTAGCGTATTGACACTCTTCTGGACGGGTGTCAACTTGGTATAATCTGTCTTCCGGTGCATCGCCATGTGCTTCGCGGGAGCCACTTAGCCACTGTAGGACCGACAGTATGTCTAGAGGGGGGTGATTAGACTACTTGACCAAATAAAAATCCTACCTTTTCCCAATGTTAAGTGTTGGTAGATTTTCACAATGATAGCAAGTCAAGTACACCCTACACATGCATGTCTAAGAGTATAGCAGCGGAAAGTAAAAAAACAAGCATGTATAGTAGAGGGTAGGAAGGAAGATCAAACACAATTTGTAGACACGAAGATTTTTCCCGTGGTTCCAATAGGTGGTGCTATCGTACGTCCACGTTTATGGAGTCTTCAACCCACGGAGGGTAACGGTCGCGAGATTCCACGGAGGGCTCCACCCATAAGGGTCCATGAAGTAGCAACCTTGACTATTCCATAATGGCTTCCGTCCACGAAGGACTAGCCTCACTATGGGTAGATCTTCACGAAGTAGGCGATCTCCTTGCCCATACAAACTTCTTGGTTCAACTCCACGACACGAAGTAGGAGGCTCCCAAGTGACACCTAACCAATCTAGGAGGCACCACCCTCCAAAATGTAAAAGGATCGGCAATGTTGATGATGTCCTTGCTCTTGTGCTTCAAGATGATAGACTCCTCAACACACAATCACTCTTTCACAGATTTGGCTATGGAGGAAAAGATTGATTTTGTGGAAAGCAACTTGGGGAGGCTAGAGATCAAGATTCATATGTATGGAGTGGAATAGCTTGATCTCAACACAAGGGTAGGTGGCTCTCTCTCAGAAAATATGATGGGGCAAGTATGGAATAGTTCTAAGTGCTTCTCTTTCGAGTGGGTGGTGGTGAAGGGGTATATATAGGCATCCCCAAAAATCCAACCGTTACACCTAAAGTGAGGAACTCGGTGACACCGATGTGTTAATCTCGGTGGTACCGAAGTGACCAAAAGGTGACAACTTTTGAATCTCGATGAGACCGATATATAATTCTCGGTGGTACCGATCAGGTGACCAACGGTCAGATTGCGCAACTCGATGACGCCGATTTTCATATCTCGGTGGTACCAATTCTTGACCATGGCTTAGCACAGAGTTGGTCCAGAAACTCGGTGGCACCGATCCACAATTCTCGGTGGTACCGATTCTTGTGAATGGCTATCCAGAGAGTTGGTCCAGAAACTCAGTGAGACCGACTGGCAAAACTCGGTGGTACCGAAGACTGAAAATAGCTAAATAGATAGTTGGCAACTGAACTCAGTGGCACCGATGCAGAATCAGTTGCACCGACTTGCTAGGGTTTGGCATGGGTCTGTCTGAGTTTGGGAATCGGTGGGACCGAGTGGAAATTGTTGGTTGCACCGATTTTTGATATTTGGCTTTGGACAGACTTTTGTGGAAGAGCTTGTGGGTGTTTTTGGTGACTATCTCTTCTGCACGTGTAGCATTTTGTTCACCAACAGTACATTACCCCCTTTTAATAGTATTGGCTTTCCTATGGACTCAAAGTGATTTCTCACAAAGCAAAATGTAGAGTCCTCTTGCTTGAAGCTTTGCCAATCCATTTCCTTGCATCTTGGGGTATCTCCACAATCCCTTTGCCATCCCTATCATTGAACTTTTCCTGAAATATACTTAGTGGAAACATTAATTCATTGACATATATGTTGTTATTAATTACCAAAATCACCAAGGGAGCAAATGTGCTTTCAATCTCCCCCTTTTGGTAATTGATGACAACATATAGATCAAAGCTTCGACATATGATATAATCAATGAATATAATCGTCGCTTTGAGAAGTATGTGATAAGCAAGAGCCCCCCCTAAATTTGTGCATTATTTTAGATTTGCGTTTGAATGCAAATGCACAATCGATTAGTTACATGGGGCACTCTTTCATGTCACATACAACTTGGTGGTGTGCGAGAGTAATAAGAATGAACATCATAGCACAACACAAACAAGTAACAATGAATGACCATCTCATAAGCATCAATAATGATAGGAAATAGTAGCAACACACAATCAAGTGTATGATCAAACACCACATAGTTCAACACAAACAAACCAAATGATCAAATGTTTTTGAAAAAGCAATAAAAACCAACGCTCTCTCTCTCAAAGCCTAAAGATCTATATACAACTTCTCCCCCTTTGGCAACAAGTTACCAAAAAGTTCAAAGAGATATATCTAATCGTTCTTCTGGGGCTGATCTGCTCCGGTAGTCGATGAAGGAGTTGAGAGAACTGCGTCGGCGAAGATGTCGGCAGACATCATGGACGGAGTTGGTGTAGCAACGGGAGGTACTGGAGCTGATGGAGCTGAAGAGGCTGTAGCAGGTGCTGATGAAGAAGGCCTCAACTCTTGAGCTAGCATTGTGGCTGATCTGGCTTGAGTAGTGAAGTGAGTGCCTGGCCTGAGAGGAGAGTCATCCTCATCATCTGAAGTGTCGAGACTGGGCATGCTGTCAACTTCTTTCTTGAGCTTGTTCACGGTCTTCGTCAGCCCATCCACCTTGTCATTAAGGGTCTTGATCCTATTTTCTATGATCCTCACAAGACTATGCTGATTCTCCAATATGTCCTTGATGTCCTTCTTCATGCCCTGAACGGTGGTGATCAAGAGATCCATTTTCTCGTTCCTGGATCTAGGGACTTGAGCACTAGTGGCTCTAGCTGCCTCTGCCTCTGCTTGTGCTGCAGCTGAGGTGGGATGATCTGGGTTCATCACCACGACATTGTCCTCAAGATCTGCCTGTAGGGGCAAATGGGGCCTGTCAAGAGCAAAAATGTGCTTCTCCAGCTTGGAGTTGATGAGCATCTGAATGTAGGGTGCATAGCAGCATGAGCGCTTATGATCAGCAGCAACCCTCTTCACAGTCTCTACTATCAAGTCCATCACCCTTATCCTGGTGTGTCTATCAAGATGGATCAACATGTTGATGGAGTAGCCTCTAATCATCGTGTCATCTCCAGACTTAGGCATCAATGTGTGCCTCAAGATGGTGTTGATGGTGCGGAGGCCAGCCTGGAGGAAGTAAATGGATCTGAACTTGTGAGATTTCAAGTTGGCAGCAGGGATCACATTGTACATGTTCTTCATAGAATCATGGCTCTCCTTGGATTCAGAATAGACATCCAAGTCTCCATCTTCCACCTTTGGGACTCCTAAGATGGCAGCCCATTCCTCAATAGTAGATTCATACCTTGCTCCTTCAGTCATCCACACAATTCTACCATCTCCATAGAAGTGACCAGTGGAGTAGAATTGCATGATCATCTCGTCGTTCCATGCAGTGAATTCTTTGCCAACATATTCATCTAAGCCAATGCAATGAAAATTGTCTTGAACATTTCGGAAGTAATCATCACTTGCCTTGATGTACTTCCAATCAACATATCTCATGTCACTCACAGTTGGGCTCTTATCAAGCAAGATTGTCTCATAGAAATCTTGTTGCTCCTTGGTATAAAACCTATAGTCCACAGCTATTTTCCTTCTCTGGGCATATGGATCAATAGCTCTCCATTCCCTCAAACAAGAATCCTTCCTCTTATTCATGTCTTCAGCAAGCAGGTGGCTGGTACTATGCTCTGGAAGGTGTGGTCTTAGCTTCATCAAAGCAGTAATATCATCATCATCCTCAGCTTCCCTAAATGTGGAGGTCTTGTTCTTGCTAGAAGATGGTATCTCTCTGGAGAACCTCTTGGGTTTTTCAACAGTAGCAGCCTTCTTGGGTGCAGTCTTGGTGCTCTTGGATGTGTTAGTCTTAAGCATAGCATCTACCATAAGCTTCTTGTTCTTCTTGGGAGGTGCCTTTGCAGCTGGCTCTACCTCCTCCTCTTCTTCCTCATCTAGATACTCTGGAGTAGATGGAAGAACTTTAGCCTTGACAAATTTTGTCCTCACTCTCTTCTTCTTCTCCCCTAGCTTCTTAGGCATAGACTTCTTGGGAGGTTCAACTGTCATAGTTGCTCTGGAGCTCTCTGGTGCTCTCACTGTCTTTGAGCTAGCATACTCCTTCCTGATAGCTTTCTTCTTCTTAGAAGAAGTGGCAGTATCATCTTTCTTAGGTAGCTCCTCAGGGATGAAGTCCTCATCCTCCTCATCAGAATTGAGGTTCCTCCTTGTTCTAGTAGCAGCCTTGGGCAAACCAGGAGAGCTAGGAACTTCATCATAGCTCCCCTCAGGACTAGTGCCTGAGCTCATGTCCACACTCTGCTCTCTAAGATCATTCTGACTGTCTTCAGCTTCTGACATAACTGACCCTGTGAATAGAGTGTAGAAGAGTAGAAGGGGATGAGTCATCACAAAATGCAGACATTTTCAAAAGAGTGAACTAAGATTTCTCAAATTTTGCATTCTGCCAAATGTATGTCGGTACAACCGAAGCAAATTTTTCGGACCCACCGAGACAGACAACCTGCTTTCCAGGAACTTGGCACCATTCTCGGTCACACCGAAAATTGGCACTTGGTTCCACCGAGGTGTTCTCAGTTTGCCAGAAAAAACGAATCGGTGCTACCGATTCTTTTGCGTCGGTTCTACCGAGATTCATGTGGCGGACGGCAAAACCTGAAAAATCATTCGTTCGCTAATCTACTGGAGTTTTTCGTGGACGAATCAATCTCAAACTTTGGCTTATCGATGGAAAAGCCCTAATGCGCAAGAATCGGAGGTCGGAGTGAAAGAGGGGGTGAAATCATACCCTAGCTTGGTGATGATTTCGCTACGGCGGCGATGGGGGAGAGGATTCTGTCGACGGCGAAGACTTCCAACGGCAGAGGCGCTCGGGAAGACGAAGGCGACGGCCAGGGGCCTTGGTTCGGCAGCGAGGGTTTCGGAGGGGGCGATGGTTGAAGAATAGATTTCAAAAGTCGGGTCCGCCTCTATATAAACCCATGGCTGTCAGTGACGCCGATTCTAACTTTTCAGTGTCACCGAGTTCCTCAACTGTCAGCTGACAGGGAAACTCGGTGTAACCGAGAAGATGGAATCGGTGGTACCGAGATAGAAAATCAGATCAAACCTAGGCATTCGGTGAGACCGAGATTTTGGGTTGGTTCCACCGAGATGCACTTGGGAGGTTTTAATGGTCAGTCCTTTCTCGATACGGAACTCCGAGTGCTCCTCACACAGAGAGATTGAAAAGTCCTTGTTCAAATTTGGTGATGCAGCAAGAATAGAATATGAGGTAAGAAAGCATAGATAGCTAGAGAGTGTCCCTAGGCATTCTTGTCCATCCAATTGGCAAAAGAAAAATCAAAAACCAAATAGCAACAATTGGATGTCCTCGAATGGATAAATAAATGCAGACCAACATGCTCACACAATAAGATGTCAAATGAAATCATGGCAAACATGCACTAGCATCTATCAAGCATTTTTGCGATGACGGAGTCATCTATATATGAGTATATTGACTTAGGAGCCAAGTAAGAATACTTGATCATAGGTCATACTCATCGTTTAAGCACAAGTGGGGTTACCACTTTTACATAAAGCATTTAATATTGTCACATACTATGAGATGCTTTAACTCAAGTCTTACAGTAAAGCTCCCCCTTGATGTGACATCCCCCCATAGGAGGGATAAACTAACCTTGGGTTTTGTCGATGAAGACTTCATGTTGGTGAGGTAGTGGTGGATGCTCAAGGTTGATGAAGATCACCATGAGTTGGGAGCATCCTTGTTGTTTCCTTACTCTTCTCACCTACATGGGTTAGTCCCAACACACAATAGAAAAATACAAGGATATCTATGGACATGGAGTGCGAAGCATATGTGATGATGTCCATTGATTTGTTGATTACCTTGTCCCTTGCTTACCTTTGAGGGAATGTATGACTCCTTGAACTATTGCGTAGAGTTGGTGTTGATTGCAACTAGTTCTTGCCAATAATGAATGTGAGTGAATTTCATTAGCGGAGTCACACCTCAAGAACTCTCTAGTTCTTCTTCTTGGGAACCCACATCAACTTGATGGGGATCCTTGGTGTTGAAATGGCTCTTGTAGAAGTTGAGCTTGAAGTAGCCTTGGGAACCCACTCCACCAAAGCTTGGGATTCATCTTCATATGAGTCAATGTCCTCTTGAAGCTTGTTCTTGCCCTTGAGCTTGTGCTCTTGTGGTGGAAGGTCATCTTGAGTTTTTGTTCCCTTGGGAAGAGTTTGTTCATACTTCTCCTTATGAGGAACAAACTTGGGATTGGGGTATTGACCTTCTTCCCATTCAACTCCATTTGCGTTGAAGTAGCCAATGCCATGGTTCTTCCGGTATCCTCCGTGCTTGCGTACAATCTCCTCAAATTTCTTACACCCGCCAAGACTCTTGTAGATACCTTTCTCTATAATTCCTTTCAATAAATCGTTTTCTTGCTCAAGTGTAACTTGGCTAATAGAATCATCATTAGTGGAATCAATAGAACTACTAGAAGCAACATCATTTGATTTAACATTTTTATTGTTGCTCCTAGATGAAGAACCTTTCTTGCCTTTGTTACTAGTTTGTCTAGGTTTAACTTGTGGCATGAATGTAGACAAGAGTAATCGTTTGGCTAGATAAGATGAAGTCTTCTTTCGGAGATTGTCATTGATAGCTTTAAGAAACTCATGTTCTTGCTCCAAGGTGAGCTTCTCGAAGCGTAGCTTCTCATGAGTCCTTACAAGCTCTCTATGGTCTTCTAGAGTAGATTAATGGGCTAACTTAAGAGTGTTTAATTCTTTAGTTAGTTGTTCTATTTTCATCTTATCATCATCAACCGACTTATCTTGACTAGCATGAAAATTATGAAGTTCATTTTGACTAAAATCACTAGTTTTATCAAAGAGCAAGTCATCATCACCAAGTAAATCATCTTCATCACTATTGAAATCAAGATACTCGGGGTGTGATACCTTGGGGCATTTAGCCATGAAGCAACTTCCACTCCCTTCATTTGGTGAATCAAATAGATCATAGGAGTTGGTAGTCACTAGTGCAAGTCCGGCAACACCTTCATCATGACTATAGTCAGAGTTGGAGTGATAGCTTCTCTCGGAGTTGTTATCGGAGTCGGAGCCGGAAACCCATTCACCAACATAAGCTTGATGTCTTCTTCTTGTGTAGCTCTTGGTGTACTTGTCCTTCTTCTCCGAGTCCCTACTTCTCCTTGAGGGTCTTCGTTCATAACGATCATCTCTACTCCTTCTCTCTCTTTGAGGTGATTCATTCCTTTAGCTTCGTCTTCTAGGTGACTCTTCTCTTCGTTTGTAGGGAGCAGTGCACTCATTGGAGTAGTGTCCGGGCTTCCCACAATTGTAGCAGTTGCGGTCATGACTTGACGAACGCTTCTCTTCATATCTTGAGTTGGAGCTTCGTTCTTTGCCTCTATTCTTGTAGAACTTGTTGAATTTCTTGACCATGAGGCTTATCTCTTCATTGGTGACAAGATTGTCACTTGAAGTTGCGGGAGCATCACTTGTGGCTTTGTAAGCACCGCTAGCCTTGTTGTGAAGCTTTTCTTTGTCTTTGAGTGTCATCTCATGAGCAACAATCCTTCCAATGACTTCCGTAGGCTTGAGATCTTTGTAGTTGGGCATCATTTGGATCAATATGCACACGGTGTCATATCTCTCATCCAAAGCTCTAAGTATCTTCTTGATGATGAATTTGTCGGTCATTTCTTCGCTTCCTAAGCCGGCATTCTCATTGGTGATGAGAGCTAGCCTAGAGTACATCTCTGCGACTCCTTCACCATCCTTCATCTTGAATTTGTCAAGTTGACTTTGAAGAACGTCCAACTTGGATTCTCTCACAGACTCGGTACCTTCGTGCATATCAACAAAAGTGTCCCAAATCTCTTTTGCATTCTCAAGACGGCTGATTTTGTTGAATTCTTATGGGCATAGGCAGTTGAAGAGAATGTCACATGCTTGAGCGTTGTATTGCAACATCTTCAATTCATCCGCGGTCGATTCACGATCCGGTTCCTTTCCATCACCAAAGAATTCACCTTGCAAGTCAACACGAACAACAACCCATATGACGGGGTTATGACCAAGAATATGCATTTTCATTTTGTGCTTCCAACTAGCAAAATTAGTGCCATCAAAGTACGGTCCTCTACGGTGATAATTTCCCTCACTAGATGCCATACTCTCCTAGGTTGTGAGACCAATGCAATGGAGACCAAAGCTCTGATACCACTTGTAGGACCGAAAGTATGTCTAGAGGGGGGGGGGGGCTGATTAGACTACTTGACCAAATAAAAATCCTACCTTTTCCCAATGTTAAGTGTTGGCAGATTTTAGCAATGATAGCAAGTCAAGTACACCCTACACATGCATGTCTAAGAGTATAGCAGCGGAAAGTAACAACAAGCATGTATAGTAGAGGGTAGGAAGGAAGATCAAACGCAATTTGTAGACACAAAGATTTTTCCCGTGGTTCCGATAGGTGGTGCTATCGTACGTCCACGTTTATGGAGTCTTCAACCCACGGAGGGTAACGGTCGCGAGAGTCCACGGAGGGCTCCACCCATAAGGTTCCACGAAGTAGCAACCTTGAATATTCCATAACGGCTTCCGTCCACGAAGGACTAGCCTCACTATGGGTAGATCTTCACGAAGTACGCGATCTCCTTGCCCGTACAAACTTCTTAGTTCAACTCCACAACACGAAGTAGGAGGCTCCCAAGCGACACCTAACCAATCTAGGAGGCACCACCCTCAAAAAGGTAAAAGGCTCGGCAATGTCGATGAACTCCTTGCTATTGTGCTTCAAGATGATAGACTCCTCACCACACAATCACTCTCTCATAGATTTGGCTATGGTGGAAGAGATTGATTTGGTGGAAAGCAACTTGGGGAGGCTAGATATCAAGATTCATATGGATGGAGTGGAATAGCTTGATCTCAACACAAGGGTAGGTGGCTCTCTCTCAGAAAATATGATGGGGCAAGTATGGAATAGTTCTAAGTGCTTCTCTTTTGAGTGGGTGGTGGTGAAGGGGTATATATAGGCATCCCAAAAAATCCAACTATTACACCTAAAGTGACCAACTCGGTGACACCGATGTGCTAATCTCGGTGGTACCGAAGTGACCAAAAGGTGAAAACTTTTGAATCTTGGTGAGACCGATATATAATTCTCGGTGATACCGATCAGGTGACCAACGGTCAGATTGCGCAACTTGGTGACACCGATTTTCATATCTCGGTGGTACCGATTCTTGACCATGGCTTACCAGAGAGTTGGTCCAAAAACTCGGTGGCGCCGATCCACAATTCTCGGTGGTAACGATTCTTGTGAATGGCTATCCAGAGAGTTTGTCCAGAAACTCGGTGAGACCGACTGGCAAAACTCAGTGGTACCAAAGACTGAAAATAGCTAAACAGATAGTTGGCAACTGAATTCGATGGCACCGATGCAGAATCGGTTGCACCGACTGGCTAGGGTTTGGCATGGGTTTGTCTGAGTTTGGGAATCGGCGGGACCGAGTGGAAATTGTTGGTTGCACCGATTTAGGATATTTGGCTTTGGACGGACTTTTGTGGAAGAGCTTCTGGGTGTTTTTGGTGACTTTTTCTTGTGCACGTGGAGCATTTTGTTCACCAACAGTACCTTACCCCCTTTTAATAGTATTGGCTTTCCTATGGACTCAAATGATTTCTCACAAAGCAAAATGTAGAGTCCTCTTGCTTGAAGCTTTGCCAATCCATTTCCTTGCATCTTGGGGTATCTCCACAATCCTTTTGCCATCCCTATCATTGAACTTTTCCTGAAATATACTTAGTAGAAACATTAGTTCAATGACATATATGTTGTTATTAATTACCAAAACCACCAAGGGAGCGAATTTGCTTTCAGCCACCTGAGGGCTCGGCACCGCATCGACAAGTGACTGGCGTCGTGATGCGGTTGAGCGGTGGCCGATCGGCTCGCGCTTGCCAGGGGTATGGCTTGCCGGGTCTTCTTGATGATATGCGGGCCTCGGTCCCCGGCAGGCACCAGGGACGTGGCTGGTGCGCCTTTGGCCCCTCCTGGGCTGTTGTGTTGGTCTTGCCGACATTGCTTGGCTTTCTGTAGGTTGTTGCTACTGGAGCCTGGGTCTTGGATGTTTGCTTGGTGGTGTGGTGGCTTGTGTTGCCGGGTTTTGCTACTACTGCCTGTGCATAAGTCAGGGGCAGTGGATACACCTGTCCTATTGCACCGACAGGAGCCGCCGGGTCTGGCCCACACGTGCTTGCCCGGTACCATTGGGTCAGGCCCAAAATTTATGCACAGGCGCGCAATGTGAGAGAGCAACTGCCAATTTACTAGTCAGTACTGACCCACTACCTCAGGACGTTTCTGCCACGCGCGCCGCATGCATAGCGGGGAGCTTGCGGTGGGCGCTAGTGACTTAAAGGCCTTATCGTGGCAGAAACTGCAGCACCATGGATTGGAGCAATGGGGCGGTTACCAGTTCACCCGTGAGTCATGGGTAGTGGGATTGGTAGAGATGGGCGGCCGCTCTGGAGCGGAGGAGAGCCAGACCCCGCGCTTTCCCCTATAAATTAGGGGGTCACGGTGGCGATGCTCATCTATCTCCATCTCCTCCTTATTCCCAAGTCCACACTGCTCGTCCTTCTCTTCTGGTTTGTCTTCGAGCCTCCCCTTCTCTCCTGATGGCCAGGGGGAAGGGCCCGGCGAGCATGCTTGCCATCGCATGGTTTTCTCCTTGTGTCCATGCTCAGCTCCCGCTCCGGATCGACGGCCTTGGGCTGAGAGCTGGCCGAAGGAGTCTCGAATGGGGGAGCGGGCGCTACGGCCGCACACCTGCCGCTGCGTCGCCCGCTGCTTTAGTTTTGACGGAGCACCGTGCGGTCGACACCGCGCTGGAGTCTATAATGGAAACGCAATGCCATGGTGGACTGTGGTCCTCGCGTTCCTTCTTCAGGGTGATGGAGAAAAATCGTCCGTACGGCTGCCGATCGCGCGCATGTGGTTGCAGCCGTCGTTCGTCATCCATCGCGGTAGAGTTCTCCACCCATGGCATTATGTATGGCATGCATAGGTGGGAGTCCTTCACTCGCGTGTACTTCTTAAGGGTGGGGCGAATACCCCGCCTTTGGCCACCAGGGGCGACCATGCTCTCTATGGGGTTCCTTGACTGTCGTGTCGGGAGTTTGGGCGATGGCGGAGGCATTCCCTCGAGCGGTGGCGATGAGGAAGATGATGACGGCTGGCAACCCACAACGCTTCAGGAGCGAGGGTGACGGCTCCGACGCGTCGCGCTCGCCGGCAGCACCATCGTCACCAGCTGGGCCCCGGCAGCGCCACCATCTACACCTGCCCTCCACCTTCTTCCCCCTTGTCGGCCTTGTCCGCTCCGTAGGCTTCGTCCACCTTGCCTGGGGGACAAGGGCCTCCCGCTCTTCGGACGCGTTCCTCTGGTCCTGGCGGGGAAGCGCCGAATCCCAGCCAGGCGCTCCTTTTGCCCTCTATTTCTTCTCCACCTAATTCCTAGGAGGAGAGGGACAAGAAAGGCATTACGGGGCACTTATCTTTTTATAAGTCAAAAGATATAAGCGTTTGCCAAGTTTTAGCTAATCATAATGTAATTCTTATCCAATTTGTATCAACAAATGAATGAATGTTATTTCTCTTCCCTGAGTACCATCCTTTTTTACCTTTGTTTCTGCTGTGTCAGTATGTTTGTCCTTGACGCACGGAACCGCTTGCCAGGTTAGTACTAACCACGAGCACCAAAAGGGGAGCAAGCCCCCGGCAGCAAGCTGGCATTGTTCCCCGGCAGGGCTCCTTGTCGGTATTGGCGCGCCCCCCCCAGAGCTGATAAGTATCGGGAGCTGGGTGATACGTCCATTTTGCATCATGCTTTTATATCGATATTTATTGCATTATGGGCTGTTAATACACACTATGGTACAATACTTATGCCTTTTCTCTCTTATTTTACAAGGTTTACATGAAGAGGGAGAATGCCGACAGCTGGAATTCTGGACTGGAAAAGGAGCAAATCTGAGATACCTATTCTGCACAACTCCAAAAGTCCTGAAAATCTACGGAGAATTATTTTGGAATATAGAAAAAATATTGTGCAAAAGAAATACCAGAGGGGACCCACCAGGGAGTCACAAGCCAGGGGGGCGCGCCCTACCCCCCTGGGCGCGCCCCTTTTGCTTGTGGGCGCCCTGGCAGGCCTCCGGTGCCCATCTTCTGCTATATGGAGGGTTTTGACTTGGAAAAAATCATAAGAGAGCTTTCGGGACAAAGCTCCGCCGTCTCGAGGCGGAACCTGGGCAGAACCAATCTAGGGCTCCGGCGGAGCTGTTCTGCAGGGGAAACTTCCCTCCCGGAGGGGGAAATCGAAGCCATCGTCATCACCAACGATCCTCTCATCGAGAGGGGGTCAATCTCCATCAACATCTTCACCAGCACCATCTCCTCTCCAAACCCTAGTTCATCTCTTGTATCCGATCTTTGTCTCAAAACCTCAGATTGGTACCTGTGGGTTGCTAGTAGTGTTGATTACTCCTTGTAGTTGATGCTAGTTGGTTTACTTGGTGGAAGATCTTATGTTCAGATCCTTAATGATAATTAATACTCCTCTGATTATGAACATGAATATGCTTTGTGAGTAATTACGTTTGTTCCTGAGGACATGGGATAAGTCTTGTTATAAGTAATCATGTGAATTTGGTATTCGTTCGATAGTTTGATGAGATGTATGTTGTCTCTCCTCTAGTGGTGTTATCGAACGTCGACTACATGACACTTCACCATTATTTGGGCCTAGGGGAAGGCATTGGGAAGTAATAAGTAGATGATGGGTTGCTAGAGTGACAGAAGCTTAAACCCTAGTTTATGCGTTGCTTCGTAAGGGGCTGATTTGGATCCATATATTTCATGCTATGGTTAGATTTATCTTAATTCTTCTTTCGTAGTTGCGGATGCTTGCGAGAGAGGTTAATCATAAGTGGGAGGCTTGTCCAAGTAAGGGCAGCACCCAAGCGCCGGTCCACCCACATATCAAATTATCAACGTAACGAACGCGAATCATATGAGCATGATGAAAACTAGCTTGACAGAAATTCCCATGTGTCCTCGGGAGCGCTTTGCTTTATATAAGAGTTTGTCCAGGCTTGTCCTTTGCTACCAAAAGGATTGGGCCACCTTGCTGCACCTTTGTTACATTTTTTACTTGCTATCCGTTACGAATTATCCTTTCACAAAACTATTTGTTACCGATAATTTCAGTGCTTGCAGAGAATACCTTACTGAAAACCGCTTGTCATTTCCTTCTGCTCCTCGTTGGGTTCGACACTCTTACTTATCGAAAGGACTACGATAGATCCCCTATACTTGTGGGTCATCAAGACTCTTTTCTGGTGCCGTTGCCGGGGAGTGAAGTGCCTTTGGTGAGTGGAACTTGGTAAGGAAAATTTTATATAGTGTGCTGAAATTTACTGTCACTTGTTACTATGGAAAATAATCCTTTGAGGGGTTTGTTCGGGGTATCTTCACCTCGACCGGAAGCACAAAGAGATGCTCCTGAACCTACTGCACCTACTGAAAATATTTATTATGAAATTCTTTCCAGTATGATAGAGAAACTGCTAGCTAATCCTTATGCAGGAGATGGAACATTACATCCTGATTTGCATCTAATCTATGTGGATGAAGTTTGTGGATTATTTAAGCTTGCAGGTTTGCCCGAGGATGATGTCAAGAAGAAGGTCTTTCCTTTATCTTTGAAGGAGAAGGCATTGACATGGTATAGGCTATGTGATGATATTGGATCATGGAACTACAACCGATTGAAATTGGAATTTCATCAGAAGTTTTATCCTATGCATCTGGTTCATCGTGATCAGAATTATATTTATAATTTTTGGCCTCGTGAAGGAGAAAGAATCGCTCAAGCTTGGGGGAGGCTGAAGTCAATGTTATATTCATGCCCCAATCATGGGCTCCCGAGAGAAATTATTATTCAGAATTTTTATGCTCGGATTTCTCGTAATGATCAATCCATGCTCGATACTTCTTGTGCTGGTTCCTTTATGAAGAAAGATATTGAATTCAAGTGGGACTTATTGTAAGGAATTAAACGCAACTCTGAAGATTGGGAACTCGACGAAGGTAAGGAGTCAGGTATAAACCTTAAGTTCGATTGTGTTAAATCCTTTATAGACACCGATGCTTTTCGTGATTTTAGCACTAAATATGGACTTGACTCTGAGATAGTAGCTTCTTTCTGTGAATCTTTTGCTACTCATGTTGATCTCCCTAAGGAGAAGTGGTTTAAATATCATCCTCCCATTGAAGTTAAAGTAGTTGAACCTATTAAAGTTGAAGAAGAGACTATTATTTATAATGCTGATCCTGTTATTCCTGCTGCTTATATTGAGAAACCACCCTTCCCTGTTAGAATAAAGGAACATGCTAAAGCTTCAACTGTGGTTCGTAAGAGTTGTACTATTGATGGGCATGTATTGCTATGGTTAAAGATCTCTTGGTTGATAATATTGATGGGCATGTTATTCATTTCTGTGATGAAGCTGCTAGAATTGCTAGACCTGATACTAAAGGTAAACATAGACCTACTGTTGGCATGCTTGTTGTTTCTGTTAAAATAGGAGATCATTGTTATCATGGCTTGTGTGATGTGGGTGCTAGTGTGAGTGCAATTCCCTTTACCTTATACCAAGAAATTATGAATGATATTGCACCAGCTGAATTAGAGGGAATTGATGTTACCATTAAGCTTGCTAATAGAGATACTATTGCACCAATTGGGATTGTTAGAGATGTTGAAGTCTTGTGTGGGAAAATAAAGTATCCTACTGATTTTCTTGTTCTTGGTTCCCCACAAGATGATTTTTGTCCCATTATATTTGGTAGACCTTTCTTGAATACTGTTAATGCTAGGATAGATTGTGAGAAAGAAACTGTTACTGTAAGTTTTGGGGATGTGTCTCATGAGTTCAATTTCTCTAAATTTCGTAGACAACCCCATGACAAAGAATTGCCTAGTAAAGATGAAATTATTCATCTTGCTTCTATTGCTGTGCCTCCTACAGATCCTTTAGAACAATATTTAATAGACCATGAAAATGATATGCATAGGAATGAAAGGAATGAAATAGATAAGATTTTCTTTGATCAGCAACCTATTTTGAAACACAACCTGCCTGCTGAAATACTTGGGGATCCTCCTCCACCCAAGGGTGATCCCGTGTTTGAGCTTAAACAATTACCTGATACTATGAATATGCTTATCTTGATGACAAGGAGATATATCCTGTTATTATTAGTGCTAACCTTTCAGAGCATGAAGAAAAGAGATTATTGAAAACTTTGAGGAAGCACCGTGCTGCTATTGGATATACTCTTGATGATCTTAAGGGCATTAGTCCCACTCTATGTCAGCATAAAATTAATATGGAGCCCGATGTTAAACCAGTTGTTGATCACCAACGACGATTAAACCCTAAAATGAAAGAAGTGGTAAGAAATGAAATACTAAAGCTTCTGGAGGCAGGTATAATTTATCCTATTGCCGATAGTATATGGGTTAGTCCCGTTCATTGTGTCCCTAAAAACGGAGGTATTACCGTTGTTCCTAATGATAAAAATGAATTGATCCCGCAAAGAATTGTTACAGGATATAGAATGTTAATTGATTTTAGGAAATTAAATAAAGCTACTAGGAAATATCATTACCCTCTACCTTTTATTGATCAAATGCTAGAAAGACTATCCAAACATACACATTTTTGCTTTCCAGATGGTTATTCTGGTTTCTCCCAAATACCCGTGTCAAAAGAGGATCAAGAAAAGACCACTTTTACTTGTCCTTTCGGTACCTTTGCTTATAGACGTATACCTTTTGGTTTACGCAATGCACTTGCTACCTTTCAAAGATGTATGATGGCTATATTCTCTGACTTTTGTGAAAAGATTGTTGAGGTTTTCATGGATGATTTTTCCATTTATGGAACTTCTTTTGATGATTGCATGAGCAACCTTAATCGAGTTTTGCAGAGATGCGAAGAAACTAATCTTGTCTTGAATTGGGAAAAGTGCCACTTTATGGTTAATGAAGGTATTGTCTTGGGGCACAAAATCTCCGAAAGAGGTATTGAGGTGGATAAAGCTAAAGTTGATGCTATTGAAAAAATGCCGTGTCCACGGATATCAGAGGTATAAGAAGTTTCCTTGGTCATGCTGGTTTCTATAGGAGGTTTATTAAAGACTTCTCTAAGATTTCTAGGCCTCTCACCAATCTTTTGCAAAAAGATGTTCCATTCGTTTTTGATGATGATTGTGTTGAAGCATTTGAAATTCTTAAGAATGCCTTGATTTCCGCACCTGTTGTTCAACCACCTGATTGGAACTTACCCTTTGAAATTATGTGTGATGCTAGTGATTATGCTGTTGGTGCTGTTCTAGGGCAAAGGGTTGATAAGAAATTAAATGTTATCCTTTATGCTAGTAAAACTCTAGACAGTGCTCAAAGAAACTATGCTACCACTGAAAAGGAATTTTTAGCAGTTGTGTTTGCCTGTGATAAGTTCAGACCTTATATTGTTGATTCCAAAGTAACTGTTCACACTGATCATGCTGCTATTAAATACCTTATGGAAAAGAAAGATGCTAAACCTAGACTTATTAGATGGGTTCTTCTGCTACAAGAACTTGATTTGCATACTATTGATAGAAAGGGTGCTGATAACCCCGTAGCAGATAACTTGTCTAGATTAGACAATGTTCTTGATGACCCACTACCTATTGATGATAGCTTTCCTGATGAGCAATTAGCTGTCATAAATGCTTCACGCAATGCTCCATGGTATGCTGATTATGCTAATTACATTGTTGCTAAATTTATACCGCCTAGTTTCACATACCAACAAAAGAAAAAGTTCTTCTATGATTTAAGACATTACTTTTGGGATGATCCACACCTTTATAAAGGAGTAGATGGTGTTATTAGACGTTGTGTGCCTGAGCATGAATAGGAACAGATCCTTCACAAGTGTCATTCCGAGGCCTACGGAGGACACCACACTGGAGATAGAACTGCACATAAGGTACTACAATCTGGTTTTTATTGGCCTACTCTCTTCAAGGATGCTCGTAAGTTTGTCTTGTCTTGTGATGAATGTCAAAGAATTGGTAATATTAGTAGACGTCAGGAAATGCCTATGAATTACTCTCTTGTTATTGAACCATTTGATGTTTGGGGTTTTGATTATATGGGACCTTTTCCACAGTCTAACGGGTATACTCATATTCTAGTTGCTGTTGATTATGTTACTAAGTGGGTAGAAGCTATTCCAACTAGTAGCGCTGATCATAACACTTCTATTAATATGCTTAAAGAAGTTATTTTCCCTAGATTTGGAGTCCCTAGATATTTAATGACTGATGGTGGTTCACACTTTATTCATGGTGCTTTCCGTAAATTGCTCGCTAAGTATGATGTTAATCATAGAATTGCATCCCCTTATCACCCTCGGTCTAGTGGTCAAGTAGAATTGAGCAATAGAGAAATTAAATTGATCTTGCAGAAGACTGTTAATAGATCCAGAAAGAATTGGTCTAAGAAACTTGATGATGCATTATGGGCCTATAGAACTGCTTATAAAAACCCTATGGGTATGTCTCCGTATAAGATGGTTTATGGTAAAGCATGTCACTTACCTCTAAAGCTAGAACATAAAGCTTATTGGGCAATTAAAGAGCTCAATTATGATTTCAAACTTGCTAGTGAGAAGAGGTTATTTGACATTAGCTCACTTGATGAATGGAGAACCTAGGCCTATGAGAATGCCAAGTTGTTTAAAGAAAAGGTTAAGAGATGGCATGATAAAAGGATACAAAAGCGTGAATTCAATGTAGGTGATCATGTCTTGCTATACAATTCTTGTTTAAGATTTTTTGCAGGAAAACTTCTCTCTAAATGGGAAGGGCCTTACATTATCGAGGAAGTATATCGTTCCGGTGCCATCAAGATCAACAACGCCGAAGGCACAAATACGAAGGTGGTCAACGGGCAAAGAATCAAACATTATATCTCAGGTACTCCCATAAATGTTGAAACCAATATTATCAACACCATGACTCCGGAGGAGTACATCAGGGAGACCTACCGTAACGTTTCAGACTCCGAAAAGGAATAGGTATGTGTTACGGTAAGCAAACCGACTCCAAAACTTTTCCAATGGCAATTTTTATCCATTTTGGAATATTTAAAAAATTAGGAAAATTTAAAGTAGTCTGAATAGTGCACGAGGAGGCGACAAGCCAGGGGGGCGCGCCCTACCCCCCTGGGCGCGCCCCTGTGGCTTGTGGCCACCCCGTGCACCCTCCGGACTCCGTTTTCTTGTGGTATACTCCTTTAGGTCGGTAAAAATTCATTATATAATCTCCCGAAGGTTTTGACCTTCGTAACATGACAATACCTCCTGTTCTCGTTTTGAGCTGTTTCTGCAGCAGATTTAGATCGACATGACGTCCCCAAGTGCTTCGAAGGACAAGTTCTTCGAGAAGGTCACCAAACCCTACCTTGCGGAGGTGCTGCGACACCCTCAAACCATTGAGATGCGTGAGGGGGTGCTGCACATCCGTGATGTTGAGGGGCCCAAGAAGACCGGAAGTGTGGAGACAAGGCTCGAAGCAATGGAGCAACAGGTCTTCAAGTGCCAAGGGATGGTGGAACAAGGACTCAATGCCAATCACATGATGATCGCGGAGTTTACCCATAAGCACAAGCTGGATGCCAAGGACATCGGAGAGCACATCTTCAAGCTTTACGAGAAAATTGAGCATCTCCAAGCCCAGATCTATGACCTGCAAAACCAAAACTGTGAGTATGAATACAGATTTAAGAGAATGAGTTTGGCTGCAGATTTGAGGATACCGGAGACTCGTTCATCTTTTTACGATGGTGAGCCTATGCCTTGGAAGACGGAGGACAAGCCTCCAACCTCATCAACAACTCCAACATCGCCACCTCCGAAGAAAGACAACTAAACACATGGGTATCGACACTCCCCTTGGCTTGTGCCAAGCTTGGGGGAGGTGCCCTGGTATCGTATCACCATCACATCTTTTACTTTTATCATTTTTCTTAGTTTGATCCTTTTGGTTATATATTCATCTAGTACAATAAAGTCTTTAGTGTGTGATCTAGTTTTGAGTTTTGCTTTATGTTCCCCCTATGTAAGCAAGTCCGAGAGTTATATAATAAAGAGTAGTTTTGAGTTGAGGGCTTTGCTTGCTTGCTATGATCTTGAGAAAAAAAAGGGAAATAGAAAGAGGTATAGAATAAAAGCAAAGAGTATATATGATGATCTTATGGGGGGTGATGACTTCACATATAAGAGGTATGTCGATTGAAATTTGTTGTGAGTTGACAAACAAAGCTATTGGTCATTGTTGCAATTAAAAGGAAGTAATAAAGAAAGAGAGGTTCACATATGAATATATCATCTTGGACATCTTTTATGATTGTGAGCACTCATTAAAATATTATATGTTAAGAAGTTGATGTTTGACAAGGAAGACAACATAATGGGTTATGTTTGCTTATTTCCGAATAGAAGTTATATGGTTATAGATCCTTTAACATGTGTCGCTTGCTTCCACCCCATATCATCCAAAACTTCTGCATGAAGTAGAGATACTACTTGTGCATCCAAACACCCTTAACCCAGTTTTGCCATGAGAGTCCACCATACCTACCTATGGATTGTGTAAGATCCTTCAAGTAAGTTGTCATCGGTGCAAGCAATAAAAATTGCTCTCTAAATATGTGTGATCTATTAGTGTGAGGAAAATAAACTTTATACGAACTTGTGATATGGAAGAAATAAAAGCGACAGACTGCATAATAAAGTTCTTTATCACAAGGGGCAATATAAAGTGACATTCTTTTGCATTAAGGGATTACACATCCAATTATAAAAGTGCATGACAACCTCTGCTTCCCTCTGCGAAGGGCCTATCTATTACCTTTCCTTCCTAGTACTTACCTTTATGCAAAAGTCGTGGTGATCTTCACCACTTCCTTTATTTCGCCTTTATCTCTTGGCAAGCGTCATGTGATGGGGAATGATCTAGACACATATATCCACTCGGATGTGGGTGAGCATGAGTTATTTCTGTTGACATTACCCTTGAGGTAAATAGTTGGGAGGCAATACTATAAGCCCCTATCTTTCTCTGTGTCCGATTGAAGCTTTGACCTCATAGGTACCGCCTGAGTGTTAGCAATTATGAAAGACTAAAAGATGATTGAGTATGTGGATTTGCTTTACAAGCTCGTATATTAACTCTTTCCTACGTTATGATAAATTGGAATTGCTTCAATGACTGAGATCATAGTTTGTTGGTTCTCAATAGAGTTCTTGATTCATACTTTACCTTGTGAATGAATTGTTACTCTAGCATAAGAAATTATATGTCAATATATGTTGCTGTTCTAAAGATAACCATGATGCCTTCATGTCCGTATTTTATTTTATCGACACCTCTATCTCTAAACATGTGGGCATATTTATCGATTTCGGCTTTCGCTTGAGGACAAGCGAGGTCTAAGCTTGGGGGAGTTGATACGTCCATTTTGCATCATGCTTTTATATCAATATTTATTGCAGTATGGGCTGTTAATACAAACTATGGTACAATACTTATGCCTTTTCTCTCTTATTTTACAAGGTTTACATGAAGAGGGAGAATGCCGGCAGCTGGAATTCTGGACTGGAAAAGGAGCAAATCTGAGATACCTATTCTGCACAACTCCAAAAGTCCTGAAAATCTACAGAGAATTATTTTGGAATATATAAAAAATATTGGGCGAAATAAATACCAGAGGGGACTCACCAAAGAGTCACAAGCCAGGGGGGGCGCCCTACCCCCCTTGGCGCGCCCCTGTGGCTTGTGGGCCCCCTGGCAGGCCTTCGGTGCCCATCTTCGGCTATATGGAGGGTTTTTACCTGGAAAAAATCATAAGGGAGCTTTCGGGATGAAGCACCGCCGTCTCGAGGCAGAACCTGGGCAGAACAAATCTTGGGCTCCGGTGGAGCTGTTCTGCCGGGGAAACTTCCCTCCCGGAGGGGGAAATCGAAGCCATCGTCATCACCAACGATCCTCTCATTGAGAGGGGGTCAATCTCCATCAACATCTTCACCAGCACCATCTCCTCTCCAAACCCTAGTTCATCTCTTGTATCCGATCTTTGTCTCAAAACCTCAGATTGGTACCTGTGGGTTGCTAGTAGTGTTGATTACTCCTTGTAGTTGATGCTAGTTGGTTTACTTGGTGGAAGATCTTATGTTTAGATCCTTAATGATAATTAATACTCCTCTGATAATGAACATAAATATGCTTTGTGAGTAATTACGTTTGTTCCTGAGGACATGGGATAAGTCTTGTTATAAGTAATCATGTGAATTTGGTATTCGTTCGATATTTTGATGAGATGTATGTTGTCTCTCCTCTAGTGGTGTTATGTGAACGTCGACTACATGAAACTTCACCATTATTTGGGCCTAGGGGAAGGCATTGGGAAGTAATAAGTAGATGATGGGTTGCTAGAGTGACAGAAGCTTAAACCCTAGTTTATGCGTTGCTTCGTAAGGGCCTGATTTGGATCCATATGTTTCATGCTATGGTTAGATTTATCTTAATTCTTCTTTCATAGTTGTGGATGCTTGCGAGAGAGGTTAATCATATGTGGGAGGCTTGTCCAAGTAAGGGCAGCACCCAAGCGCCGGTCCACCCACATATCAAATTATCAAAGTAACGAACGCTCATCATATGAGCATGATGAAAACTAGCTTGACAGAAATTCCCATGTGTCCTCGGGAGCGCTTTGCTTTATATAAGAGTTTGTCCAGGCTTGTCCTTTGCTACCAAAAGGATTGGGCCACCTTGCTGCACCTTTCTTACATTTGTTACTTGCTATCCGTTACGAATTATCGTATCACAAAACTATCTGTTACCGATAATTTCAGTGCTTGCAGAGAATACCTTACTGAAAACCGCTTGTCATTTCCTTCTGCTCCTCGTTGGGTTCGACACTCTTACTTATCGAAAGGACTACGATAGATCCCCTATACTTGTGGGTCATCACTGGGGAATGGCTCGTCTCGACAAGGGTTTTCACCACGTGGGGGACTCCACCGAACACATTCGAAAAGGGAGCAAGGGTTTCCTTTAAGGGAGCAAACAATCATGAAACTTGGGATATGCGATTAGACTTATCTTTTTAGGCAGTATCCCTTTATGGAGTATGCTGGGCCACCGTCCTTGTTCCTTTGCTCTCCTTCTATGTTTTCCTGGTGGAAAAACACGCAGGGCAAGAGGCCTCTATCCTTTGAGGAGAGAATGCGGCAACAATGATTATAGGCTTAACATGTACTGTAGCAAATCTCTAGAACTTAAAAAGGCGAGGACATCGCAATCATAAAAATGCATAATGAACATGCAATGCAATGATATGATGCAACGCCTAGCTTTATTATTGTTGCACTGGGTCCGCGCCTGGCTTTGTACAAAGGGTTACATGCAGCTTCGGCAAAGCTTGTACAAAAGGTGGTTGTGGGGGGCTGAGCCCGGCAGCCATGCCTCACGGGTAGAATTTACGAAGATGCTCAATATTCCATGAGCTAAGCACCTTGGTGCCATCTTCGGTCTCCAGACGGACTGCACCAGGTCTGGTGACTCTTGCTACTCGGTAAGGGCCTTCCCACTTTGGCGTCAACTTGTTGGTACCCTTGGTGGACTAAACGTGCCTAAGGACAAGGTCGCCTTCCTCAAGGCTCCGGGCATGGACCCTGCGGCTATGGTAGCAGCACAGGGTTTGCTGTTAGCGTGCAACATGCTAGCGGCCGGGAGACGATCTTCCTGGAGTTGCATGTCATCGTCATGCGGTAGCTGCTTTTGCTCTACTTCATCGTAGGCAAGTACTCGAGGTGACCCGTATATGGGTTCTGTGGGGAGCCCTGCTTCCGCCCCATACACTAGGGAGAAGGGCGTCTAGCCGGTAGCTCGATTCGATGTCGTTCTGAGGGACCAAAGAACCACCGGCAGCTCATCTATCCATCGCTTACCGCTTCCCCGCAGCCTATCGAAAGTCCTTGTTTTGAGACCTCGCAAAACTTTAACATTCATCCTCTCGACTTGCCCGTTGCTTTTTGGATGGGCAACAGAGGCGAAGGAAACCTTGCTTCCAAGGCTTTGGATGTATTGCATGGAGGCGCAGCTCGTGAACTGGGTGCTGTTGTCGGTGATCACTCTGTTGGGATCACCTGTTCTGTTTGTGGAAAAGAGGGATGGTACTATTCGACTTTGTGTCGATTATCGATCTCTCGATGAAGTCACAATCTAGAACAAGTACCCACTCCCCAAGATTGAAGACCTGTTCGATCAATTGAATGGAGCCAAAGTGTTCTCCAAGATTTACCTTAGGTCTGGGTATTATCAACTGAATATCAGACCCCAAGACATTTCGAAGACGGCGTTCGTAACACGGTATGTCATGTATGAGTATACGGTCATGTCATTTGGGTTAACTAATGCCCCTGCCTACATCATGAACAATGTTTTCATGGAGTACTTGGACAAGTTTGTTGTCGTCTTCATCAATGACATACTCATCTTTTCCAAGTCTGAAGAAGAGCATGAGCAACACTTGCGGATGGCACTGGATAAGCTTAGAGAGCACCAGCTTGATACCAAACTCAGCAAGTGCGAATTCTGGTTGCACGAAGTTGGATTCTTGGGTCATGTGTTAACTGCAGAAGGGTTGTCAGGAGATCCTACCAAGATTGAAGCCGTGACTGAATGGCAATACCCAAGCAATGTGAAGGAGGTCAGAAGCTTCCTCGGACTCACGGGATATTATCACAAGCTCGTCGAAGGATTCTCAAGCATTGCTAGACCCATGACTCATATCTTGAAGAAGGACAGGAAGTTCGAATGGACACTGAAGTACGAAGAAATTTTCCAAGAGCTCAAGAAGAGATTGATGACAACCCTAGTTTTGGCCACCCCCGATATTCACAAGGAGTTTGTGATATATTGTGATGCATCAAAGACCGGGCTTGGAAGTTTTCTGATGCAAGAAGCCAGAGTCATAGCATATCTATCCAGACAGCTACACCCCCATGAAGCGAACTACGCTACTCATGATCTTGAGTTGGCAGCAGTAGTTCATGCCTTGAAGACATGGCAACATTACCTTCTAGGGAAGCGATGTGAGATATACACAGACCACAAAAGTTTGAATTATATTTTCACTCAAAAGGAATTGAACATGAGGCAGCGAAGATGGTTGGAGTTGATCAAGGGCTATGACCTCAGTGTTCAATATCACCCTGGAAAGGCTAACATGGTAGCAGATGCCTTAAGCAGAATGGCTTGTTCCCTGAATGCTATGATTAAGGAAAGGCTACCCGCCCTGTATGAACAGCTTGTAAGCTTTGGCTTGGAACTAGTAGCACCTAGATTCCTGTCGGGGCACGGATGCACACAATCACCTATGGGACGAGAGGTCCCTTTGTGGTTCGGCAAGGGGAGGTCACGTTGCACAAAGAGCGGAGACCATGAGGCAACACGACGATCGGACACTGGTGTTTTTACCCAGGTTCGGGCCGCTGTGAAGCGTAAAACCCTACTGCTGCTTTTGGTGGATTGATCAGAGGAACACTAAGAACACGCAGTGCTCAATCCCGGCAAGGGTTGCCATCGGGGAGAGCTTCCACCTGAGTACAAGTGTCCAAAGGTCGGAATCCTGAGCTAGGTTGCCTTGGGCCTCCTTTTATAGTGCAAGGGGCTACCACAGTGGCAAAACAGTCTTTATCTAGCGATTAGATAGCTAATAGAGCTAACATACCTAACTTTGGTATTTAGGACAAAATACCATGATTGCTAGTCTAGGTGGCGCTCAGGGATGCATCCCCGGCAAGCTCTTGCCACCGCTTGGCTGGCTGTTGCTTAGCGTATTGACACTATTCTGGACGGGTGTCAACTGTGTATAATCTGTCTTCCGGTGCATCGCCACGTGCTTAGCGGGAGCCACTTAGCCACCTAAAGGCTCGACACCGCATCGACAAGTGACTGGCGTCGTGATGCGGTGGAGCGGTGGCCGATCGGCTCGCTCTTGCTGGGGCTTCTTGAAGATGTGCGCGCCTCGGTCCCCGGCAGGCACCAGGGACGTGGCTAGCGCGCCTTTGGCCGCTCCTGGGCTGTTGTGTTGGTCTTGTCCTTCTGCAGGTTGCTGCTGCCGGAGCCTGGGTCTTGGATGTTTGCTTGGTGGTGTGGTGGCTTGTGTTGACGGGTTTTGCTACTATTGTCTGTGCATAAGTCAGTGGCACTGGATACACCTGTCCTAGTGCACCGACAGGAGCCCCCGGGTCTGGCCCACACGTGCTTGCCCGGTGCCGTTGGGTCGGGCCCAAAATTTATGCACAGGCGCGCAATGTGAGGGAGAAACCACCAATTTGCTAGTCAATACTGACCCACTACCTCAGGCCGTTTCCGGCACGCACGCCACATGCATAGCGGGGAGCTTGCAGTGGGCGCTAGTAACTTAAAGGCCTTATCGTGGCAGAAACTGCATCGCCATGGATTGGAGCAATGGGGCGGTTACCAGTTCGCCCGTGAGTCGTGGGTAGTGGGATTGGTGGAGAGGGGCGGCCGCTCTGGAGCGGAGGAGAGCCAGCCCCCGCGCTCTCCCCTGTAAATTAGGGGGTCACAGTGGCGATGCTCATCTATCTCTATCTCCTCCTTATTCCCAAGTCCACACCGCTAGTCCTTCTCTTCTGGTTTGTCTTCGAGCCGCCCCTTCCCTCCTGATGGCCAGGGGGAAGGGCCCGGCGAGCATGCTTGCCATAGCATGGTCTTCTCCTTGTGTCCATGCTCAGCTCCCGCTCCGGATCGACGGCCTTGGGCCGAGAGCTGGCCGGAGGAGTCTCGGATGGGGCAGCGGGCGGTGCGGTGATCGTGTTGGGGACAGCTGCGGCGGCACACCTGCCGCTGCATCGCCCGCTGCTTTAGTTTTGACGGGGCGCCGTGCGGTCGACACCGTGCTGGAGTCTATAATGGAAACGCAGCGCCGTGGTGGACTACGGTCCCCGCGTTCTTTCTTTAGGGTGATGGAGAAAAATCGTCCGTACGGCCGCCGATCGCGCGCATGTGGTTGCAGCCGCGGTTCGTCATCCATCGCGGTAGAGTTCTCCACCCATGGCGTTATGTATGGCACGCATAGGTGGGAGTCCTTCGCTCGCGGTACTTCTTAAGGGCGGGGGGCATTCTCTGCCTTTGGCCACCAGGGGCGACCATGCTCTTTGTGGGGTTCCTCGGCTGCCGCGTCGGGAGTTTGGGCGATGGCGGAGACGTCCCCTCGAGCGGTGGCGATGAGGAAGATGATGACGGCTGGCAACCCACGACGCTTCAGGAGCGAGGGTGACGGCTCTGACGCGTCGCACTTGCCGGCAGCACCATCACCACCAGCTGGGCCCCGACAGCGCCACCATCCGCACCTTCCCTCCGCCTTCTTCCCCCTTGTCGGCCTTGTCCGCTACGTCGGCTTCGTCCGCCTTGCCTGGGGGACAAGGGCCTCTCGCTCTTCGGACGCGTCCCTCTGGTCCTGGCGGGGAAGCTCCAAATCCCAGCCAGGCACTCCTTTTGCCCTCTATTTCTTCTCCACCTAATTCTTAGGAGGAGAGGGACAAGAAAGGCATTACGGGGCACTTATCTTTTTATAACTCAAAAGATGTAGGCATTTGCCAAGTTTTAGCTAATCATAATGTAATTATTATCCAATTTGTATCAACAAATGAATGAATGTTATTTCTCTTCCCTGAGTACCATCCTTTTCTCCCTTTGTTTCTACTGTGTCAGTATGTTTGTCCTTGCCGCACGGAACCGCTTGCCGGGTTAGTACTAACCACGAGCACCAAAAGGCGAGCGAGCCCCCGGCAACCAGCTATCGTTGTTCCCTGGCAGGGCTCCTTGTTGGTATTGGCGCAGCCCCCCAAAGCTGATAAGTATCAGGAGCTAGGGAATGGCTCGTCCCGACAAGGGTTTTCACAACATGGGGGACTCCACCGAACACATTCAAAAAGGGAGCAAGGGTTTCCTTTAAGGGAGCAAACAATCATAAAACTTGGGATATGCGATTATGCTTATCTTTTTAGGCAGTATCCCTTTCTGGAGTATGCTAGGCCACCGTCCTTGTCCCTTTGCCCTCCTTCTATGTTTTCCCGGTGGCAAAACACGCAGGGCAAGAGGCCTCTATCCTTTGAGGGGAGAATGCGGCAACAAGGATTATAGGCTTAACAAGTACTCTAGCAAATCTCTAGAACTTACAAAGGCGATGACATCGCAATCATAAAAATGCATAATGAACATGCAATGCCATGATATGATGAAATGCCTAGCTTTATTATTGTTGCAGAGGGTCTGCGCCTGGCTTTGTACAAAGGGTTACATGTAGCTTCGGCAAAGCTTGTACAAAAGGTGGCTGCCGGGGGCTGAGCCCGGAAGCCGCGCCTCACGGGTAGAACTTACGACGATGCTCAATATTCCATGAGTTAAGCACCTTGGTGCCATCTTCGGTCTCCAGACGGACTGCGCCAGGTCTGGTGACTCATGCTACCCGGTAAGGGCCTTCCCACTTCGGCGTCAACTTGTTGGTACCCTTGGCGGACTGAACGCGCCTAAGGACAAGGTCGCCTTACTCAAGGCTCCGAGCGTGGATCCTGTGGCTATGGTAGCGGCGCAAGGTTTGCTGGTAGCGTGCATCATGCACAGCGGCCCGGAGACGATCTTCCTCGAGGAGCATGTCATCGTCATGCGGTAGCTGCTTTTGCTCTACTTCATCGTAGGCAAGTACTCGAGGTGACCCGTATATGGGTTCTGTGGGGGGGCACTGCTTCCGCCCCATACACTAGGGAGAAGGGCGTCTGGCCGGTTGCTCGATTCGGTGTCGTTCTGAGGGACCAAAGAACCACCGGCAGCTCATCTATCCATCGCTTGCCGCTTCCCCGCAGTCTATCGAAAGTCCTTGTTTTGAGACCTCGCAGCACTTCAGCATTCATCCTCTCGACTTGCCCGTTGCTTTTTGGATGGGCAACAGAGGCGAAGGAAACCTTGCTTCCAAGGCTTTGGATGTATTGCATGTAGGCGCGGCTCGTGAACTGGGTGTCGTTGTGGGTGATCACTCTATTGGGCACTCCAAAACAGCACACCGGTCCTTTCATGAACTTGATAGCTGACTGCGTGGTCTCCTTCCTCACTGGCTCTACCTCATGCCACTTTGTGAACTTGTCGATTGCTACGAACAAGAACTCAAAGCCCTCGACAGCGCAGGGGAAGGGGCCCAAAATATCGAGCCCCCAGACCGAGAAGGGTCAGGACAAAGGGATTGTCTCGAGAGCTTGCGCTGGTTGATGGATGTTCTTGGAGTGGAACTGGCAGGCTTCACAATTGGTGACCAACTCAGTTGCATCTTGGAATGCAGTGGGCCAATAGAAACCTTGCCGGAAGGCTTTCCTGGCAAGGGTCTTGATCCGTGTGAGACCCACACACACCTCCGTGAATCTCTGCCAACAGCTTTAGTCCATCTTCCCGGCAAAGGCACTTCAATTTCACACTGTTGGGCCTTTTTCTGTATAGAGTGTCATCGACAAACAGGTACATATTCGACTGACGGGCTACTTTTTCGGCCTCTTCTTGCCCTTCGGGAAGTTCTCCTGTTTGAAGGAAACGGACTCTATGTTGTGCCCAAGCTAGAGCCTGGGGCTCGACAACTAGGACTAAAGGCATCTCCTCATCCGTGGGAGCGCTTGTCTCGACCGCGAGAACCTGGGGTTCTGCAGGAGAGAGCCGCTCACCAGGCGAAACGAGACTGTCCCCGGCAGCTTCTCTACCAGTGGCTTCGGGAAGCTCTACCGGGAAATGCTTGTCGGAGTTCAGCTTTCTTCTTTTCCTGGCCATTGCTGACGGGGATACTGATGGTTGAGTGAGGCAGAGGATAAAGGTTCCTGGTTCCACAGGGAGCTTTTGCACAGCGCACTTTGACCGATGATCAGCAATGCTGTTTTCCGCACGTGGGACGTGCTCTGTTTGTAACCCATCAAAGCGCTCCTCCAGTTTCCTCACTTCTTTCACGTATGCTTCCATCAACGGGCTCTGATAATCTTTGTTGACTTGTTTCACCAGGAGCTGAGAATCTCCTCGGATGATCAGTTTCTTGATTCCTAACTCCACCGCGATTCTGAGTCCGGCAAGGAGTCCCTCATATTCAGCGGTGATGTTGGTGGCTTCCTCCTGGGGAAAGTGCATTTGGACTATGTACTTGAGGTGCTCTCCGGTGGGGATGACGAGGAGCACGCCTGCCCCGGCACCATGGAGTGAGATGGCACCATCAAAGTACATGATCCACCCTTTAGGTGCTTCCTTGCAAGGGAGGACTGTCTCTGGAACTTCTTCATCTGGCGTGGGCGTCCATTCTGCAATGAATTCCGCAAGCTCCCTGCTCTGAATTGTGGAAGTGCTCTCATACTTCAATTCGAAACTTGACAGCTCAAGTGCCCACTCAACTATCCTTCCAGTGGCTCTGGGGTTCCTCAATATGCGCTGCAGCGGAAAGCAAGTGACAATTGTGATCTCATGGGCTTGGAAGTAGTGGCACAGCTTCCTCGAGGCCATGATGAGGCCAAAGATCAGCTTTTGCACTCCAGAGTACCTTGACCTAGCCCCCTACAACAAGGAGCTGACAAAGTACACCGGCCACTGCACCACTTTCTTCTTTGTCACTTCCTTGGAGATTCCTTCGCTAGTGTCGGCATGCTAGAATCGGGGGTACCCAGACCTGCCTGCCTGCGGCCCAGCGCATGGCCAACCTCGAGGGCCCAGTATGGCCTGGCGACAAACCCCCCAAGACAAGACCCTCATGAGGAGTGGCCTCCCCAGGTGGCCTCCCGAGGAGCGGAGATTCCTATGCAGGCACCTGGCCTCAGGAGGTTGCGATGACGTGAGCCATGATGACCAAGGCAGGCGGGCGCCAGCGGGCGCAGCAGAGACAGTTTCCCCTTTCGTGCTAAGGGGGCAAGGACGAACGCGGGTTCCCAAGGAACCCCCCAAAGATTTCCATTCCGGTGCGACAAGACCAAGACCACGGGCTCGGCAGGAGGGATGTCATCGCCATGCCCACCTCTGCGTCATGACAGGAGCTTCGGAGGTGAAGACCACCTTTAGTCAGGATAAGTTGTACCTCATGTCCCCCTTCAAATTTGGCTGTTGTCCGATCCCTTCCCGCCTGTGCAATAAGGGAAGAGGACCAAGGCCCGCTATAAATAGGGACTAGCCACCACCGTAGAGAGAGGGGGAGATCCACACTCACTAAAGAGCCCTCACGAGGTCGCTCAACCACTATACTAGTTCATCCACAAACCTCCTCGTGAGGCCAATCCACCAAAGCAGGAGTAGGGTTTTACACCGCATGGTGGCCCGAACCGGGGTAAATCTCTCATGTCCATCTTCTTGTGCTCTCACGCATCTTCGGCAGGGTCTGGCTATGGAGCGGCAGGCTTGAGACTTGAGCTGGTTAGGATCTTTGCACACGCCCCAGGTAGGGGCGTGTCGAAGCTCCGTCTTCACCAGTCGCGCTTCGCCCTCACCTCGCCGTCTCCATGGCTGGTGCCACTCAAAAGGCTTGGCAGGCCGCGGCCTGTGGGGATGCCACGGTTTGCCTGGCTGCGCCCGCAGTCGCTTGTATCCTCGGCGGGACGCAGGCGCCCCCGTCCGGTCGCCATGTCAATCAGTTTCTCCGCCAGGCGGGCGCATCTCAGTCGTGGCTCGAGGCCCCGCGGAGCGGGGCGGAGCCGGAGACCGACATCACCTTCGACTCCAGGGACCATCCCAGGACGACGGTCACTGCTGGAGCGCTCCCCACGCTGTTCACGCCCACCATCACCAACGTTGTGGTTACCAAGACCCTCATCGATGGCGGTGCCGGCCTCAACGTCCTTTCCGTGGAGGGCTGTCGGTGCACTAGTACAGGGGTACCCAGTGCTCCTGACTTATGCACAGGTGGTAGTAGCAAAGAACCCAGCCAACAATCGAGACAAGACTCCAGCAAGCTCAACGCGGCAGCCTAAGCCTGGACTGCGATGGGCCAAGCACGTCCCCGACGCTTGCCGGGGACCAAGACGTGCACAACACCCTGAAGACCCGGCAAGCCACTCCCCGGCAGGCGTGAGCCATCCAGCCACCGCTCCACCGCATCGCTATGCCTGTCACTTATCGATGCGGTGTCGAGCCCTCAGGCGGCTAATCAGCTCTCGCTAAGCACGTGGCGACACATTGAAAGACAAGTTACGCTCAGTTGACACCCGCCCTGCAGCGTTTCAAGATCTTAAGCAACGACCAGCCAAGCGGTGGCAAGAACTTGCCGGGATGCACCCCCAAGCGCCACCTAGGCAGGTAATCATGGCATTTTGTCCCAAATGCCAGAGTTAGGTATGATAGCTCTGGTTAGCTATCTAATCGATAGATAATGTCTGTTTTGCCATTGTGGTAACCCCTTGCACTATAAAAGGAGGCCAAAGGCAACCTAGCTCAAGGTTGGCAATTCGAACCCCCGAACACTTGTACTCGCATAGCTGCTCTTTCCCCGACAGCAGCCCCTGCAAGGGTTAGGCGCTCTGCGTTCTTCGTGTTCCTCCAATCAATCCACCAAAAAGCAGGTGTAGGGTTTTACGCTTAGCAGCGGCCCGAACCTGGGTAAAATGCATGTGTCCTGATCGTTGCGCCGTCTCATGCTCTCCGCTCTTCGTGCAATGTGACCCCCCCCCCTTGCCGAACAACAAGGGACCTCTGGTCCCATAGGTTATCATGAGCATCCTTGCCCCGACATCTTTGGCGCGCCAGGTAGGGGTGTGCATCATTTGCGCGAACCCGATTTCGTGAACGGCGAATCGATCTTCATCATCATCTTCTTCAACAATGGCTCCCAAGAAGAAATCCGGCGCGGCCACACATCCCTCCACTTCTAAGGCTCCCTCACACGCGGCCGCGGGCAATGTGGACGACACGGTCGGCGCAGGCGGTGCCTCCGTCCATCCCTTCACGGCCGGAGATGGAGCAGGAGGCGCCGGAGGGGAGCAACTACAGCAACAACATGGCGAGCTCGGCCCTGACGCCACGGGCGGAGGGAACATCCGTTCATCACCTCCCCGCCATGCAGATGTCCGAGGCCGCCTCAGCGGCGCCTAGTCCGGTGCGAGCCGTGACCTTCTGGCCGCACCCGTCGCCAGCGAGATTGTTGGGCGTGCACCTCATGCGGAACGAGACGGGGCGCCCAGCGGAGCCGCAGCCGCACAGGATCGGCCCGCGGCCCACCAGAAAGCTCCAGTGAGTGGCGCGCGGCATCAAGGACGCGGTGACGCTTCTCTTGGTCATACCAAGAGTCGAGCAACGTCACGGTCCGCCTCATTCGCCATGCCGAGCACCACAGAGGAGGGCATGGCAAGAGTCCAGATGCTGCTCAACTTCATGCCAGCGGCTGATAAGATGGATGAATGGAGAGCCGCCATTCAGAGTTTGATTTCTTTCGTTGAAGCCAACAAGACCCAGCATGCAGAGCCGTCGCGACGTACGCAAACAGCAGCGGTGGCCCGGGGCGGCGAGCACGTTGAAGGGGCCACCCCAACGGTGCAGTCTCCTCCATCACAATAGGCCCAGAGGCAGCCGCAGCAAGCTTCGCAAGCTGACGACCGCGACGAGGCATCCATAGTCTCGTCTGGCCCGCGCGACCGCCAGGATCAATGGTGTGTCCTTGAAGACCGGCGGAAAGAAGACTTTCGCATCACCATCGAGTGACGTCGGGAAGCACACTGTCAATCCGACAAGTGCAACGGTCCTGACGTCGGCGACCCCGTGCCCAGTGTTGGCGGGTACCTTCCTTACCAGGTTGGTGGCCCTGCCTTCACTAGCGAGCTGCGACGGGTCCGCTGGCCGTCTACCCGAGCTTTCAAGCCTAAGCTACAGGAGAAATACGACGGGAAGCTGAACCCCGTGGAGTTCTTGGGCATTTACACGATAACTGTTCAAGCTGCGGGAGGAAGAGATGAAAAGGTGCTCGCCAATTATTTCCCTTTGCGCTCAAGCCAAATGTGAGATCATGGTTGATGCACCTGTCGGAGAATTCCATTTCCTCTTGGGCTGATCTGTGCAACGAGTTCGTTGGCGCCTTCACCAGTGGTTATTAAGAACCAGGCCAGCCCAGCGACCTCCAAGTCCTCCCGCAAAAAGAGGGAGAAACCTTGAGAAAGTATATCCAGAGATTCAGCCGAGTGCACCGCAACATCCCAGAGATCCATCCGGCAACGGTGATTGTCGTGTCCCACTCGAACGTGCGCAACAGGAGGATGCGAGCCAAGATGAACATCAAGCTCCCCAAGACTGTTAATGAGCGTTACACCATGGTTGATAAGTGTGCTTGAGCTGAGGAAGGAAGGCGACTTCCCAGAGAGGAGGTGGGCGTCGAAGTGGACTCTGATGATGACGATGATGCCCCCGACCCGAAGGGAAGGAACAGGAAGCGCAACAAGAAGCGTAAGGGAAAAGCAGTATTGGCTGTCGAGAGTTCCAGAGACCTCAGTGCAAGCAAGAAGGCGAAAGCCGAAACCCCCGGCAAGGAAGCTGCCACATGCGCTGATTGCCGGGAGGCTGCTGCCGCTGAGAAGACCGGGAAGTCCGATGGGCCGTACTGCAAAATTCATCGCACCAAGGGCCATGATCTCCAAGAATGCCGACAGGTCGAGCAACTGGTTGAGAAACAGAGGGGTGAGAATGAGAAACGCGACAAGGAAAAGGGCCAGGACGGCGCTGCCGAGAAAAGCCGTGGCGGTAGAGGAGGTCGCCGCGGCAAAACCCCACAACAAAAGGAAAAAACCGCCAGAGGCCGAGAGAAGAAGGAAACATATGATATGAGTGAAGATGAGGATGATGATGAGGATTCCAGCGATAGGGAGTTCCAAAAAGCAACCGAAGCCATGTGCATTGACGGGGGTGCGTCCTTGCACTCCTCTCGCCGCCAACTCAAGCAGTGGGCACACGAGGTCAATGCTGTGGAACTGACTGCAGAATCTAGGAAGCCACTCAGATGGTCCCGCACGCCTATCATCTTTGACGAAGAGAATCATCCTGACCGTACCACTATGTTTTGGTGTTTTCCATTGTTGATTTCCTCGACAATCTACAACCTCAAGGTGTCTAAGATGTTAGTTGATGGTGGGGCCGGATTGAACTTGATCTCCCCTAGAGTGGTTGAGAAACTACGGATCCTTGATGAAGAGCTCGAAGCCACAGGGCGCTGGAGCAGGCGTGCTCCTCATCGCCCCAACCGGAGAGCACCTCAAGTACGTCGTCCAGATGCACTTTCCCCGGAGGAAGCCACCAACAACACCGCTGAGTATGAAGGGCTCCTTGCCGGACTCAGAATTGCAATGGAGTTGGGAATAAAGAGGCTGATCGTCTGAGGAGATTCTCAACTTGTGATAAAGAAAGTCAACAAGGATTACCAGAGGCCGCTGATGGAAGCCTACGTGGAAGAAGTGAGGAAATTGGAGGAGCACTTCAATGGGCTGCAAACAGAGCATGTGCCATGAGCAGAAAACAGCATTGTTGACCACCTATCGAAGTGCGCTGCGCAGAAGCTTCCTGTGGAACCAGGAACCTTTGTTCTCCGCCTCACTCAACCATCAGTGTCCCCATCTGCGATGTCCAAGAAAAGAAGAAAGCTGAACTCTGGCAAGCATTTCCCGGCAGAGCCTCCTGAAGCCGCTGGTAGAGAAGCTGCCAGGGAAAATCCTGTTCCGGTTGACGAGCAGCTCCCTCCCGCAGGACCTCAGGGTCTAGCGGTTGAGACAAGCGCTCCCGGAGACGAGGAAATGCCTTTAGTCCTTGTTGACGAGCCACGGGCTGCAACCTGGGAACAGCATATAGTCCATTTCCTTCAAACAGGAGAACTCCCCAAAGAGCAATAGGAAGCCAAAGGAGTAGCCCATCGGTCAAGTATGTACCAGTTTGTCAACGACACCCTGTACAGAAGGCGGGCGAACGGTGAGAAATTGAGGTGTATCTGTCGGGAGGATGGACTAAAGCTGTTGGCGGAGATTCACGGAGGAGTTTGTGGTTCCCACATTGGATCAAGGGCCCTTGCCGGGAAAGCTTTCCAACAGGGTTTCTATTGGCCCACTACCCTCCAGGACGCTACTGAACTGGTCACCAAGTGTGAAGCCTGCCAGTTAAATTCCAAGAACATCCATCAACCAGCGCAAGCCCTGCAAACAATCCCTCTATCCTGGCCATTCTCGGTCTGTGGGCTCGATATCCTAGGCCCCTTCCCTCGTGCTGTTGGGGGCTTTGAGTTCTTGTTCGTGGCAACCGACAAGTTCACAAAGTGGCCTGAGGTGGAACCAGTGAGAAAGGTGACCGCACAAGCAGCTATCAAGTTCGTGAAAGGACTGGTGTGCCGCTTTGGAGTGCCTAACAGAGTGATCACCGACAACGGCACCCAGTTCACGAGCCGCGCCTTCATGCAATATATCCAAAACCTTGGAAGCAAGGTCTCCTTCGCCTTTGTTGCTCACCCGAGAAGCAACGGGCAAGTCGAGAGGATGAATGCTGAAGTGCTGCGAGGACTCAAGACAAGGACTTTCGATAAGCTGCGGAAGAGCGGCACGCGCTGGATAGATGAGCTGTCGGTGGTTCTTTGGTCCCTCAGAATGACACCAAATCGAGCTACTGGCCAGACGCCCTTCTCCGTAGTGTACGGGGCAGAAGCAGTGCTCCCCGCGGAACTCATATACGGGTCACCTCGAGTGCTTGCCTACGATGAGGTAGAGCAACAGCAGCTGTGGCATGACAATGCCACTCTTCTCGAGGAAGAACGTCTCCGGGCTGCTGTACATACCGCACGCTACCAGCAGGCTCTGCGCCGCTACCATAGCCGCAGAGTTCATGCCGGAGCCTTGAGGAAGGCGACCTTGTCCTTCGGCATGTTCAGTCCGCCAAGGGTACAAACAAGTTGACGCTGAAGTGGGAAGGCCCTTACCAGGTAGTACGAGTCACCAGACCTGGCGCAGTCCGTCTGGCGACCGAAGATGGCACCAAGGTGCAGAACACATGGAACATTGAGCATCTTCTTAAGTTCTACCCGTAAGGCATGGCTGCCGGGCTCAGTCCTCGGCAGCCACCTTTTGTACAAGCCTTGCCGATGTTGCATGTAACCCTTGGTACAAGGCCAGGCGCAGACCCAGTGCAACAATAATAAAGCAAGGCATTGCATCATATCATCATCCTTACATGCTCATGGCGCATTTTTTATGACTGCAATGTTAGCACTTTTAAGTTATAAATATTTGCTAGAATGCATGATGAAACTGTAATCTTTGTTACTGTCATCACCCTACATGTTTTACCATCGAGAAAACAGGAAAGGGGAACAAAGAAACAAGGATGGCAGCCCATCATGCTCGAAAAGAAGATACTACCTGGAAAAGATAAGTATATCAAATATTTCCAGTTCAGTACTTCTCATTTTCTCAAGGAAACCCTTAGTATCTTCCTTACTGCGGGATGTGGAGTCATCCACGTGGTGAAAACCATTGTCGGGACGAGTCGTCCCCCTGTCTTTGCTTATAGGGGTGACAGCGCCGATACCGACAAGGAGCTCTGCCGGGGAACAATGCCAACCTGTTGCCGGGGGCTCATTCCCCCACTGTGGCACTCGTGGTTTGAAAGACGACCCGGCAAGTAGCTCCGTGTAGCAGAGACAAAACATACTAATGCAGTACAAATAAGGAAAGGAAAGGGATAGTACTTGCAGGAAGAAAATAGCATTCTATTCTCATTCATTTTCGATACAAATGGGATGAAGATTACACGAGAGGGCACCTCTTTCTCATAACTCTTTATTTGGCTTTCTCCCCTAGGGGCAGATTACAAAAAGAAAAAGAGCAGAAGGGGGACCCCAACAGAAGCCCAGCCTGACCCCGTCAGGACCAGCATTGCGCGGACGGCAATCCCATCGGAAAGGAAGGCGAAGCCGAAGTCCACGAGCCTACCGGGGTCCAGCTGAGAAGAAGAGGCGGCGCCCAAGTCAAGAACCCCCGGCAAATCACTCTGCCGGGAGGAGGAGGAGGAGCACAATGACGGTGATGGTGCGGTCGACGATCAGCTGGAGCCCAGGTGTCGTACTCAGACTTGACGGCCTGGGACTCGTCGTCGTCGTCTTCACGAACACTGTCCTCCTTGTTGCTATCGCTCTAGGAGGAGATTTCGGCATCGCTCGAGCTCTCCTCACAGCAGCCAAGACGGGTGCCTGAACGCCCGTAAATCTTGATGGAGAGCAGGTCGGCCTCCGTCATCTTGAAGCGGAGGACGTGCCCATCCATGAGGTTGTGGGCGCGGGCGAAGGTTTTCCACCCGCGCCTGAGAAGCATGACGCGACGCTCCGGGTACTCGACATCCACTCGCACAGTGCCATTACAACAGCCATGCGCCCGCAACCACACGGCGTGCGGCTTTTCAACCTCCATCACCCTGGCGAAGGGGTGGGGAAGGCGCAGGCAGCTCCAGGGAGGACCACGCAGCTTGATGACGAACTCCAGCGCCGTTCCCTCGGCGTGGGTCTCCTCAAGGGGAGGGTCTGATGGCGGAGGAGGAAGAGAAGCGGCACTCCGTCTCCCCCGACCACGGCCCCGTGTCGACTTCGGCCCCTCCCAGCTCCTCCGCCGCGTGCACTCGAGCCACCCTCCGCCTCCGCGGCTGAAGCGGTGGCATCATCCCGACGGGAACTCCTCACCATTGAGGCGGAGGCCGGAGGATGCCCTCGTCCCCTGGGCATGCTAGCGGCGAGCGCAGCTCAAAACAAAGAGGCAGAAGGGCGAGCTCTGTGGTTTTGGACTCAAGGAGGAAGAAGGGATTGATGAGCATCGCTCCTCGCGACCCCCAATTTATAGGAGAGGGTGCGGGGGGCTGGCTCTCCTCCACTCCAAGGGTCGCCGCCCATCTCCGCCAATTCCATCGCCCATGATCACGGGCAAACAGGTAACTGCCCCATTGCTCCAATCCATGGCATTGCAGTTTCTGCCACGATCAGGACTTTAAGTCACGCGCGCCCGTCGCTAACTCCCCGCTATGCATGCGGCACGCGTGGCGGAAATGGCCTGAGGTGGTGGGTTAGTGCTGACCAATAAATTGGCAGTTACTCCCTCACATTGCGCGCCTATGCATGAAACTTGGGCTAGACCCAACGGCACTTGGCGAGCACGTGTGGGCCAGTCCCGGGGGCTCCTGTCGCTGCACTAGTACATGGTTACCCATTGCTCCTAACTTATGCACAGGCGGTAGAAGCAAAGAACCCGGCCAACAATCAAGACAGGACTCCAGCAAGCTCAACGCGGCAGCCCAAGCCTGGACTGCGACGCGCCAAGCACGTCCCCGACGCTTGCTAGGGACCAAGACGTGCACACCTCCCTGAAGACTCGGCAAGCCACTCCCCAGCAGGCGTGAGCCATCCAGCCACCGCTCCACCGCATCGCTACGCCTGTCACTTATCGATGCGGTGTCGAGCCCTCAGGCGGCTAATCAGCTCTCGCTAAGCACGTGGCGACACATTGGAAGACAAGTTATGTTCGGTTGACACCCGCCCTGCAGCATGTCAAGATCTTAAGCAACGACCGGCCAAGCGGTGGCAAGAACTTGCCGGAGATGCACCCCCAAGCGCCACCTAGGCAGGTAATCATGGCATTTTGTCCTAAATGCAAGAGATAGGTATGATAGCTCTGCTTAGCTATCTAATCAATAGATAATGTCTGTTTTTCCATTGTGGTAACCCCTTGCACTATAAAAGGAGGCCCAAGGCAACCTAGCTCAAGGTTGGCAATTCGAACCCCTGAACACTTGTACTCGCATAGCCGCTCTTTCCCCGACAGCAGCCCCTACCGGGGTTAGGCGCTCTGCGTTCTTCGTGTTCCTCCAATCAATCCACCAAAAATCATGAGTAGGGTTTTAAGCTTAGCAGCGGCCCGAACTTGGGTAAAATGCATGTGTCCTGATCGTTGCGCCATCTCATGCTCTCCGCTCTTCGTGCAACGTGACCCCCCTTGCTGAACCACAAGGGACCTCTGGTCCCATAGGTGATCATGAGCATCCGTGCCCCGACAAGGCCTTTGACATGCTCCAGATGCCCTATGACTAGCTCGTGCCCTCCAGGCCCTTCTTAGGGGTGGTCAGAGGCTCCGCCACCCCCTTGGGCAGGTGCGCCTCCCCGTCACCTTCGGCACCCGCGACAACTACCGCACAGAGCTGATAGACTTCGACGTGGCCCGCATCGGCCTCCCGTACAACGCCATCCTCAGATATCCGGCGCTCGCCAAGTTCATGGCGGCGATGCACCCAGGCTACAACATCATCAAGATGCCTGGCAGCAACGGCATCATCACTATGGCTAGAGATACCAAGGACGCAGTTCGAGCCCTCAATCTCATCTACAAGGCCGCGGCGGCCTCGCGCCCAGACGCCGAGGGCGTCGCACGCGAAGAAGGAGGCACCCGCCCTGGAAGAGCATCGTGCAGATTGTGGAGGCCGCGCCCGTGAAGAAGAAGCAGTTGTTCTCTCAGGACCGGGCTGAGACGAAGTAGGTGCTAGCTGACGACGGGAGACCGGGCCACACCTTCACCATTGGCACCGGTCTTCCCCCGGAGCAGGAGAAGGTGCTGGTGGACTTCCTCCACGCGAACAAGGACGTGTTTGCGTGGGAGGCGTGCGACCTAGTCGGAGTCCCGAGAGAGGTGATCGAGCACCACCTAAGGGTGCGCCACGATGTGCGCCCGGTAAAGCAAAAGGAAAGGCGACAAGCACAAGAGAAGCAAGCGTTCATCATCCAAGAGTTCGGCAAGCTGCGAGAAGCTGGTGTTGTTCGGGAGGTACGGCACCCGGATTAGCTGGCCAACCCAGTCATTGTCCCTAAAAAGGGCGGGAAGGAACGAATGTGCGTCGACTTCACGAGCCTCAACAAGGCTTGCCCTCAGGACCCCTTCCCGCTCCCGCGCATCGACCAGATTGTGGACTCCACCGCCGAGTGCGACCTGCCATGTTTTCTGGATGTCTTCTCAGGCTACCACCAAATGAAGATGGCGGTGGAGGACGTCAAGAAGACGTCCTTCCTCTCTCCGTGCGGCATGTACTGCTATGTGTGCATGCCCTTCGGAATACGGAATGCCAGTGCGACCTTTCAGCGGCTGATGCGCATTGCTCTAGGGCATCAGCTCGGGAAAAATGTGGATGCATACGTTGATGACATCATGGTCAAGTCGCGAGGGGCGAGGACCCTGATCGAGGATCTGGAGGAGACGTTCGCCAGCCTGCATCGAGTGAACCTGAAGCTCAACCCTGATAAATGCGTTTTTGGGGTCCCGTCGGGCAAGCTGCTCGGTTCTTGGTGTCGCACCGAGGGATCGAGGCCAACCCAGAGAAGGTCAAAGCGATCGGGAAGATGCACCCTCCTCAGACCCTCAAGGAAATACAGAAGCTCGTGGGCTGCGTGACCCTTTGGGACGTGTCATCTCCAAGCTGGGCGAGCGCGCCCTACCCTTCTATAAGCTCATGAACAGGAAGGGCCCATTCGAGTGGACCCCTGAGGCGAACGCGGCTTTCGAGGACCTCAAGCGGTATCTCACGAGCCTGCGCGTCATGGTGGCGCCTCGTCCTAGCGAGCCCCTGGTGCTCTACTTGGCGGCCACCCCCCACTCGGCCAGCGCGGCGCTCGTGGTAGTCCGAGAGGAGCGCGCTGGCGCAGGCGTGAAGCAAGGCGGCTTGTGCGGGGCCGCGCAACGCTCGCCGCCTCAGGACGGCGCTCCTGAGGCGCTCATCACTTCATCAACCCTCGAGGCACCTGAGTACCTCGAGCCTCGTGAGGAGCCGGGTGACGCCAACACCTTGTCCATGATCGAGCACCCGGTGTACTACGTCGGTACCGGGTTGTGGGATGCGCGTGCATGCTACCCTATGCAGGAAAAGCTTCTGCTTGCACTCCTCGTTACCTCAAGGAAGCTGCGCCACTATTTCCAGTGCCACCCCATCAAGGTAGTCTCCGCGTACCCCTTGGAGAAAGTGCTACGCAACCCCAACGCTGCCGGAAGGGTTGCAGAGTGGAACATCGAGCTGCAAGCCTTCCACCTGGAGTCCAGCACCACCAGGGTCATCAAGGGCGAGGCCCTCGCCGATTTCGTGGCGGAGTGGACAGACGCTCCTGACCGGGGGCTGGATGAGGGCCAGTCCCTCACGCCTGGCGAGGAGGCGCCCGACGGCCGGGTCATGCACTTCGACGGAGCCTTCGCACGGCGGGGCGCGGGGGCTAGAGTAGTGCTCATCTCCCCGACACAGGACAAGCTTTACTACGCCGTACAGCTCTGCTTCCAACATGGCGAGAAGGTCTCCAACAACATCGAGGAATACGAGGGCTTGATCGCTGACCTCAGGGCCACTGCCGCTCTGGGGGTCAAGCGCCTCAGCATCAAGGGCGACTCCCAGCTCCTCGTCAACTTCTCCAACAAGGAGTACACGCTGAAGGACGAGCACATGGAGGCATACTTGGAAGAGGTATGTAAGATTGAAAAGCGGTTCCAGGGCTTGGAATTGCAGCACGTCCCTCGTGGCGCGAACATGGAAGCAGACAACATCGCTAAGAGGGCATCGCGTCGCGAGCCTAAGGAGCCTGGAGTCTTCGAGGAGAGGCTCTTCAAGCCATCGGCGGCACCCCCGGCCGCGGGCCTGGCGTCGCCTCAGGAGGAGCTGTCACTAGCCCCGCCCTTGGGTGCTCCAGCTTGTGGTCTGGACTCAGGAGCCCGACTGCTCCTGGCACTGGAACCTCAGGCCAACGACTGGAGCGAGGAGTTCAAGGCATACCTGCTCAGTGGCGCCATGCAGGAGAAGAAGGAGGACGCAGAGCGCATGGTCTGCCAGGCCACTTCTTACTGTTTGCAGGATGGCGAGTTGTACCGCAGGCGCCCCAACGACGTCTCGCTGCGGTGTATATCCAAGGAGCAGGGGCTCGAGCTGCTGGCCGACATCCACGGAGGCGATTGCGGGCACCAATCCTCATCTTGTACCCTTGTGGGGAAGGTGTTCCGCAGCGGCTTCTACTAGTCCACGGCGCTCCAAGACGCTACTGAGCGGGTCCGAATCTGCGAGGCCTCCCAATTTCACGCCAAGCAGATTCATCAGCCCGCACAGGGCCTCCAGACCATCCCGCTCTCCTGGCCCTTCGCGGTCTGGGGGCTGGACATACTAGGGCCCTTTGGCGTCCCCAACCATATTATTACCGACAATGGCTCATAGTTCACAAGCAATCTCTTTAGAACATATTGTGCTAACCTTGGAACGCAGATATGCTCCGCTTCAGTGGCACACCCACGGAGCAACGCCCAGGCCGAGCGCGCCAACACGGAGGTCCTGAGGGGCCTCAAGGCAAGGAGCTTCAAGAAGAAGCTTGAGGCCTGCGGCAGGGGTTGGCTCGGTGAGATTCAGTCCGTGTTGTGGTCCATCCACCCCACCACGACTAAGCCCACCGACAAGACCCCATTCTTCCTCATCTACGGGGCAGAGGCGGTCCTCCCACATGAGGTCAAACATCACTCCCCGCTGGTCTTGGCATTCGATGATTAGCGTCAGGATGCCTCGCGGGGGACAGACCTCGTGCTCGGGGAGGAGGCCCGCCGCCAAGCCTCGCTCCGCGCGGCGAGGTACCTACAGGGGCTGCGACGCTACCATTGCCGTAGCATCCGCTCCAGGACCCTTGAAGTCGGAGACCTCATTCTGAGGTGGGTCCTCTCTAGGGAGGGCTTGGACAAGCTCTCGCCCATGTCGGAGGGCCCGTTCAGGATCACCCGCGTCTCCAGGCCTAGCGCCGTGCGCCTGGAGACTCAGGACGGGGTACCCATCCAGAATGCCTGGAACATCCAGCACCTCCAGAAGTTCTACCCGTGACACTCGCACGTAATAATGAGTGGGATGTATACGCCCGGGGTTCCCCGAGGACGCGGAGGGGCCCCCACCCATGCCCATGTGGAAGCCCCATGCTCCGCGCTGGTGGACGACACGGTCCTCTAATGACTATGCCCACGCCTAGTGGAAGCCCTATGCTCCGCGTTGGGGGAAGACAAAGACTAGCTTAGCTGCCGGACGCGGCTTTTCCTTGCTCCTTTTTATACCCGAATTTTCCACTTTTTGGAATGAAGTTGAAGTTTTCGCGTCTTATTCGAAAAAAGGGGGGAATTTTTCTTCTTTGCAACATTTCATGTTTTGATGGCCCATTTTAAAAGGTTTGGCACCTGCCAGTTTCTCTCTCTCTCTTGTGCCCCGTGAGCGGGGGCTGGACACAGTTTGCACCTTGCCAAAGCTTTGGCATTCTAATCCTCGTGCGACGCTCTCAAGCGAACCAGCAGGCGCATATTGCCTTAGGCCCCCGGCCTCGGGAGCGCTCATCTCCTGGTCTTGCAGAGCATCGCGACCCGACATACCAGCGACGATCGACCCTCCCTCGGGGGCTCTAACTAAAAATGGTCACTGGGAGGAAGACGACTAAAGAAAGGGAAGTCACGGTTCGACTTATTACGAAGAAACTCTAACCCTATGTAAGCGCGTTTCGGCGCTGTCGCAGGATGCGGTGCCTCGAGGAGGCACCTCCGGAGGCCCTAACTCCTCGCAAACCTCCCTAGGGGCTTCGCAAGCACCTCCCTAGGCCCCGAAGCCGTCTGGTCCAGAAAAAGGGACTGCCCTAGCCGCACCTCACAACGCAGGAACTTGCCACGAGCACACCAAGCTAAGTTATCCTAATCACGACAAGGAGGGACTTTCTATTGGCAGCAATATAAATACCAAAGTACGAGGCAAAATATGCTAACATAAAGGTGCAAGCGCCGTAGTTCATTACATGCCCCGCGGGGCTCTTCATAGTTCTTGAATGCAGGAAATAAAAAAAATCAAAGGCGGCCTCCCGAGGGCCGCTACTCCTGAGGGCTGGAGTCGGCCCACCATTGGGTCCGGCGGGTCTCAACCATTATCCACTCATATGATAATATCACGGCGGCTCAGGCGGTCTTGATTCTAGAGAAGAATTGTCACTTTTTGCCCCTCAAGCAGAAGCTCAGACGACTCAAGCGTTCTTGCCAGGACATGGGTGAGCTCATGGCGGCTCTCACTAAATATGCAGATTCTGATAACACGAAAGAATCCGCATGTGGAAGATCCGGCTCATCTTTCAAAAGTTATAACTGGAAGATTCGGCTCATCTTTTTCAAGATAAGCCGGCCCTTGGGGGCTACATGCGGATTATTTCAAAGTTCGCTAAATGTGGATATTTTCCTAAGTAATTATTGGAAGACCCGGCTTATCCTTTCAGGATAAGCCGGCCCTTGGGGGCTGCATGAGTATATATCTGTGAGATGGAAATGAGTTAACAATCATACCTCGTATTTCTGCTTCATCATGTTTACTAAACCGGCTTCCATATCACGACTGGTATGAAGGCGGTTTAGGTAACCAGCATGCAGCTCGCTGGCACTAAAATCTGCATAATCTGGCAGGTCCTATTTATGTTTAGCCAATATAGTTGAGGCCCCTTGTGGTTTATAACCCACCCCGGTGATGATGACATCAGCATCATTCTTCTCAGAAGGGACTTCAATTGGATGGAGAGGAATTGGGCTTGGCGGGTCTCCAATGTTGGCCGGGTCAGCGTCAGTGTCCATGGCCTCAGAATAAACTTCTTCAGCCTGCGGAGGAGGGTTGTCTTGATGAGAGATGGGGTCTTCAGAGCTTTGGATTGGGGCTTCAGGGGGCTTCAGAATATCTCTTTCCTTCTCAGAGACCTTTTAGTTCTTGGAAGAGTCGCCAACCTTCTGTTTCTTGCTTATCTTTGCCTTTGCCCTGAAACAGAAGTGGACAAGTTTATGAGCATATGAAAAAAAATTGGATATCAACAAAGGAAAAATCCTTACCCAGGATTGACAACGAAGGCATGCAGCTGTGTGCCGGTTGACTCACCAGAGGATGGAGGTGTTTCTTGAAAAATTAGAGTCAGACAATATAAGCAGGTTGCTGCATGAGGCTAACGGACAGAAGAAATAAAAACAGAGCTATGAAGTACCTCATTGCGGCGTTTCCGAGGAGCTGGTGTGTTGGATAAGCCAGCTACTAGTTCTTCAAAGCCGCCCCTCTGGGTCTGATGCCTATAGTCATGTTGTTGTTTCTTCAAAAGAAAGTTGGGATCCAAGTGAGCAAGGGGGTGTGAAAACTTTACTTTCCGGATGACCCGCCGTATTTTCTCTATTGGCAAAGGTTCTGAGTTGGAGGAGATGGTAGTTACCTCTGCTGCACCGGCTTGGCTTGCCTTCGCTTCACCCTGAGCGGAGTCAGCATCAATAAGTTGCATGAAAAGAAGGCCAAGGGAGTCAAGTTATACCTCTGAATCATCTAGTTCGAGCAGTTCTTGAGCTGTTTGCTTCTTGTGACGACCCTGACCCCGAGTCTTAGTTGCTTTGGTTTTCTTCTTCAAAGTGGAGGCTGCAGTTATTCTCTTCTTCCAGAAGGGAGAGTCGGCCTACATACATAAATTCATTTGCAGAAAGGTTAAAAGAGATATGAAGTGCAAAATCTAAAAGGTGAAGGTTAAAATAAAAAGTCTTACTGCGAGAGCCGGGTTAAGAACATAGAAGGGGTTTAACCCCGTCTTATTGCAAACCTCCTAAGGTTCTCCAAACAGTGATTTGACAATTAAATTGAGATCTTTGTCTATGAGAGGCGTCTGGTTGAAGCGCCGAGGGTCGTCCACATCGCCAGTGTATTGACACATTAAGCTGCTGCGCCGGCTCGACAAAATTCTCCAAGAAACCCAGCAGTGGGTCAAATCAATGCCAGTTAACCCATTGGATAATAAAGCTTTGATCCTTGAAAAAGTGTGAGCATATTGTACGCATTCTGTGGCGGTTAGCCGGTCTGGAAGTTCGGTGGTGGTGCAGAGCCGGTAGGGGCGATAACCCGGCAATGGTTTCTCTTCAGCCGGAGCAGTGTCTCTGCAGTAGAACCAAGTGCGGTTCCAATCCTTGGGATGGCTGGGCAGAACGGCTGAAGGAAAGGATACATCTCTCCGTCTCTGGATGGAAACGCCTGCGAGTTCAAGACTTGGACCGTCTTCTATCTCTATCTGGCGGTTGCTGTAAAAGAAGTCTCTGAAAAGATCAACTGTGGGCTCTTCTTGCAGATACGCTTCGCAAAATACTTGAAATTGGCACAGGTTGATGACGGAATTGGGGCAAATGTCTTGAGGGTGAAGTTTATAAAAATGCAGGGCGTCCTGAAAACTTTTTGACTCGGGTGGTGAGAAGCCACGGAGAAAATGATCCGTAAAGATAACCACTTCTCCCTCCTTGGGTTCAGGAATAGTTTCGGGACCAAGAACCCGCCAATGGATGATTTCTTGATCCGGCAAAACCCCCATGGCTACATACTCATTGAGAATAAGCTAGGTAACCCCAGAGGCTACCCAATCACAAGAAGAGGGGCCTTACTCATGGCTGACCAGGTTAAAAGCTGTAGAAAGGTACAAAATTACGACGGGTTAGGAGTGCTATATGACAAAGCCAGTTATGACTAGGACGGCAACGCTATTTGGTTGGTCATTGATAAATTATGAGCCGCCTTTGGCTACAGGAATGAGGGGCATTAAAGTATGGTGGCTTATATACCGTCAAGATGAGCCGGCAGCATGGTGGCGGGTTTAATAACACAATGAATACTAAAAATATTGCAAAGTGTGGGCAAACAAGGTTCACAAGTTATAGCTACAATTGCGGATCTACAGCTGAAGATAAAAGGGGAATAATTGCTAACCCTAAAAACAGTGATGGAAGAACTAGCAGGTAATGTGCCGATTCCGGGGAAGAAGCGATCTACTCTGGATACAGAATAGATGCTAAACAGAGCACCGCGCGATTTTGCTAGAATTTCCAAAGTCGAAAGATGATTCCTTTCTTAAGTAACGATATGAACTCCGATGAATGGCGACGAACTCTAAAGAACTCCGACGACCTAATGTGGATCTGAGAAAGCCAAGGAACGGAACCTGAGAAGACGCGGGGAGCGCAGGCCTGTGCCGATGAACTCTGGTCCCAACAGGTTGATGCAGCGGCCTTATTGAGGTGGACGGCGCGGTCTGGCAGGTGCGGCGGAGCTTCGGTTGCACGAAGCGTTGGGAGGAAGAAGAAGAAGGAACGGTAGTGGGGGAAAGTGAAATGAATGGGCCCCCCATGCCTATTTATAAGGAAATAAAGAGGTGGAACAGCAACAGTCAAGCATGAGAATCAAGGAGACGTGATAATGATTGACCAAAGAAGTGCCTCGATTTTCAGAATGACTTGTTAATGCGAAGATCCGTTGTGACGTCATGAAGATTTTCTAGATTTACCGGAGATGACGTCATCTATTTTATATGGCGGGTCATGGATATTAATTTTAGGTTAAGTGATTAAGGGGAACACGAGACTCGCCAACCAGAAGACTTGAAGATTGACATGAACAGGTTCAAATCAATCTGGGGCCTAATGTTGGGAATATAACCCCGTGGTATGACCCGCCCAGAAGGGGCTGGGTTAGGAAGTTGGCGACTTAACAATAAAACCTTAAACATGCCTGAAGACCAAGACAAGCCTGGAGGTAACTTACCAGACGGGCCGGGCGGAGGCCCAGAGCCGGAAGACGGTACATGACCCGGAGGTGTAAGCCGCCCAGAGATGGCTTGCCAAAGGAGGCAAGGCAACTTAGAGGCATGATCGGATATCTAGTGTAACCCGGTCTGGACTCTTGTAAGCCCAGGGCCTTGACCTGTGAATATAAATGCGAGTCCCTGCGGCGGCTTAGGGTACGAAACAATTGATCGAGAACTAGGTCAAGCGAATCCGCTCCCTTGTAATCGATACCCAATCAATACAATGCAAAGCAGGACGTAGGCTTTTACCTAATTCGTGAGGGGCCGAACCGGGGTAAACTCGTGTCTTTCGTCCCGACCAACCCCTTCGAGTTAATCACCGTAGCAATGGCATCAACCCTAAGTCCTTTCACTAGGGCATCTGCCATGACAAAACCACGACAAGACCAGAGGTCCCTTTGTGGTTCGGCACGGGGAGGTCACGTTGCACAAAGAGCGGAAACCATGAGGCAACACGACGATCGGGCGCTGGTGTTTTTACCCAAGTTTGGGCCATTGCGAAGCGTAAAACCCTACTCCTGCTTTTGGTGGATTGATCAGAGGAACACGAAGAACACGCAGTGCTCAATCCCGACAAGCGTTGCTATTGGGGAGAGCTTCCACCTGAGTGCAAGTGTCCAAAGGTCCGAATCTTGAGCTAGGTTGCCTTGGGCCTCCTTTTATAGTGCAAGGGGCTACCACAGTGGTAAAACAGTCTTTATCTAGCAATTAGATAGCTAACAGAGCAATCATACCTAACTCTGGTATTTAGGACAAAATACCATTATTGCTAGTCTAGGTGGCGCTCGGGGATGCATCCCTGGCAAGCTCTTGCCACCGCTTGGCTGGCTGTTGCTTAGCGTATTCACAAGCTTCTGGACAGGTGTCAACTGGGTATAATCTGTCTTTCGGTGTGTCGCCACGTGCTTAGCGGGAGCCACTTAGCCCCCTGAGGGCTCGACACCGCATCGACAAGTGACTAGCGTCGTGATGCGATGGAGCGGTGGCCGATCGGCTCGCGCTTGCCGGGGGATGGCTTGCTGGGTCTTCTTGAAGATGTGTGTGCCTCGGTCCCCAGGCACCGGGGACGTGGCTGGCGCGCCGTTGGCCCCTCCTGGGCTGATGTGTTTGTCTTGCCGGCGTTGCTTGGCCTTCTGCAGGTTGCTACTGCCGGAGCCTGGGTCTTGGATGTTTGCTTGGTGGTGTGGTGGCTTGTGTTGACGGGTTTTGCTACTACTGCCTGTGCATAAGTCAGGGGCACTGGATACCCCTGTCCTAGTGCAGCAACACTTGCCAACCTTGAAGCAAAGCCTACCTTGATGGATGATATTAAGGAAGCTCAGAAGGGACACGAGAGTATTGAAGGCATCAAGAGGAAGATCAAGGTAGGCAAGGCCCTAGGATTCTCAGTGGATGAACAAGGAGTCGTATGGTTTGGGAATCACATTTGTGTACCGAACAAAGTTGAGCTCAAGAACTTGACCTTGCAAGAAGCCCAAGACACTCTGTATTCCATCCATCCTGGAGGAACCAGAATGTACCAAGATCTAAAAGCAAGATTTTGGTGGCATGGGATGAAGAGAGAGAGATAGCCACTTTCACCGCTAAGTGTGACATTTGCCAGAGAGTCAAAGTTGAGCATCAGCGACCCGCTGGACTGTTACAACCTCTGAAAGTGCCTGAATGGAAGTGGGACAAGATCGGGATGGACTTCACCACTGGTTTGCCTAGGTCAAGCAAGGGACATGATTCCATTTGGGTCATTGTCGATCATCTGACCAAGGTGGCCTACTTCATTCCCGTCAAGACTACCTATGATGGAAGCCAGCTAGCCAACGTCTACATCAACCATATCATGAGCCTTCACGGAGTTCAAAAGGAGATTGTGTCAGACCGAGGTACCCATGTTACCTAGAGAATCTGGGAGAAGTTCCAAGAGGCTATGGGAACCAAGTTATCCTTCAGCACTGCTTTTCACCCCCAGACCGTAGGACAAACAGAACGAGTAAACCAGATACTTGAAGGCATGCTTCGTGCCTCCATTTTGTCATACGAAGCCAAGTGGGAAGATTGCCTACCTTCCGCCTAGTTCTCCTACAACAACAGCTATCAGTCCAGTCTTCAGATGGCCCCATTTGAGGTGTTGTATGAATGCAAGTGCCGCACTCCCCTCAATTGGTCAGAGACCGGAAAAGGACTAGTATTTGCACCAGATATCCTCCATGAAGCAGAAGAGCAAGTTCAACTCGTCAGAGAGCGTCTAGAGACTGCCAAGTCAAGATAGAAGAGCTAGGCCGATTCCCGCCACCGAGAAGTTAGCTTCAACAATGGAGACCATGTCTATCTCCGGGTCACACCTCTCAAGGGAACCAAGCGCTTCCACGTCAAGGGAAAGCTAGCACCAAGATATATCGGCCCCTTCACGATCACCACAAGACCAGGAGAAGTTGGTTACCAGCTATAGCTACCTTTCGAGTTATCCAATGTGCACAACGCATTCCACGTGTCACAGCTTGGAAGTGTCTCCAAGTTCCCAAGTGCCCCGACCTCTACAAGGACATCGATCATCAAGCCATCGACCTTCACCCAGACCTCACTTATTGTGAGAGACCAGTTCGCATCTTGGATGAAGCCGAGCATTGCACGCGAAGCCGCTCCATCAAGTATTTCAAGGTTCAATGGAGCAACCACACTGAAGTAGAAGCAACCTGGGAGCGTGAAGACTATCTTAGATCCGAGTTCCCTTATATTTTTGGCGCCTAGCCTAGGAATCTCGGGGACGAGATTCTAGTAAGGGGGGTAGGTCTGTCACACCCTATGTTTCTACCACTTTGCTATGCTATGATCTTATAAAATTTGGACCCATTTTCAACTTTTTGAGTGCTTGTGATGATTGACTTGAGTGCTATTTGCTTAAGTGCTTGCTTGAGTTTTAATTCACAAAGGATTTTTCTTGTCTCAAAGCTCATCTACTTGATCCAAACTCTTTGCCCAATGATAATGCCATGTGTATAGGACCAAAAACTATTATTATAAAATATTATTTTGGCCAAAAAGCATTTATTCAATTTAGGTCTTCAAAAACCCATAAATTGAGGTTTGTGCTACAACTCCTCAAATTAGGGAAACTTTTCTTCTCCAATTATTTTATTTGGAACCTACTATATATAAGACCTTCCAAAACAAGCAAATATTATTTTTAGAGATTATTTTCATATTTTATTTAAAGGCTTTCTATTAAGGCCAGAAATGGTCTTTTCTAGGGAAAAATTATTTTTATGCTTCCAAAATATTTGAGAAAATTTAGGGAAACTCAGTGGACATATATTTTCCATATATAAGAGTTTCAATAGATGGTCATGTTCAAAATATTGGACAAAACCCTTCGAAACCCTTTCCTCCTATTCCAAGAATTTGAAATATTTCTATAAGAAATATTCTCAAATAAATCAAGGAAAATTCTAGCAAGTCACATATGCCATATGTGATGATGTTGCCAAGTTTCATCTCAATACCAATATTTCTGTTTCACCAAATTGCCCCAAAACCCTCTCTGTCCAGAACTAAATTTGAGCAACTTTACATTGCCAAGTTTATCCAATTGATCTCAAATTTTGTGGGTATGCTCTAATCCCCAAATGGTGACACTACACCGAGTGGTGAATCAAGGAGAACAGGCCAGCTTGGCTAGATCTATGAAAATCTATTTATGTTAATTTCTAGGGTTTGACAGAGTTACATTGGCAACTTCATTCAAATGAGCTCAAATTTGGTTACCCACCTCATTTACATCTACCCTTTACTCCTGTAGAATTTCATAGCAAGGAGAACAAGCTACCCTGCCCATCATTGCATCAAACACCTTCTGCCAGATAACCAAAGTTATTGTTTTGACCCCTTCCTCTATTCTCCTTCACCCTATCTTTTTACAATAACACCATCAAGTCCCTCCCCACCTCCAGTAACCTTCCTGGCGCCCAGTTGCATGATTCCATGGGGTAAAAACTCCATTTCCTTCTCTGGACAGCATAGATCTCTCTCCCTCAGCCTTCTCACTCACCTCTGCCCTCCTCTTGTTTTTTCTTAACTCATACGCCACCCTGAGCATCCCCAGTAGCCCCCAGGCACGTCAGGACAAAGGAGGCACACGAGAACGCGCGGATACCGGCCAAAGTCGCGCTCTGGAGCGCGCAGCCGTGCTCCGGAGGGTTGACCCTGCGACCCCGACAACCTCAGATCCGCCTCGCCCGCTAGGAGCCTTGTCTCGATGTTCGCAACATGCCAGGGCAATGACCCCCTCCTCTCTCTCTATCTAGAGCCCCTGCGGCGCGTGCCAGGGCGCCGCCCCGCTCGGCCAGCTGCTGGCCTCGCACGCGCGGCGTGTCTGCCCCTCCCCACTCCTTCCTCTCTCATTCCCGAATCATGAACGAGCCCCACGAAATCCCCCGACTCGAAATTGAGCCCTCCCGTGACCTCTAGCCTCGACTGCAACCCTGCCGGCGCACCACCCCACGATGTACCGCACCCCGCCTATAAGAGGCCTCCCCGAGACCCTCTCTCCCCTATGGATCCTCTCTCTCCCTCCCAATTGTATGCAAGCACCACCTATTCGATCTCTAGGGCCCCAGCGCTTGGATTGAACCGGAGCACCGCCACCTTGGGACTCCGGCGATCTCGAGGTAGAGAGCCCCTCCGTCCCATCTTCCCTCCTCCTCGTTCCCCTCTCACCTCCCTGACGTGTTCCCCTCCGTCTCCCGTGTGGATTGCTGCAGGAATCGTCGACGGAGACCACCTCCCGTAGCTCTCCGCCGTGGCCTCCTCGTCGCCGGCAACGAGGTCCACTCCAGTGACCGCTTCCACCTCCACCAGAATGGCGGGTCGACGCTGGTTCCATTTTTGTCTACCGCTCGCCCTGCCGTGCCTCCAGTCACCGCCGGTGAGCTCGCTACCCCTCTGGTCGGGAGGTTGACGATGAATTGGTGGGGCCAGCTCGTCAGCCTCCTACCTCTCTCGCTCCACATCTCTCTCTATGGTAGCTGGGGCCCGCCTCTCGGGTTTGAACCCAGGCAGGCGCGCGTGCCTCATTCGCCTGGGCTGGCGCGGCTTCGAGCTGGGCCAGCAGCTGGCAGATCTAGCCCGGCCAGTCTGCTGGCATTTTTCTATTTCCTTTTCTGAAGATTTTTGCAAACATCCCACAAATCCAAATATTGATCCAAATCCAGTAATTCCAACTCCACGAATCTTGCAATATTCTGTTCTATTTAATGATGCCACTTGTGCAACCTTTTGAAAATAATTTGTGTACTGTTTTTATTTAAAACCCCGATTTGAATACTTAAAACCACTGTAAAAATACTTTTGACTACTTTTGACATTTCAAAACCAGAAACTAACAATTTTGGTATTTTTAGTCTTCACCCAAGTATTTTACAAAAGTGGTTAGAGATTTTTAGGAGTAGTTTATTTTCTCTGTTTTTGCTGTGGTCTTATTTTTGCCCGCTGATATTGCGACGATAGATTGCGTTGTTGACGAAGGAGTTGGGCCAGAAGATTTTTAAGACCCCGGAGACTTTGTTGAGTCAGGCAAGCAGCCCCTTGACCATGTTTAAGAAACCTTTTTATGCATGTCATATAGCACTTTAAATTGATGCATCGGAATCATGATGATTATGGTGACCACCTTTATGGGTTACCTCCGTTACTTTCCCTCGTTGACACTTGCATGACATGACTCTAACTTAAGCTTAGAGTTGTGTGGGTGGGAAATAGATATAATGCTAAAGTAGTTTCCATGCGAATGGGACGGCTATTGATACGTCTCCAACGTATCTCTAATTTTTGCTTGTTCCATGCTGTTATATTATCAATCTTGGATGTTTTACAATCACTTTATAGCAACTTTTTATCATTTTTTGGGACTAACCTATTCACATAGTGCCAAAGTGCCAGTTGCTGTTTTTGTTTGTTTTTTACTTTGCAGAATATCAATACCAAATGGAGTCCAATCGCGATGAAACTTTTTGGAGATTTTTTTGGGCCAGAAGATATCCAGAGGGCCAAAAAAGTGTCAGAGGGGAGGATCGAGGAGACGACAACCCACCAGGTCGCGCCAGAGGCCCCAGGCGCGCCCTGATGGGTTGTGCCCTCCTCGGGACCCCTATCCACCGCCTCTGACGCCTATAAATTCCCAAATATTCCAGAAACTATAGTGGAGTCGACGAAAAACACATCCAGCTGCCGCAAGTTCCAGAACCTCGAGATCCAATCTAACACCATCACGGAGGGGTTCATCATCCTCATTGGTGCCTCTCCGCTGGTGCGTGACTACTCCACCATAGACCTACGGGTCCGTAGGCAGTTGCTAGATGGCTTCCTCTCTCTCTCTCTCTCTCTCTTTTGATTCTCAATACAATGGTCTCTTGGAGATCTATTTGATGTAAACTTTTGCGTTGTGTTTCTTGGGATCCAATGAATTTTGAGTTCATGATCAGTTTCTATCCATGAATATTATTTGAGTCTTCTTTGATCTCTAATATGCATGATTACTTATAGCCTCGTATTTATTCTTCGAATCTTTGGTTTAGTTAGGCCAACTAGATCGATTTTTCTTGCCGTGGGAAGTGGTGCTTTGTGATGGGTTCGATCCTGCGGTGTCCTCTCCCAGGGACAGAAGGGGCAGCGAGGCACGCATGTATCGTTGCTATTAAGGATATCAATATGTGGTCTATTCCTACATGAATAGATCTTGTCTACATCATGTCACCATTCTTATTGCATTACTCCGTTTTCCCATGAACTTAATACACTAGATGCATGCTCGATAGCTGTCGATGTGTGGAGTAATAGTAGTAGATGCAGGCAGGACTCGGTCTACTTATCTTGGACGTGATGCCTATATAATGATCATTGCCTTGGATATGTCCATGATTATTTGATCTTCTATCAATTGCCCAACAGTAATTTGTTCACCCACCATGTGCTATACTCATGAGAGAAGCCACTATGGAAACCTACGGTCCCCGGGTCTACTTTTCCAAGATATTGCTTTCCGATCTATCTTTTTGCCTCTTTTGTTTTCAGGTCTATTATTCCAAAAACCCAAAAAATACCTTGCTGCACTTTTTATTTTCCTTTTTTTATTTTGTGTTCTTGAGAGATCTATCTCTCCAATCTATCACAACCTAATCTATCTTTTTACCATAGAGAGATTGAGAACCTCTCTTTCGCGTCGGGTTGCAAGTATTTGTTCTTTGTGTGCAGGTGCTGTTTATTAGGTGGTGGTGATCTTCCTACTGGTTCGATACCTTGGTTTCATAACTGAGGTAAATACTTACCGTCACTGTGCTGCATCATCCCTTCCTCTTTGGGGAAATACCGACGCAGTCTCAAGCCACGTCAAAGACATTTTTGGCGCCGTTGCCGGGGAGGAAGCGGTCTCTTCTACGTGCCAATCTCTGGCGCCGAGGAGACACCATCATCATCTACTAGGTTCCTAATCACAAATCTCATCTCCTTGCAATTACATTTTTTGCCATTTGCCTCTCGTTTTCCTCTCCCCCACTTAACCCAATTTGCCGTTTTATTCGCCCTCTTTTTCGTTTGCCTTTTTCTCGTCAGATCTCTTGCTTGCTTGCAATCTTGTTTGCGTAATCACGATGACTCAATAAAACACCAAGTTGTGTGATTTTTCCAATACTAATAATAATGATTTTATTAGTACTCCTATTGCTCCTCCCGCCACTAGTGCGGTGTCTTGTGATATTAATGCCGCTTTGTTCAATCTTGTCATGAAAGATCAATTTGCCGGTACTCCTAATGAGGATGCCGCGTCCCATCTAAACACATTCGTAGAATTGTGTGATATGCAAAAGAAAAAATATGTGGACAATGATATAGTGAAGTTGAAATTATTTCCTTTCTCCTTGCGGGATCGTGCAAAAAATTGGTTTTCTTCTTTGCCTCGCAAAGTATCGATTCTTGGAATAAGTGCAAGGATGCTTTTATTACTAAGTATTTTCCGCCCGCGAAAATTATTTCCCTTAGGACACAAATCATGAATTTTAAGCAACTTGAGCATGAACATGTTGCACAATCTTGGGAAAGAACGAAATTGATGCTAAGAAATTGTCCTACTCATGGTTTAAATCTTTGGATGATCATACAAAAAAACTATGCGGGATTGAATTTTGTCTCTAAAAATCTTTTAGATTCCGCGGCGGGTGATAGTTTTATGGAAATTACTTTGGGTGAAGCTACTAAATTGCTAGATAATATCATGGCAAATTATTCACAATGGCATACCGAAAGAGCACCTACTAGTAAAAAGGTTAATTTGATTGAAGAAATTAGTACTTTGAGTGATAAGGTTGATGCTTTGATCAAGTTGGTTGCTAGTAAAAATGCTCCTATTGATCTTAATGGTGTGCCTTTTTCTACCTTGATTGAGCAAAATAGTGATTCCATAGATGTGAACTTCGTCTCGCGAAACAATTTCAATAACAATGCTTATAGAGGTAATTTTAATCCTAGGTCTTTTCCTGGAAATTCCTCTAATAATTATGGTAATTCCTATGGTAATTCTTCTTCAATAATAATAGGAACACCTCTGATATTGAGTGTAATATTAAAGAATTTATCAATGCGCAAAAGGTTTTCAATACTACGATAGAAGTAAAGTTGAATAAGATTGATGATATGTATAGAAGCATTGATAAAATTTCTCATGATGTGGAAAATCCCAAGTTGAAAGATTTTGCACCTAAGATTTATGAATCAATTAAAGCTTTATATGTCTCTATGGATGAAAGTAAGAAAAGAACCGCTATGTTTAGAGCTAGAAGAGAATTCTTAGAAAAATCATTTTCTAGTGATTGCTTTCAGAAAAATGATGAAGATCTTAAAGTGATTGGTGTTTCTTCTAATGATTCCTTGTTTAGTAATATTAAAATTGATGATAAAGGGAATGAAGTAGAGTCAACTTTAGCTAGAAGGCGTCCCAATAATTTGGAGGGTGAAAATCTTGATGAAAATTTTGATAAAAGTGGGTTTGAAGAGGTCAAAACTTTCACTAATGATGTGCCCACTATTCTGGATTGCAAAGACTTTAATTATGATAGTTGCTCTTTGATTGAATGTATTTCTCTGCTGGAATCCATGTTGAATTCACTCCATTCTTATGAACAAAATAAAGCTTTTACTAAATATATTGTTGATGCCATGATGAAATCTTTTGAAGAAAAGTTGGAGTTGGAGATTTCTATTCCTAGAAAATTACATGATGAGTGGGAACCTACCATTAAGGTCAAGATTAAAAATTATGAGTGCTTTGCTTTATGTGATTTGGGTGCTAGTGTTTCCACGATTCCGAAATCTTTATGTGATGTGCTTGGTCTCACCAACATTAAAGAATGTTCTCTTAATTTGCACTTGGAGGATTCTACTGTTAAAATGCCTTTGGGAAGAATTAATGATGTTTTTATTCTTGCAAATAGGAACTATGTGCCCATAGATTTTATTGTTCTTGATATTTATTGCAATCCGTCTTGTCCCATTATACTTGGTAGACCGTTCTTACGCACTATAGGTGCCGTGATTGATATGAAAGATGGCAATATTAGATTTCAGTTTCCACTAAGAAAGGGTATGGAACACTTCCCTATAACAAGAATTATGCCACCATATTAATCAATCATGAGAGCATCCTATGGAGCAAAAAAAAAAGATGACAATAATTGAATCTATGTGTTATGCCTAGCTAGGGGCGTAAAACGATAGCGCTTGTTGGGAGCCAGCCCAATGAATAAATTTATTTTCGTCTTTTTCTTTCTGTTTTTTAGTGTTGACACAATTATGCCTCTGTTATGATTGTTTTTTTATGTTTTATTTAGTGTTTGTGCCAAGTAGAGCCTTTAGGATGATTCATAAGATGAGTAGAAACAATGCTGAATCTGAAACAGAAACTTTGCCTCAAGTGTTCGAATTTTCATTTTTTACTGGAACGTGATATTGAGCTGAAATTTTAACATAGTATTGATATACAAATTATTTAAGTTTTCCTAATTTTTTAGAATTTTTAGACTTACATAAGTATGGTTAGAGTACAGATTACTACAGACTGTTCTGTTTAAGACAGATTCTGTTTTCGTTGCATTGTGTGCTTGTTTTGATGAATCTATGGGTTATATTGAAGGGTGTGAGTCATGGTAAAGTTAAAATACAGTAGGTATAATTCAATAATAAAATTTGAATGGGTTTGCAACAGTACTTAAAGTAGTGATTTGCTTTATTATACTAACGGATCTCACGAAGATTTTGTTGAGTTTTGTGTGATTGAAGCTTTCAAGTTTTGGGTGAGATCACGATGGATGAAGGAATAAGGAGTGAAAAGAGACTAAGCTTGGGGATGCTACAGCACTCCCAAGATATATTCAATGAGAAACAAGCAACTAATCTTGGGGATGCCCCGAGTGGCATCCCCTCTTTCTTGTAACGACCATCGGTATTTTACTTGGAGCTATATGTTTATTCGTCACATATCATGAGTTTTGCTTGGAGCGTCTTGTATCATTTGAGTATTTGCTTGCTTTGATTTTTAGTTTGTCACTTGTATCCTTGCTGGACACACCTATTTGAGAGAGCCAAAATTATGCTATGATTTGTTATAATTGCTCTATATGCTTCACTTAAACTTTTTGAGCTATAGAATTGCTCTAGTGCTTCACTTATATCTTTTTGAGCACGGTGTGCTTGGAAATTTTTGTAGAAAACACTCTAATGCTTCACTTAGACTAATTTGAGAGTTAGTAACTTTTTAAGAAATCCTCTCATGCTTCACTTATACTATTTTGAGAGATGAAATCTCTATGCTCATGTGCTTCACTTAAATTTGTGTGAGCTTGTCAAAAGCAATGACAATATATGAAACTAGTCCCAAAGTGATAGATATCCAAGGAGGATATAATAAGAACTTTCATGAAGATCATTGGACAAATTAAACTTGATTCTTTGTAATAGTTTTGAAACATGATGATAGTAATATGTGAGTCATGTTAGTGAGTAATTATGCTTTAGTAGGAATATGGGTGTTAAGGTTTGTGATTCCCTATGCAAGTACGAAAGTCAATAGTTATGCAATGAAATTATATCCTACTTATGGTGCATTATTTCGTGTTAGTTATGCTCGATGCTTGCTTATGTGAATTTTCATTTCTTGGTTGGTTGCTTTTCAATCTATTTGCTAGACTCCATTTGTACTAAGTAGAAATACTACTTGTGCATCCAAAATCCTTAAACCCAGTTTTGCCTTATGAGTCCACCATACCTACCTATATGCAGTATTTCCATGCCGTTCTAACAAAATTTGTATGTGCCATCTCTACTTTTCAAAATAAATTTTCTCTTTTGTGTGCTCGTACTGCTCATGAAACGGTAGGGGGTGTCCAATATTTTCCCATGCTAGATGTGTTATTCTCAAGATGAGTGTTTATTCACTTGTCATTGCACGAGAGTACGGCGGTAATAGGTATGCCCAGTCCCGAAATGAAAAAGAATTTTTTTTACTTTATGTTGGTAAATAATAAATTCCTTGGAAAGTGTTGGTATGGAAGGCAACCGTGGATACGGCCAGCCATGGATTGTGAAAGAATGGTGGAAAAAGGAATAAACTTTATTTTCTATTTGGGAACCGCCTATGATATATCTGGACTGGAAAGTATTGTGAACTACTTTGTCGTTTTCGTTGGCAGGAAAGGCATGCCACTCAAAATATTTTTCTCTCACTATTTAAACTTTGATCTCTGGCACCTCCACAAATCCCTATTGCCCTCTGTGAAGGGCCTAACTATTTACTTTATGCAATTTTTATTTTTACTTTGAGTCTCCATCTTCTCTTATAAAGCACCAACTAGGGGGCACTATGATCATACTTGAGCATTGGGTGTAGCTAATATTTGAATGTGTTTCATGAATGGATCAATGATCACTACTGGAATCAAGTTAGAAGAAGAATACTAGAAGAAGTAGAAGAAGATCTAGAAGAAGAAGAAGAAGATGATGATGAAGAAGTGTTTTTCTTCTCTTTCTCTTTCTCCTCTTGTTTTTCTTCTTCTTGTTGCTTATTTGTGTCATTTTAGAGCTAACCAAGGTAATTATGCTATTTTTGACCTAACTAAGCTTATTGTGTCATTTTGCAAGAAAATAAGCTAAGTATATGGCATTTATGAGGTTACCAAGGCTATTATGCCATTTTTGAGTTAACTAAGCTTATTATGTCATTGTGGAGGAAACATAGCTAAGTATAGGTAATTTTAGAGCTAACCTAGGAAAAATAGGTCATTCTAGAGCTAAGTAAGCTTACTATCTCATTTTGCAGGAAGCAAAGCTAAGTATAGGTCATTTTAGAGCTAACTTAGGTAAAATAGGTCATTTCGGAGCTAAGTAAGCTTACTATGTCATTTTGGAGGAAACAAAGCTAAGTATAGGTCATTGATGAGCTAACCAAGGTAAACTAGGTCATTTTGGAGCTAAGTAAGATTATTATGTCCCTTTTGGAGGAAAATAAGCTAAGTATAGGTCATTTATGAGCTAACCAAGGTAAACTAGGTCATTTTGGAGCTAAGTAAGATTATTATGTCCCTTTCGAAGAAAATAAGCTAAGCATATGGCATTTCTGAGCTAACCAAGGTTATTATGCCATTTTTGAACTAAGTAAGCTAATTATGACATAAATGAACTAAATAAGCTAAGTATAGGTCATTATGCATTTGTTAAGCAAAACACTAGAGAAAACTTACCGTCCTCGTCATCACGGAGGTGAAGCACCGGGGTTGCTCGGGCCGGTGTCACCTGGAGCACTACTTGGCCCTGGAGAAGGATCGTGCGATGCGGCTCGGGAATTATGCTGCACCAAAGATCATTTGTGTTAGCATGATGACACTGAAATGTTAAGACTAGTAACTAATGACCATTCAAATGAAACTCACCGTTCCCGCCGTGGTAATGACTGGCATCGGCGGAGGCGTCTGGCCGGACTTCTCGCACATAGACTGCACATTTGGTTTTGACAAGTCAATCATATTAGTTATTAATGAAACGAACATTACATGCATGATTTGGCTAATATGAAGAAGAAACTTACCACGAGGAGCTCGTAAATGGCCCGGTGAGACGCGTCATTCCGTGCCCTCTCCTCCTCGAACAACCTTGCCGTCCTCTCCTCCAACTCCCTCTCCTTCTCCGCCGCATGTCGGTCCCTATCATCCAGAAGCGCCTGGTATGCCTCTCTCTCTTTCTGAAGAGCAGCCTGCAAAACAACTCCTCGTTAGCATTGTAATAATCTTTGTTCGCACACATGATGTAATGGAGGAAAGCTATCTGAGTCCGTATGACTAACCTCGATGGCAAGCTCAACTGGCCGTGGACGAGGCCTTATCTTAGGACAGGAACTTGTTTGGCGCGCCTTGATCTCCCGGAGAGTGCTAGAAGACTGTATAAGTCCATCTCCAATGGCTATCGAGCCATGGGGCCTCCCGATGCCAGCTATCATCACCATCTCGGGATCAATAGGATGCTGGCTCGGGTTAAAGTCCTCCCCTTTCCTCGCCTTCCCCTCATCTCTGTACCTCACGAGCTTGTGGTGGGAGGAGATGTTGGTGAAGTTCTCGGGATGATCGAGGTAAGACTCCGAGAATGCCTTGACCTTCTTGTACGAGGCAGTATGGGCCATGGCATAGAGATCGTACACCCCTGGCACCTCCGTCTTATTGTAGTTCGCCTAAAAGAGAGAGAGAGAGGAACAAAGTATTAGTAAAGGGCTCAATCTATTATCAAGAATGGATTTTATGAATCATGAAGCAAAACACATACCCAGTTCCGCCGGAACTGATATAAGTTGGCGCTGCCTTGATGGTGTGGCACACCAACCATTTTGGCATGCCGGTTCTGGGCATTGTCGTGGACGGCTCGCCATTCATCTGAGCACCACTCTTCCACTAACGCCTCCCAACAATCCATCTTATCCGCACACCATCTCGGGGGCGCCTAAGTTAGTAAAGAGAAATTTGAGCGCTACGCCTACGAATCAAATCAAGGAAACTAAGTACAAGGCCTTAAGAATAGGTAATTACCTTCATGTACTGCTCCTTCTCCAGAAACTTTCCGTGACACCATGACTTGTCCTTCATAACACCACGCGAGGCGTAGTAGTCTCGAACAGCCTGCGGCCGAGCCTCGTGCCGTAAGTTCTGTAGTAGGAGCATGCACTCGCCATCGATAAACTTTTTGCGCGGCCTCCTCGTGTCCCTCCTCACACCTGTAGAAGGTCTGCAATCAAACGAGACAACAGTGATTAGTACAATAACTAGCTATTGTTGATTTTTAATTGTGTAAAGGATAAATTACCCAAAACTGTCTGATCACCATGTCGGCCCTCATGTGGCACAAGACACCGTCGATCACCTCCTTCGGTGGGGCCGGGGCAGCCAAGTAGTGCTCCCAGGTCAATCCTAGCTCTGGAAGCTGACCCTCACCGGGCAACGTGACAAACCCCGGGAAGTTGTGCCAGCAAAGCACACCAAGGACGGTGTTGGGCCTGCGGACATCGTTGGCGTGATCCCAACCCATGCAGTATGACAAAGCCAACGCATTAGATATTTGAAGAACGTGAAGGCAAAAGGTTAAAAATAGTAAATGCACTTACTTCTCCCCATTAGGCCTAATCACTGGCCTCTGCTCGCGGGACGCCGGCACGGGCGGGAGCCGTGTACTACCACACTGGTAGACGGTGGCCCACTCAACCACCTCGTCCTCGCTATCCCCGCCACCATCAGCATGGCCACTCGGCTCCTGCTGACGCAGATCTGGCTAGGTATCCCATGGGGTCTGATGGGAAGTAGCCCCATCCCTGCTCTGCTCCGGAGTCTCGTGGGATGAAGCGTCTGGGACAGGACTCTTCTGGGTCGAAGGCTCGTCGACCCGAGGCTCGTGGACAGGAGTCCGCGTAGCCTCCACCTCAGACGCCTCCACCCTAGAAGTCCTGTGATCGGGTGAATCAGCTGGGGGTGGTGACGAGGAAGGCGTATCAGCCTCCGTACGTCTCCCGCGGGCACGTGTACCTCTACCTCCTCCTCTCTTCTTCCCCTGACCTCCTCTCCCGGTGGGCATCGGCACCGACAAAGAAGTGCCTGCCTGTGTCTGCAAACTAGCGAGCAACGCTCTCCGGAGATGCTCGGGTGGAATGGTAGTACCCCTCCCACCACGCGCCGACGAAGAAGCCACGGATCGCTCTGGCCCGCGCCCACCATCTTTCAACACCTGCCATGACAAAGAGTAAACGAAATTAGTACAACATAAAAAAATTCAATACCGACATGAATAATAATATGTATATAATTTAAGTGTATCATCATCATGTATGTAATAATAATTGAATACCTGACATGAACTAATAATAATCTTGATCGTCTATATATGCTCCGGGATCAATAAATGCATCATCATCATCACTATCATCAATGAATGCATCATCATCATCACTATCGGGAATGACATGTGAAAGACCTCCTTTATGTAATCGGTCAAGCATTGACAAGTCATCCGCAGCAGTAACCTCTTCTTCTTCCGGCTCTTCTTGTTCCGGCTCAGGGGTGAAGTCGGATTCACTGTTGCTGTCTACTTCAATGTTCTGGGGTGAAGTAGAGGTCGCCTGTTGAGCCATAATATAGACATCAGGAACATCTAAATGAGTGCTTTGTTTGATTTTGACTAGCCCTATATGTTCATGAGTCCTTCTAGTCTCCTTCGGCTGGAACCAATAACATTTGAAGACTACGACGTTCGGTGGGTTTTCACCATAGAATAGAAGTTCATAAATTGCTTCAACTCTTCCATAATACTCGGTACCTCCTTCGCTGATAGCAGAGACACAACAATTTGTAGACTTTTGGTCATCCATAGATAGCTCTTTGCTGAAGGTACGAAAGCGATACCCGTTGATGTCGTATTTGTCAAATGAATGGACCTTATAGTCAAAACCATTAGCGACTTGTCTCAATTCGGCGTCCATAGACTCTGAATTAGCTAACAAGTTTCATACGAAAGGATTGTTGCATTAGCCGCAAACTAGACGAAGAAATGAAATGGTCTAATTGAAATTACTATTTGTTTGAACGAAGAGAAGAAACCGGGATAGCCGCCTCCATGCTTTGGTAGAAGCTCATACTCTTTGATGGAATCCTTTTGGATCACCGCTCCATCCGAGAATTTGGCGACGTATCGACTGTATCAAATATCCGGGAATAAGAGCATTTAAAAGGAATTAGAAGTTGTGAAACAATGTACTGAGAAATTACTCGATGTACGATCGCACTTCTGTTAGGTTGTTGAAGATATACAATGAAATGGTCCGCCATTCTTCGACATCCAACACTATTGCTTTCGAAGCACTGGCTGGTGCGAGCTCCCCTTTGAATAGGCTGAGGTTGGATCGACCTTTTTTTAGGGTCGCCAGCATTGTACCAAGGCTTTGGATTATGCAAATGACGATTTTTGGCTTCATAATAAGATGTCACGAAGTTTTCCGCCTCGTCAGTAATGAATGCCTCGGCCATTGATGCTACAATTCTACGTTTATTTTTACATTTTGCTCAAAGCGTCTTTTGCATCCTCTCAGTTGCGTAGCACCAACGATTTTGCATGGGCCCCCCAATCTTGCCTTGGTCGGGAGATGCAAAATCAAATGCTGCATTGGATTAAAGAAGCCTGGTGGAAAGATCTTCTCTAACTTGCAGATCAACTCCGGTGCCAACTCTTCCATTTCATCTAGCACGCCAGGCGATAGGTCTTTCGCACAAAGAGAACGGAAGAAATAGCTCAGCTCTGCCAGTACTAGCCATTCATCCTCAGGGATAAAGCCACGCAACATCACCGGCATTACCCGCTCAAGCCATATGTGCCAATCCTGACTCGTCAGACCAAATATTTTCAATTTGTCAAGACTCGCTCCCCTCTTTAGTTCGCTGCATACCCTTCGGGGAACATCAACTGCATTTTCACCCACAAAATCATTTCCCTCAAAGCTAGCCTTCCAAGATTGAACCATGCCTTTGGCTTCGTCCAATTCTGCTTTCCTTTCGGTTGTCGCTTGTTTTGCAACGGTCTATCACATAGAGCCTCCTGATCAACTCTAGCCTTAAGATTATCCTTTGACTTCCCCTCTATGCCGAACAATGTACCAAAAAGGGCCTCGGCGATATTATTTTTAGTGTGCATCACGTCGATGTTGTGTGGGCAAAGGAGGTATTTGAAGTAAGGCAGATCCCATAAGCATGTCTTGTGAGTCCAGGCGTGTTCCGAATTATACCCTTTGAAATACCCTAGACGCTCTGGATCAGGCTCGAAAGCGTTTAACTGATCCATGGTCTGTTGGCCGGTCAACGTAGGTGGTGCAGATTTTTTGACAACTCTACCTTTGATGAAATTCTTCTTGTCTTTTCTAAACTTATGACGAGGATCCAGGAACTATCTATGCAAGTCGAAGAAAGAAAACTTGCGACCCGCCTATAGCCAATGGAACTGAAGAGCTGCCTTGCATGTGGGGCATGGGAACCTTCCATGCACACACCAGCCAACGAATAGCGCATACGCCGGCAAATCATGCATGGAGTACATGTACCACACATGCATCATGAAGTTTTATTTTGTAGCGGCGTCGTATGTCTTGATCCCATTATCCCAAGCTTCTTAAAATTCATCCTTATGCGGCTGCATGTACACATTCATATTCTTCCCCGGATAGTTGGGCCCTGGAATTATCAACCTCAGGAAAATGTTCTTTCTTTGCATAATCTATCCAGGGGGATATTGAGTGGAATGACAAATACAGGCCAACAACTATATTGGGTTGCCGTCATACCAAACACATTGAACCCATCCGTGTTGATGGCAACTCGAGGATTCCTTAGATCTGATGCTTTATCCTTATGTAATGCATCGAAGTGCTTCCACGCGAAAGCGACTGAAGTGTGTACCAACATCTGATTCCCATCTGCATCTAGTTCGGTCCTTTTGCCCAATTTGTGCCATGTCATCTGTCTGGCCGTCTCTTCGACCATGAAAAGACGTTGAAGTCTTGGTACGATTGGCATATACCAAAGAACATTAACGGGGATTTTGGTCTGGATCTTCTCACCCATACCGTTGTCTACTACAATATACCTAGAAGACATGCAAATGGGACAATAGTTCAAGTCCACATACTCAAGCCTGAATATGGCACATCCATTCTCACAGGTATCTATCTTCTCATAGGGCATCTTAAGTACACGGAGGATTTTGTCTGACTGGTACAGGTTTGCAGGCAGTACATGGCCTTTGGGTAGAAAGCATCCAAATATTGTCATCATCGCGTCGTAGCATTCTCTTCCCAGGTTGAATTGAGCCTTCAGAGCCATTACTTGCGCGATGGCATCCAGCTGACAAAGCTTAGTGTGCTCATGGAGAGGACGTTTCATAGACACCAACATTTCATAAAAGGCCTTTGCAGATTCCTCCATCTCATCGTCCGAATCCCGAGCATCATCAAAGTCTTGCACCATGTCTTCGATCCTGGTACCATGCTCATCGGTGCGACGACGAACCACCTCAGCTCTGGCACATTGGGCACAACAGGGAGGCACTGACGAAATTCTGCATCGGATCCGGAGCTGAGCATATGGAAAAACGAACCCAATCTACACATACTCGGGCTGTCCATGGATAATGTTGGACAATTCAAAAGTATGGCGGTTATAAATATGCAAAGACATGCATATTTATAGATTCCACCCTTTCGAACGGGAGACGCATACTCGTCACGCATACTGTTGAATTGAAGACACCTATAACTAGCAAGTTTCATCGGCACGAAGACCGAAATAGAGCGAATTAAGGGGGGGAGGAGATGTCATTTGTGCTCACCCACGAACGCAGCAGGGCAGCTCTTCCAACGCACGGGGTAGGTCGTCGAACACCAGACCCTCGTAGCGACGAAACAACTTCACATTGAAATCCACCCGATCAACACAAATATGATGTTTTCCATAACAAAAATCAGAAAATATATGACCTAACACATAATTTACAAAACTATGACCCCGTCGGCCTCTCGAAGGACGAAGAGCACCTTTTCGGTCAACAGGAGGTCGAAGAGGTGTCGGGGGTCGGGGGTCAGTGCCATCGGGGGCGGCGTATTAACAGTTGCGCGGAGTGTCGTGCCGGGGTGTCGGGGTGTTGTGTCTGGGTGTCGTGTCTGAGTGTCGGGGTGTCGTGTCGGGGCGTCGTGTCGGGATGTCGGTGTCGGGACCCCGATCCTAAGCCATAAGAATCTTGCATGTAACACATCACATCACATTGCGGCCTCACGCACGGTTAACTCCACGGCTGCCACCTTACATGGGCCGGGACCGTTTGCGCCTTTTGGCTCACGTATGTGAACATGTCGCTAGCATCCAAATGTCAAAGAACCCAGGTCGACATGACTAGTCGTAGAACCCAAGTGGCACATCCGTACAGGGACAGACATACGTAACCCAACAATGCAGATGTCGGCCTCTAGTGTGTGTAGACGAGTCATAGCAAGCTACAAGGACTCCATTATGCCGTGGGACATAAATATCATCACTGCACGTAGACGAGTCGTAGTAGGCTACAGGGACTCCATTACACTGCGAGACATTTCCCCGAAGGGACAGACACAGCAGCAAAGAAGGATACACGCTGGTCAATCGATGTGTCCGGAGTAGTAGCAAGCTACCAAGGCTCAGTGGAAGCACAAAGAGGCAGTTCCCTGTAAAGAGTACTACTAAAGGCACACAACTAGGTGTCGAATCCCATACATACCATTGCACGTCACACGTACGAACAACATGCCCGATATGCATAGATACAACTATGGCATCACAACATAACCATACAACAACACAACATTTATTTAGAAGGCTCATAAGAGCCAACATAGTGTGATATTACAAACAGGGGTCACATGACCCAACACACAAGTCATACAAGCAACAAGCGGAAGCTTAACATGTGTGGGTACAGACATCTAGAAAAGAAGAAGGCTGAGAAAGCCTGTCTATCTACAAGACCCTCCATCGGAACCAGACCTCTGGCTGGGATTCCCAAGCTACTTGGTCGGCATCGATCTTATCGTAGAAACCACTAACGAGACTGGAGTCTCCTCTGCAAAAACATTAATAAAGCAACGGTGAGTACGGAGGTACTCAGCAAGACTTACATCAGAACTAACTACATATGCATCGGTATCAACAAGGGGGTTGTGGGGTTCATTGCAGCAAGCCAGCTTTGACTCAGTGGCTATCCTGTACTACGACTATCAGTACTTCGAATAATTTCGAGAAAGCGCACACGAGTCCACTAACACCACAACAATACACTACCATGGATCCGCTCCCGTCTTGCTATGAGAGTGCCATCCACGGTACTCAGACTTATCTTGAGGCTTTTATTAGTAACCATTAAGTTGTTTATGAACCATAGGTCTCCAAGTAGTCCATATCCACGGACGCGGCTACTCAAATAGATTATTACCCTGCAGGGGTGTACTTCGTCACACACGCTCCCGCCACTTACCGCTATGTGCACGTAAAAGGCACCTCGGAAACCTTCAAGCGGAAGCCTAGTGAGGGAATCGGCCACGACCGTTAACCACACAAGACTCTAGCCCAGGTTTATCGCCTATTTGAGATTGAACCCGCAACGGAAGTCCGGCCGAGGTTTCCATCACGGTCCCAAACGATGTGTGCAGGGTTCCCAAGCCCACCTCGACGGATGGTACTACGCTTGGTACACCGGGCCACGGTGCCTAGTCTGGCCCAAGCCCACCTGTACGGGGTGCCACTCAGTAGACTACTAGCACGGACTACAAACACCAGAAACTAATTGCAACTCCTGGACAGAGATTAGGTCAATTAATAAGTCGAGAGGGTCCATTGGTTTGGGGCCCAATGCGCGGTAGTAGCTAGTCTTGGATGACATACACAGGACTCAGTTCTTAAGGACGGTCCCAATGAGAAAACCCACCATGTACTCCTACATGGCCTCTCATCGCTACCTTTACCAAATCAGGTTCACCACTTAACTCTCATCATCAGAACACATGCAGTTCACTCCGGTTCATCACCCAGATGAATCAGACTTGGCACAACTCTAAGCATAGCAAGCATAGCAGGTTAAAAGCACAACATGGCTCAAGCATCTACCAGGTATGCTAGGTTGCTTGGTTCAGGTATTTACTGTGACAATGACAGGTCATGCAGAGGAATGGGTTCAACTACCGGAACAAGTAACACTTGAAACGTTTTGTCCTAATGCAATAAGTGAGAGCAAGAGCGAGAGAGTGGGATTGTATCGGAGATGTTCAAGGGGGGTTGCTTGCCTGATAAGACGTCAGCACCTTATAGCTCCTCAGATGGATACTCGACTGTATCCTCCGGAACAGTGCCTAACACGAAGAACAACCATCGAAGGGGGACAAATCAATAAACATTGAATGCAACATTATGATGCATGAACATGACATGTCAATATGATGTGTTTGAGCTAATGCATCTAGCAACAGATTTAAATGAAGTAGGTTTGAACCCAAGGTTCAAATTCAACTCCATAAGTGAGATCACATATTGTATTTGAACAAAATGTCCAAGTTCTCCTATTTAGGTTGCTCTACCATGCATGAAAATGGTACAGATGGATTCATTGGATTTTTCTGATCAATTTTCATATATAAATTATTTTCATCTGACTTACAGATTAATTTATATGAATTTTCTTAGTTTTCAGCAATTTGTAGAATTATTTAAAACAGAAAACAATTATTGCATCAGCCTGATGTCACACAGACGTCAGCAGGTCAAAGGCGCCAGCCCAGGTCAAACCTGGTGGCTGGGCCCCACCTGTCACTGACTCACTCATCTAACAGGTTTTAAAATAAACTAACTGTTGAATTAACAGGGTCGGGCCCACATGTCGGTGACTCAGGGGGTAACTAACCGGTGATTAGCCTTAAGCTAATCACCTGACGATGGGGCCCCACTGGCCGGTGGATCAGGCGACGGGCTCGTCGCCGGCGACCAAGCCAGACGGCGGAGTCCGCCTAGATGCCACGGGAGCGGCGGCTGGGAGCACTGGGGCGAAGCCCTGGCTCGTCCGCATCCACTGGAACGCGCAAGGGGTCGCGCGGATGCCGGAGGCGACAGCAGTGAGCTCGCCCGCGGCGGTCGGAGCTCGGCCTTGCTCGGGCACGGTGATGCGGAGCCCGTGTGGTTGATCTGATGGTCTGGGAGCGTCTACGGATCCCCACGAGCATGCCGGTGTGCTCAAACGAGCAGGCCATGTGCTCTGGCCGTGGTGGCCATGTCGCCGGCGGCAGGGTGTGCGGGCACGGCGGGGATCCTAGCTAGGGCACGCGGCAACGTCTAGGACAGGGGGGTCGGATTACAGGCTCACCGCGGAGCTCTTGGCGCAAACAGCGGCCTCGGGGAGTCACCGGAGGCGGCGAATCGATGGCGGCGACGGCGGGTGCCAAAGCTTGAAGACGACGGCGATGACGACGTTACAGGGCGTCTGGGTTCTTGTGGCTCGACGGAGAGGATGGCGAGGACGTGGCGGACATACTGGACGCAACAGCGATGGCTAGATGTGGTCGGGGCTACGCAAACGGCGGCGACGCATTCATGGCGCTTCGGCCATGGTGACGGGAGGACGAGAGGGAAGCGAGGGGGAAGAGAGGTGAGGCCGGCTCGATCCGGACGGCATTGGGGTGGTCATCCCCGACGTCGACGTGGCAAGGGGGCAAGCAGGCAGCTGCGGCGTGGCGTTCGCGCGCGCGCGGCGTGCCCTGCTTCTCCTCTGCCTACTGGCGAGAGGAGGAGGACGACTGGCAGGCGGGATGGGCTGGGCCGTGCCAGGTAAGGCCCAGGTAAGCCTGTGCCTTTTCCTTTTATTTGATTTCTATTTGTTTTCTATTATTTGTAGTTTGTTTCTGATTTAGTAAAAATACTAAATAGATTTAGAAAAATAGGAAACTTTTTCTGGGCACTAATTGAAATATTCCAAAGGCCCTGGCCAAGTTTCATATTTATTGGAGCTATTAAATTATTTATAGTATTTTATAGTTCCAATCCAAATACTTATTGATTAAATTCAATAAACAAAAATGACTTTGAAAAATATGAATCACCTCTGGTTGATGCTTCCAATTTTTCCAGTAATGATGAGCATTTTAGAAGGCCACTTTGGTTCATTGAAAAATATTTTGGTTGAACCTATTTGAATTCAAATAATGCTAGGGCTTTTGATCATCCCCATTTCAGGTTTAGAGAAATTTTAAACATGACGCAAACTCAACATGAACCCTAGTGCATGCTAAGGCTAGGGATGTGACAACTCACCCCCACTTAGAAGAATCGCGTCCCGAGATTCAGGAGTCGTCGGGAAAAGGGCGGGGTACTCAAGTCGAAGATGGTCTTCACGCTCCAAGGTAGCTTCATTCTTAGAATGATGCGACCATTGAACCTTGAGAAACTTGATGTTCCGACGCCGGGTGACACGCTCAGCTTGATCAAGAATACGAACAGGATATTCTCGATATGAAAGATCATCTTGAAGATCAAGCGTTTCGTGGTCCACTTCGCGGATAGGATCCATGAAGCAATGCCTGAGCTGAGACACGTGGAAGACATCATGAACTCTGGAAAGATGCGGGGGCAGTTCCAATTGGTAGGCAACTTCTCCTCGTTTGGCAAGAATGTGAAAGGGACCAATGTAACGAGGAGCCAATTTTCCCTTGATACCGAAACGATGGGTACCCTTCAAAGGAGTAACCCGAAGGTAAGCCTTTTGGTCCACCTCATAAGTTACTTCCTTATGATGGCGATCATACTGGCTCTTCTGACGAGACTGAGTTGTCTTGAGATTCTCACGGATAACGCGAACTTGCTCTTCTGCTTCTTGGATCATGTTTGGCCCAAAGAATTGTCGTTCTCCGGTTTCTGACCAGTTCAAAGGTGTTCGACATCTTCGTACATAAAGAACTTCAAAATGAGCTTTGCCCAGACTAGATTGGTAGCTGTTGTTATATGCAAACTCTGCAAATGGAAGACACTTCTCCCAATTCATTCCGAATGAGATGACACAAGCTCTGAGCATGTCTTCGAGAATCTGATTGACTCTTTCAACCTGACCACTTGACTGAGGGTGAAAGGCGGTGCTAAAGGAGAGATGGGTTCCCATAGCATTCTGGAAACTTTCCCAAAATCGAGAGGTGAAAAGACTTCCACGGTCTGAATTGATCTCTAATGGAACACCATGCAGGGACACTATTCGAGAGATGTATAAGTCAGCCAACTGCCTAGCAGTGATACTCTCTCGGACAGGACGGAAATGAGCCGCTTTGGATAGGCGATCAATAACCATGAAGATGGCATTATTTCCTTTCTTGGTCTTGGGAAATCCGGTGATGAAGTCCATTTCAACTTTATCCCATTTCCATTCAGGAATAGCTAAAGGCTGAAGGGTGCCAGCAGGTCTCTGATGCTCTGCCTTCATGCGACGAGAAACGTCGCAACTCGCAATGAATTGAGCGATTTCCCTTTTCATTCTAGTCCACCAGAATCTTTGGCGTAGATCCTGATACATCTTGGTACTGCCAGGATGAATTGTGAGAGGGGATTCATGAGCCTCCTCAAGGATCAACCGTCTCAAGTTCCGTACGTTGGGAACCACCAAGCGGTTCCCAAACAATACGACTCCCTGGTCGTTTATTGAGAAACAACCTGCAATTCCTTTCTTGATGTTTTTCTTGATGCGGGATATCCCTGGATCAACCTTCTGAGCTTCAATGATCTGATCCTCCAAAGTAGGTTCTGCAACCAAGGTAGAAAGGGATCCACGAGGAACAATGTGAAGGTTAAGCTTGCAGAATTCCTCATGCAGAAGGGGTTGACCTTTTTGCAGCATAAGGTTGTTGCAGTATGACTTACGACTTAAAGCATCAGCCATAACATTTGCCTTGCCTGGGGTGTAAGTAATTCCTAAGTCGTAATCCGTAATCAGCTCTAACCATTGTCTTTGTCTGAGATTCAGATCTGGTTGAGTGAAGATATACTTCAAACTCTGATGATCGGTGTAAATCTTGCAATGATTACCAAGGAGGTAATGTCGCCATGTCTTGAGTGCATAGACTACTACAGCAAGCTCCAGATCATGTGTTGGATAATTTTCCTCATGTGGGTGCAACTGTCGAGATGCATAGGCGATCACTTGTCGGTCTTGCATAAGAACACATCCAAGTCCTTGTCTTGACGCGTCGCAATAGATGACAAAGTCTTTGGAGAAATCCGATTGCACAAGCACGGGAGCAGAGGTCAAACGTCTCTTCAGTTCCTGGAAACTGTGCTCACACTGTGGGGTCCACTCGAACTTCTTATCTTTCTTGAGGAGTTCCGTCAGGGGCTTGGCAACTTTGGAGAAGTTCTCAACGAAGCGACGACAATAGCTTGCTAAACCAAGGAAACTCCTAACTTGCTTAACTGATTCAGGTGGAGTCCAATCAAGAATGGCTTGAACTCTTTCGGGGTTAACTGCAATGCCCTTACCGGAGATCACATGACCTAGATAGGTAACTTCTGGTAACCAAAATTCGCACTTGGAGAACTTGGCATAAAGACGGTGCTCTCTGAGTTTTTCTAGCACAAGTCTGAGATGCTCAGCATGCTCTGCTTCATTCTTTGAGTAGATCAATATGTCATCGAGGTAAACCACAACAAACTTATCTAGGTACTCCATGAAGATTGAGTTCATCAGGCGAGAGAATGTTGCCGGAGCATTGGTTAGACCAAAAGACATCACCGTGTACTCGTACTGTCCATAACGAGTGACAAAAGCTGTCTTGGGAATATCTCCGTTCTTGATCTTGATCTGATGGTAGCCTAGCCTCAAATCCATTTTAGAGAACACTGAAGATCCAGCAAGTTGATCATACAAATCATTGATCCTGGGGAGCGGATACTTATTCTTTATCATGACCAGATTGACGGGCCGGTAATCAACAACCATTCGGTCCATTCCATCCTTCTTCGTCACAAAGAGGACGGGGCAAGCCCAAGGAGAAGAGCTTGGTCTGATGAAACCCTTTTGCAAGGACTCATCAAGTTGTTTCTTAAGCTCGGCTAGCTCCAAGGGTGCCATCTTATAAGGTCTTCTTGAAATTGGAACAGTTCCTGGGATGAGATCTATCACAAACTCTACATCCCTGTCAGGTGGAATACCTGGCAACTCTTCTGGAAAGACTTCCGGAAAATCTTGGACTACCGGAATATCTTCAAGCTCAGGAAGAGGGATGGCATTGAGCGAATAGAGTTGTCGCTTTGCAACTCGAGTTGAAACATTGACTATCTTGCCAGATGGATGCGTAAGCTAAACAGACCTGGCGGAGCAATCAATCTTGGCATGGTGAGCTATCATCCAGTCCATACCCAAGATGATGTTAATATCTGATGACTTGAGAGCTATCAGCGATGCAAGAAAAACAAGTCTATCAACAAGGATTTCATTTCCATGGCTTATTTTGGTGGTCTGCCATCTAGAACCTGGAGTCTAAACTTCAATAGCAGTTGGCAAATCGCAAAATGACATGTCATGCAACCGGGCATAGCCTTCCGAGATGAAAGAATGTGAAGCTCCTGTATCAAATAGAACTAATGCTGGATGACAATTGAGAAGGAGCATTCCAAGTAGAACATCATGATCCTCATGAGCTTCTTCAGCTAAGACGTGGTTCACACAACCACGATCAATGACAGCTGGCTTGGCATGGATCGTCTTGACTGGTGGCTTATTACAGCCAACAGACTTTCCAGACGGGGGTGGAGCAACATTGGTCTGAGTGCAATTTCGAGAAATGTGGCCTGGCTCTCCACACTTGTAACCAATCACTTGGGTTGCACGTGGAGCCGCTTTGGCAGGCGGTCCACCAACAGGCTTGGGTGTAGCATATGGCTGAGTTGGACGAGGCGCCACATAGGATGGCCTCGCATATCCAGGTGGAAGTGATGAGTTCAGAACCCAAATCTGGCACTTCTGAGATCCAGAGCCAGAGGTAGAAGCCGAATCACGGTTGTGCTTGTGAGACTTTTCATAGGTGAGCTGAGCTGTCTCTGCATTAATGACTTTGTTCACAAGAGCCTGGAAGGTGTCGCAATGATGCAAGTGAAGATCCCGACGCAACTTTGGATTGAGACCCTTCCTGAACCTAGCTTGCTTCTTAGCGTCCATGGACACTTCTTCTGTGGCGTAACGAGCAAGGTTCTCGAACTCTCGACTGTATGCATCTACAATCATTTTACCCTGAGTAAGGTCACAGAACTCTTCTCTTTTTCGGTCAATAAGACCCTGAGGAATATGATGCTCACGGAAAGCCTCTGTGAATTCTTCCCAGGTAGGGATCTGGCCAGCTGGAATTATAGTCTCATAGTTTTCCCACCATATACTAGCAGGAGCCTCCAGGTGCTAAGTAGCATAGGTGACCTTGTCAGCCTCAGCTACTTTCGCGGAACGCGGCTTATTGGTGATGCTACGAAGCCAGTCATCCGCATCGAGTGGCTCAATGGAGTGA